>CM040238.1:51144240-51551740 GCA_022545495.1 Chrysanthemum lavandulifolium | reverse complement strand
AGTTTTTGAAAGCTTTTATATTCATTAGCTTTTTAATAAAAAGTAGATTATTAAAAGAAGCTTTTGAGAGAAGCCATTTTTCGATACAGTTATCTTATTTATATTAGCCGGGTACCCATGCATAATAGCGGGAATTCAAAGCGACAAATAATTATAGTTGTGAAATAATATCGTTTATTGGATCGACTTTTAATTTATAAGTAATAGAAGAAAAGTACAATATATAAATGTAAAGTATAATATTAGAAGAAACAGAAAGTAAAGTTAAATTAGTAATTTTAAAGTTTTTACTTTACAACTTTTTAATTGAATGTGTTTTCTATTAATATATAACATAAATAAGTTTAACTTACTGCTAAATGCCTAACCTTCTACGGAGTATAATATTGAGGTTTCGCCTCGGCTACATTCAAACCACGACTAGCAACTTACCTCGTGAAGACGTTTCTACTCGTATTGTAAATTAACCTTTTTTAGGGTAAATTGCCAAAATGGTCCATAAAGTAGCTCAAATGCGCAAGGATCATACCGAGAAAATTTTTTGTTGCAAAATAGCCACTGAGTGCTAACTTTCGTTATTTATTTCGTTTGTGCTGATTTTGTTGTGTCTATGCTGTTTTTTGAGGCTGCTATTTGTTCAGTTTTTTTTGCTGTTTTTAGTTGGTAATTTGCAGTTTTCCAATGAGTAAATTATTCAGTTACAATACAAATTGCAAGGCAAAAAGTAAGACAGATTTTAAATTCCCTTATGTCATCCAAACACGCAACAAAATTTCAATTTCCAAAATTTAATATTATGTAGAATTTAAAATTCTAAAAAATTTGAAGTTTCAGAATTTAAAATTCACGAACCAAACGCCACTCAACTTTTTTTATTTTTTATTTTTAATAAACTTTTTTAAAGGATATACGTTTCTAAAATAGAGAATTCCTTAAACGAACTCTTTCTACTGTTACTTTACAGATATAAACCTCGCCTATAGATTTTTCAAAAATGAACTTTTCAATATTATACGTTAGATTCGTACCATAGTAGTTTTTAAACCGTACACGTGTATAAGGAATTCCTGAGCGTGGGCCTGGGCGAGAGACTAGCCAGTAACATGTTTAGGCGTGGCCTGGGCGTGGGAGAGGCGAGGGTCTGGGCGAGATTGCTCTGCCAGGCGTGGGCCTGGGCGTGGAGGAAAGGTGAGCTAGGCGTGGGCGTGTGTCTGGGCGTGTGTTGGACGTGTGTCTGGGCGTGTGGAGGAAAGGAGAGGCGAGGGCCTGGGCGTGTGAAGGTGAGCTAGGCGGAAGGTGAGCTAGGCTTGGGCCATGATGTTTTATCTGTTTTAAAGCAACAGCCTTTTCTTCCAAATTATAACGATGAGATGATGAAGATTGAATATACTGAAGACGACGATTTGGGTTTTGTGTTGTCTGAAGTTGTGACTGAACCACTGTCGGATGACATTTTTAAGGTGTGGGATTTAGACATCCCAGCTGAAGAAGACGAACTTGTTAAAGAAGACATGAATGAAAACAAAATATGAGCGAGGAAGTGGGTGAGGTGGAGGTGTTTGTGTCAGTGTGTGGTATGTGAGAGAGAAAATTTTATGTGAGAAAGAGGTAAAAGTGACCTTTATAGTTCAAATTGGTAAAGATAATATATCGTGTGATTTGGATAAATGGTCGTATTTACTAGGGTATTTTCAAAAAAGGATGTATTTGGACCGTATAAGCATTTTTTGTCATTTTTGGTGCCCACGCACCAAACTTTGCGCACCAAATATTAACTAAAGCACAAGAATTAATTTATTAACCAATAGGAATGTGCCACGTATTTTTTGGTGCCCAGAACCATTTCCTTGCGCACCATATTTCTTTTAAAGCATTTTTTGGTGCCCAAAAATCAAACTTTGCGCACCACTAAATTTTTGTGGTTGGGTTTATTCAATAAGCATTAAAGGTATGGTGCCCAATATATTTTATGGTGCCCAAAATATTGGTCTTGCGCACCAAAATTAAAAGTACTTTCTGTCTTCCGCACCATAATAGTGATATTTATGATTTTGTGCCCAAAACATTGTTCTTGCGCACCAAAATGGACATTTTAGGGAAAGAGAAAATTTTGAGTATGTTTTAGTAAAGTGATAGTGTATATGGTATGTATTGGTAATTGATTTTAGACTAAAATACACGGTTGCTCCCTAAACTTGGCAAAATGTTTCGCGTTGGGACAAACCTGGTCCTTTTCATCGTCGGGGGTCCCTATTTCAAGTTTTATACTCGCTACAGGTCCTTTGACCATATTGCCGTTAGTCAAGAACTTCAGATGGCATTAGATTTGTCTTTAGTCCAAGGGCACATTTGGCATTTTACCACTGTCCATTAATTACCGTGTCAGCCCACTTGTTTAACGGGCGCTACAAGAAACCTCGCTAATAAAGGGAAAATTTATCACCACTCATCCTTTATCTTTCCTAACAACTAAAATCTTATCTTCTTCACCGACGGTAAAATCGAAAAATGGTGGTGTGTTCATGCAATGAAGGGCGTCATTAGAACTTCATTGAACAACACGAACCCGGCGGAGGTTCTATGCCTGTCCAAGACATGTTGGGACAATTAATTTTATTTCATATTAAAGTTGGCATGTAGTGGTTTACCTTAAAATGTGTTGATTATAGTAGTATATCTGTTTTATTATAATTGTGATTTTATACAAGTGGGTTTAGTTGGTGTTTATGCGGCAAACAGATGCTAACATTTTGATTATCAATTATAGGCTACAACATGTCCGTTCATTGGGTGGTACGATCCACCCATACAAAAGAGAGCAAGGGATGTTATCATCTACTTGCAGAGGACTATCTACAGAAACGAGGCGGCATTACAAGAATGCGAAGCCGCCCTCATTTATGAGACTATGGAAGTGGTCAACGCTGGTGACCGTGCAAACGAGGTTGAGGCTGCTCACCAAGCAGCCTTGGCCGATCTCCTTGTTTAGAAGGAGAAAGTTTGCCGTCTCAGGAACTTTTGTGTGTTGTCTTGGATGGTCATCTTCTTGGTTTTTCTATGGTTCTTCTATAGGGTTTAGATAGGTATTGGTTTTTGTGTTTTGAATCGGTGGTAGATGGTATAGTTGTGTTTAAGAAGTTTTAGTGTACGTTGACTAAGAATAGTCTTTTGGTGTATAATGTTTGGTCCTTGTACAATGATAATATATTTCTTTTATGCTTTGGTCCTTATACTGTGCTGCATTTACTAATAGGTCCTTTGCCCCAAGAATTTATATATCACTTGCCACACAAATGATCAAACTCATAACACAGATACGAGTTTAAAAGATGGATGAATGATCAAGGATTGATGAACAGACACCACTTTTGAGTATCAACATAAACTTGATATGGTGTTGTTCATCCATCTTTGATCATTCATTCCTGTTTGTGATGATAGAATAACCATATCTAACTCAAAACACAGATCCAAGTATCAAAGATGGATGAATGATCTGAGATGGATGAACAGACACCATTTATGAGTATCAACATAAACTTGATATGGTGTTGTTCATCCGTCTTTGATCCTTCATTCCTGTTTGTGATGATAGAATAACCGTATCCAACTCAAAACCCAGATCCAAGTTCAACAGATCCTAGATTCATAGACATATGAAGTCTCAAAGATGGATGTATGGCACCACTTTTGAGTATCAACATAAACTTGATATGGTGTTGTTCATCCATCTTTGATCCTTCATTCTTGTTTGTGATAATAGAATAACAGTAACCAAACTCAAAACACAAATCCAAGTTCAACAGATCCAAGAATCATAGACATATGAAGTCTCAAAGATGGATGACCAGACACCACTTTTGAGTATCAACATAAAATTGATATGGAGTTGTTCATCCATCTTTGATCCTTCATTAGTGTTTGTGATAATAGAATAACAGTATCCAACTCAAAACACAGATGTATGAAGTCTCTATAAAAACACAATTTAACCCATACACTAACATGACATGATTTCATACATAACGCAAATGGATATTGTGGAAACGTAGAGGGGGGGGGGTGAATACGTTACCGTTTAAAAACGTTTAGATCTTTAGTATCAAATCACTTATGAAGCTTGTTATAATATGAAAGTTCCAATTATTGTTTGTGACCAATGTAAATCATAGTAAACTGTTAGGTCACTAGTTTTACAAACACAAGTAATATAGAAAGGAGATGAGGCGATTGAAAAAGCTCTAACACACACACACACGATAGTAAGCATACGGTTATGTGAAGATGTATGTGAAAGAAAGAAAACTTGAACAACCAACCCTCAGTGAGGGTTATTACATTGTTTATATAGGCGAGGAGCTAGGCAACACTCCTCTCCTTCCCTATTCCTTATTGGGCTTGGGCCTAAGCTTATGGGCCTTCTACATAAGCTTGACCTTAAACAAACATAAAGGCCATAATAAAGCTACCTATTACATATGAAATATAAATACTTGAAATCTTGTTTAGGAGTGATTCCAACAATCTCCCCTCGGTATATATGAATGTAAGCGGTGAAGGCGTTGATGTAATAGTAGCTGTGGCGTCTTCGACATTCTTCTTTCTTGTGAGAGGAATTGCCTTGATTCGAACAATCTCCCGGTGTAGAGATAGTTATCTTTGAGCAGTTATGCTTGACGTCATCATTAACTTTTGATTGCGTGCCAACAATCAAGTCTAATCACACAAGCTAACCACTTGTGAATGGCTAACCGTAATGCACTTAAAACCGCTTAAAACACAAATTCAATTAAGATCGAGGAATATAGGGATTCTGGGTCGTTAAGTCCCACGGAGGATGAATTGGTGTATAAACACTTGATCGATGATAGAATGATCACTAAGGATAGTGATCGATGGGTTTGGGTGGATAATTACCTAAAGAAAAGATCTACAAATTACAGCGACTTAAATGCAAATTAAAAGAAATTAAAAGTTAAAATATATTAAATAAACGCTATCACTATTTTTAAAATCGATGAGCGTTTAAAACCTAAAACGTCGTTTAAATAAAATTACGTAACGTACAAAATAAAACGTGAGTTTTAAAGAAATAAAAGGCCTATAAATATGAAAATGATATTTTTACAATCCTATTAATAAAAGAAAATTATTAGAAAAGAAAATTATTTTACAACTATTTATTTAATTATTATTAATTAAAACTATTTATTAAGTATTTAAAATGTACTAAAATACAAGAAAATACAAAATTAACCTAGAAAAATGAAATTATAACTTGGAAAAGTCTAAAATATGATAAAACTTATTTTAAAACTGAAAATATATTTTTAGACTTTTATGTATTTATTATTAATTTAAAACTATTTAAAATTAATTAAAATGCTAAAAATAATATTTAAACCAAGAAAATTATGGAAAAATACTTTTATGACTTTTATATTTATCTTAACCTAAGAAAATTGAAAATTATTTTTTGAACTTTTCTAATTTATTTGTATTAAAAGCTATTTAAAATGCCTAAAAATTGTTTTTAATTAAGAAAAATAGCAAACTGTTATGAAAATTATGAAAATTTCGGGAAAAGTCTATTTTAATCTCTGAATCTAAGAAAAATAGAAAAACATGGGCTTGTGTGGTAGATTATGGAGCTGCGTTTATAATCGCTTATAAATAAGCACTTATGATAAGCCAAAAGCTACAATAAGCTACCAAATTGATACGAAGCTATGAAATGCTTAAAGTGTTAAGTTGAAACAAGAAACAACTGGTTATAACCTCTAAATTACAAGATGCTTTGATTTGGTGATTTAAGCTTATTGATCAAAACAGCTTTTAGTATGCTACTTTGAGCTTAATCACGCACTACCAAATAAGCTAAAGCCAAAAGCAAAAATTGGAACTTGTACTAGACCTGGTTGGCTACCTAGAAACAAAAGATGAGATCAAGATAAGCTAAAATGAGCTTGTGAGAAGCTTTTCAAAACACGAAAAACCACCGAGTTGAGACTCAATATGTACTGATTGACTTGGGACAAACTGATAAGCACATGCAGCCCTACTAAATAAGCTACAAACTCAAAACTAAAATTGGGACCTTGAGACAGCCAGGTGAGCTTCTCAATAAGCCAAGAATCACAAACTTAGGCTAACTAATAAGCTCTATAAGAGCTTGTGAAATAGGTTACCTAATGCGTACCTGGCACTTTTGACTTTTTAAGAAAATGAAGTAGTTTGACTTTGATGAACTTAGGATCAATCTTTTGAACTGATTATGTTATGTTGAGGTGTAATGAGAGTGATTTGATCAATGGTAACAACTTATGAACTTGAAAATAAGATCTTGAAACAGAAAATTCAACAGAAGAAATAAGATGAGATCAAAAGAGTTTTGACTTTTACCACATGACCAATGCTTTTTCTTGTATCTTTGATTTAATTAGACCCACTTGTGACATGAAACAACGATGAAACAACAACACAACTAGCCTTTAATACGATTAATCGTGCAATTCCAAACAACCCTTTATGATACTTGTCTTGGTGAGTTTTCAAAGTAAATCACGATATAGACCAAGATAATGATTACGAGACCTTATGATATCATTAAATGAGACTAATGAAGCATTAACTAACAACAATAACAACATACAACTAACAATTTAAACTTAAGCTAATTTAAGCATTAAAATGGAATTTTACTAACTCTTGATTTAAAAGAACAAACCACTGGTTTTAAAGCTTAGATACACTTAATTATGACTAGTGATCACTAAGAAACAGATATTACAACTACTAGACAACTAAAACAAAGAAATGCAAAAAATGATCAAAAAGCTTACAAGTGGCTTCCAACTGAATACTGAGAACCAAGGCATACAAACACAACCTAGAGCTTCCAAATAAGCACTAAACCCAAGGCAATCCAAAATATACCCTGCTCCAGCTTTTCTTCTTCATCTCCATGTGATTTTTTATTTTTAACTAATTATTTGGTATTTTTGTGAATTTTTGTGTTTTTGATACTAAACTGTTTTTAAGGTATCTAAAAGCTTGAATAAGCTTTATAAGGAGCTTATGTGAGCTTCTGAGTCCAAACTAACAACTGCTAACAACATTTCACCATATTGAGATTTTTGGATAATGAAAAAATTGCATAACTTGAGAAAAGACCTCAAACTTGAAATTGATGATATCAAAAGTTTTCTTTTACATGAAACATGAAATACAAGATTCAAAAGCTTTAAAATACAATTTGGAATTTACTGAGTTAGGCTAAAACGACATTAAAAATTAAAATTACACTAGATAAGTAATTACATTGCTTCAAACTTGATATATATAGATCTTATCAGCTTTGTCGACATCTCTGAGCTAATCCCATCACATCTTGACCATTGGTTTGAGCCAGATCATCAGAATTGCCAAGTGGCGATTTTGGCGCCAAAAATGTCTTTGAGCAGGTTTTCTGTATTAATTGGGTTTGGTTTGATGTGGAGGTGGAGGGGGGATGTAATCAAGTGGAGAAACAGCTGGAAAGGTTGAAAAGAATGAGAAACCATCACTGGTATTGCTCAAACAGCTGTGGGGGAGATGGATAAATAGTGCGCGGTTTTCTTTTAAATTTAAAAGTTGGGCCGGGTTGGTTATTGGATTGGATTTGGGCTTTGTGATATAAATAGGTCCGTTTGGTTTAGTTTAACAACAAGGACCATTTATGCAATTTTAGCAAAGCTAAGGACTGAACCTGCCAAAGTTTCCAAGGGTGAATTTTTGCCAAGCTTCAATAGTATAAGGACCTTAATTGATAATTTCCATTTTTGTAAATCCAGGGACCAAAACAGTCAAGTTTGAAACTTGAGGGACCAAACATGTAAATTCTCCAAAGTTTATCATAAGGACCATTCTTGTCATTTATAAATAGTACAAGGTTAATATTTGATAATTTTCACTTTTAAATTAACCAAGGACTATTTTGACAAATTTCAAAGTTAAAGGACTAAAGTTGTCATTTTGTGATTTTGAACTTTAAAGGGTTTGTTTTGACAACTTTTGAATCTTATGGACCTTAAATGACATTTACAAGTTTTTGAATTACCAGGACTAATTTTGACAACTTTTGTAACTTGGGGACTAAAGCGCCAATTATGCAAACTTGATACGTTTTCACCGATTTTGATGTTTTGCATTTAAAACATATAAAACACTTATTTGTGATATTTTATCATTTTGATGCATTTATGAGTGTTTTAGATGTTTTTGCATTATAAAAGATATAAAATGATGAGTATTTAGACACTCATCAATCCCCACACTAAGATATTGCTAGTCCCTAGCAATGATTTGAGAAAAATTAATGGATTTCATCTCTTTACCAAAAGCCATTACTTACGGAGTAGCCAATTGTTTTAGTTCAAGTAAGAACCTTGGCACAATGATAACCAAATGATTTTGAGCAAATCATAAGCTTTCAACGGGTTTGATTTGTCTTTACCGTGCCGTTTGCTTCGGACTAGCCAACTCTTAGATAAATTATCAATATTATCTTTGGTGAGCCGATTACCAATTATGGATTTTCAATCGCCTTTACCACAAGCCATAAACTTGCGGGCTAGCCAACTCTTCACTAGTTTAAAGATATGGTGAAATTTGAACACCATACAATTTTAGGCAAATTGTAAGCCATAAACGGATTTGAGATATCTTTACCAAGAGCCGTTTGCTCTGGATTAGCCAATCCTTATGTGGGTTAGACATGGCGGTCGATTACCATTTGCCGAGTAAGTGAGAACACTTACTCCAAAAAAAAAAAAAAAAAAATGGCCAAACGGGAATTGGGTGGATAATTACATGATAAAATTCGCGAAATTCCCCCACACTTAGAAATGAATATTTCCTCAATATTCAAAGTACAACGGTTATGCCAAACATAGAACACAAAAGGGAAATATTACGGCCATTATTTTGTTTTTGATATATACACTTTTTTTTTTTTTTTTTTTATATATATATGATATATACAACATGTGGGGCAAACCCCCCCACACTAGGGTGGTAGAAAGGGGATAAGAAGACAGAAATATGGATGAAAACCCATATGGTGTGTGCTACAATTTTTGATTCCCGAGTCACTAGCTTGACTCGATCCCCGCATTCATTGGTTCATGGGGAATGTTTGTAGATCCGGGACAACCACGGGTGGAATGTCCTCTCCAAAGTAGTGCTTTAATCGATGACCATTTACTTTAAAATTAGGACCATCAGGCTGAGATAACTCAATGGTGCCATAAGGATAAACCTTAGTGATAGTAAATGGACCAGACCAGCGGGACTTAAGCTTTCCCGAGAAAATCTTCAATCTAGAATTGAAAAGAAGGACTCGATCCCCAACGTTGAAAACGCGGTTCTTGATTTTAGAGTCATGGATCTTCTTTGTCTTTTGTTTATAGATCAAACAATTCTCGTATGCTTGATCACGAAGTTCATTTAGTTCATTCATTTGAACTTTTCTATGATCACCTACCGTCTCAGATATCGAAGTTTGCATGTTTTAAGGCCCAGAAGCCTTGTGCTCTAACTCAATCGGAAGATGACATGCTTTTCCGTACACTAGCTTGTATGGAGTACACCCAATTGGTGTTTTGTAGTCAGTCGGAAAGCCCAGAGTCGCCATCCGTTTATCCGACCAAGATGCACGATTTTCGCCTCTTGTCCTTTCAAGGATTCTTTTAATACCACGGTTTGAAACTTCCACCGCCCACTTGTTTGGGGTGGTATGCGAGAGATAGACGGTGGGTAACACCATACTTTGCATGACACGATCAAATTGGTCATTACAAAAATGTGTACCACGATCACCGATTATAGCACGAGGAGTTCCAAACCCGGCAAAAAGAGCTTTCAAAAATTTCACAACTACTCGGGCATCATTTGTAGGTAAAGCTTTCGCTTCAACCCATTTTGACAAATAGTCAACAGCCATGAGTATGTACTTGTTTCCACGAGACGAAGGAAATGGCCCCATAAAATCAATACCCCAGATGTCAAATATCTCACAAACTTGAATGGCATTTTGTGGCATTTCATTTCTTTGAGATATGTTTCCATGACGCTGACAAGCATCACAAGTTTTGACGAGATCATGGGCATCTTTATAGATTGTGGGCCAATAAAATCCGGAATCAAACACCTTTTTGGCGGTGTAGTTTGGACTATGATGGCCCCCGGTGGGTCCATCATGGCAAGCTTTGAGAATGTCAAGAGCTTCTTGTCCATAAACACACCGTCGGATGACTTGATCCGCACAGATTTTGAATAAGAAAGGGTCGTCCCAAAAGTAATGTTTAACATCTTTGAAGAATTTGTTCTTCTGTTGGGTTGACATTCCTTTCACTATGAAGTTACCCGCATGGTAATTTGCAAAGTCAGCAAACCATGGGGTAGAAGAGTTTCCACGAAAAGAAACCGCATTGAGTGTCTCGAGAGGAAATGTTTCATTTATTTCCTTTTCTCGAAAACATCTTGGTGAGGGTTTTCTAATGCACAGATGATCGCCAGCCTAGGTTCTCGGCTCCTTTTTATCACGTATGATGATATCAAATTCACGGAGGAGGAGAACCCAACGAAGCAATCTCGGCTTTGCATCTTGTTTTGCAAAGAGATATTTGAGAGCCGAGTGATCCGTATACACAACGCATTTGGTCAAGATTAAGTACGGTAGAAACTTTTCAAACGCATACACCACGACTAACAATTCTTTTTCTCGTAGTGGTATAATGAGTCCGAGCTTGGTCATAGTCTTACTTGCGTAGTGAATAGGTGAAAATGCTTAGCTCTCGTTGCCCTAAGACCGCACCGATAGCAAAATCACTTGCATCGCACATAAGCTCAAAGGGTAAATCCCATCGGAGCAACGAGAATGGGTGCTTGATGGCTTTTTCTTCAATGTTTCAAAAGCTATGATGCACTCATGTGAAAAGATAAAAGGAGCATCCTTTTCAAGAAGATGGGTCATAGGCCGGGCGATTTTGGAAAAATCTTGTATGAATCTACGATAGAAACCGGCATGACCTAAAAAACTCCTAATACCTTTGACGGTAGTAGGATGAGGTAATTTAGCAATAACATCGACTTTTGCTCTATCTACCTCAATCCCGTTCTTTGAAATTTTATGGCCAAGGACTATGCCTTCTTTGACCATAAAGTGGCTTTTCTCCCAGTTTAGACAAAGATTGGTGTCTTCACACCGTTTGAGCATTTTATCTAGATGGGAGAGACATGTTTGAAACGAATCCCCAATGACCGAGAAGTCATCCATAAACACCTCCATTGTTTCCCGATCATGTCGTGGAAAATGGCCATCATACATCGTTGGAACGTGCGGGAGCATTACATAAGCCAAAAGGCATACGTTTGTAGGCAAAAGTTCCGTATGGGCGGTGAATGTAGTTTTATCTTGATCCTTTGGATCAATGGGGATCTGAAAGTAACCCGAGAAACCATCAAGGAAACAATAGTACTCATTCCCTCGCTAATCTCTCAAGCATTTGGTCCATAAAGGGTAGAGGAAAATGGTCTTTACGAGTGGCGTCATTCAACTTACGATAGTCAATGCAAACACGCCATCCGTAACCAAATGAGTTGGAATTAACTCGTTATCTTCATTTGTGACAACAATAATGCCACCCTTTTCGGAACACAATGAATTGGGCTAACCCAAGGACTATCTCGAGATCGGGTAAATCAATCCCGCATCAAGAAGTTTGATAACCTCTTGCTTGATAACATCATGGATTTTGGATTTACTCTTCTCGATGTTGAACTCGCTGGTTTAAAGTCATCCTCCATCAAAATTTTGTGAGTACAAAACTCGTGGTTTATACCTTTGATGTCGGAGAGTTTCCAAGCAATTGCTTGCTTGTGTGACTTCAAGATTTTTATGAGAGCAACTTTTCATCTTTACTCAAATCTCTAGCAATAATGACCGGTAATTTATCATTACCTTCAAGAAATGCATACTCGAGATGAGGTGGTAAGTCCTTAAGCTCAACCTCGTGAAATTCTTCGCTTTTTCAACCGATTTGACTTCCTTGTTATGAAGTTTGATGGGAGGGAGTGGAGGAGAAATGTCATGATTTAACAACTTCTCAAGAAGAAAATCTCCTCCGTTAATCTCATTTTGATTAATCTCATCGAAATTGAATCACTAGTGTGAGGGGCGATGATGGATCATCATTAAGCAACTTCTCAATGAGAAGTATGTCCCCTCAATGTCAATTGGGCGTGATCAATTTCCCATGGAATGTAATCACTAGCCAAGTATGCTTCAATCTCTTCCAAGATGAAGTTGCTTCCTCAAACGGAGTGAGAGAAGGAGTAGAATTGGCTATGATAGGATGGGAAGATGTAGTGGTATCCCCACTCACGTAATTATGAGAATAACCAAGAACTTCGAGAGTACTCTTCAAAGCAACATCAATGATATCTATTCGTTAACCGATTCGTAATCATAATTTGCGGAGTACCTCAAGTCGATCAAGGTTAAAGTGACGACTTCATTACCAACACGCAATGTGATTTCTTGCTCAAATACATCAATGAGAGCACGGCCCGCTCGTGAATCCTCGACCAACAATGAGAGGAACCCGATGATCGGCATCAAAATCAACAACCACGAAGTCACCGGAAAATGGAACTTTCCTACTTTCACAAATCGTCCTCGGCAATGCCAAGAGGATCGGATATTGTACGATCTGCAAGCTCGAGAGTCATGCATGTAGGAGTAAGTTCCGAAGAGAAAGTTTCTTCCAAGCCGAATAAGGCATCGTGTTGATGCTTGCACCAAGATCTCGCTAGGGCAAAGCATTCAACCATTCCCGAAATACACAAGGTAAGAGAAATTTTCCAGATCTCCAAGCTTTTCGAAGCTTTTTCGTGATAACCGCAGAAGCGAGTTCTCGTTAAGAGGAGTTTAGCCATTTCAAACACTTTTCCTTGTTGCTTAACATGTGTTTGAGAGTTGATGCAAACTTGGGCATCAAGATGATAGCATCCGCAAAGCTTATGTCAAATGTAATTCTTGGAAAATTTGGAAAAATTTGTCCATTTGATGACTAGCTTTTCACGGAGCTTTTGCTCATTCAAACGTGATGGATAAGGAATAGAAGATTTGGATTTGGTATTTTCAGCGGAGCAACAGTGGTTCAAAAACAACTCTGGATTAGACTTGGGTTTCGGACAACTCGAGGTTGGACTACGAAGGTAGGGCGTGTGTGGTACTTCCATTATCAATAGGAAGTTCCTTGTCCTTGTCGCCTTGGTAACTTGACTCATTGCCACGTGGAGGAGGCATTGGAGTCGTGGGTCCATTGTGTGTCTTAGGTTCACTTTCCACTACCTTAGGGAGAAGAAGAAGAAGAGGTAGTAGGAACAGCGGTCCATCATATGAAACACCACTTACGGTTGTGATCGCTTTAGCATCGCCTCGGGTTAGCGATCGTGTTGCTCGGAAGTTTTCCCGAGCCCGAGGGTTGATCATTTAAAGACTTTTGAGATCGACAATCGACCGACCAACAACTGCTCATTTCATCTTGGGATTTCATGAACTGCTTCAATAGCTCATCGATGATGGTCTTGGAGGATGTGGAGGGAAATTCGAGGGCTGATGTTTTGATTAGGACCTTGTTGTTGCAAATTCCTTGATTAGGATTCACATTCCCATGAAATTGATTCCCACGATTGAAATTGTTTTGATGAAGGTTCCTTGTTGTTGGAAACCTTGATTGGGTCCAGATAGAAATTACCTTGGTTTTGATAACCTTGGTTCATTCTAGGTTGATTCTCGATTCGGTTGGGATTTTGGTTAAAACACGGTGGTGCCTCGATAAGTGTTAGCACGGTAACTTGGTTTATTCGAGGACGGTATTGATTACCTCCTTGATTTGAAGTACCGGCTATAGCATTTGCTTCAAACGGACTACCATCGATGGCGATCTGGTTGTAGTATGCATGAGGACCACCACAAGTAACACAAACTTCAACTTTCTTCACTTCACCATGTGATGGTGTTTGAGTGAATGTGACTTTCTTTTGGTTAGCAAGAACCAAAGCTGAACAATGTCCGTGAGTTTATCAATCTTAGCATAGGTGCTAGATGTACTCACAGAGATGAAGTAGAAGGTCCAACATTAGATCGATTTTGATATGTCTTGGTGCGGAAAGAGCGGACTGGGACTTGTTTTCAATGATTTGTAAGGCTTCTTTTGTGGTTTTGCTAAGGAAATTACCTCCGCGGAGGCATTCAAAGAGTCTTGGTCGACTTGTCTCGCACCATTGTAGAAAGTATCCATTTGCATTAACTCGGTAAAACCATGATGCGGACACTTGCGAAGCAATTCTTTATAACGATCCCATGCCTCCCGAATGATTCATCAAATCTCGAGAAAATTTCATTATCTCATTCTTAAGACTTGTAGTTTGGGATGGAGGGTAGAATTGTTAACAAACTTGGTAACTAGATCCTCCCATGTCTCAATGGAGCGAGGGTTGTTTTCAAGCCAATTCCGGGCTTGTCCTCTAGAGAAAATGGGAACGAAGAAGCTTGATAGCTTCATGTGGGACATTCTTGTACTTGATGGTAGATGCTATCTTGTTAAACCATCGAATGTGCGCATGAGGATCATCCCGCTCAAAACCATAGAATTGGCTTTGGGTTACTAGATTAAGCAACCCGGTTTTGAGCTCAAAGGTATCGACCACAATGGTTGGGACAACAATGGCATCTCCGTAACCCTCGATGGGTGCTTGGAGAAGCTCATTCATGGGTTTGTCTTCCGCCATTTCGGCGGTGGGTGGTGGTGGTAGACGCCCTCGATCACGGTGAAGGAGCCGAACGTCCTCTACGTCTGCGAGGAATCTTTCCAAGTTCGAAAGTGGACTTGTAGAATCGGAAGAACGAGTGCGCATGCACTAAGTATAAAAATCAATTTTCAAAACAAATGAGGCAAAACAACAAGTGAACTTAACCAATAATCACAAATGAAATGGCTTCTTTGAAAAAGGTACACCAAATCACAAGTGACACAAAGGCAAGTTTTAAATCGTGGTTCGAACTTATTATGGTCGCACCCCAGCTAGGTAGTGCAATCGCCTTGATTTGCGGTGGTTGATTTTTATGTATATTTTAAGTACCACTGAAAAGACGTAGGTATGATTTGTGCAAAGGGGTTCAAAAACTTTTGGACAATAGTTTTGGTATCGTCTCGTTTAACCAAATCGTATCTCTTTAAGAATCACCTTAAAAGAGAATACAAAATAGAAAACGTTCCGATTGTTTTGTTGTTTTATATTGTTTTTGGGTTTTTAACACTTTAGGAAAAGTGTTAATGAACTTTTTGATTTATATTAACTTTACAGAAAACTTTTTACAACCGATGGTATATGTGCAAGTGCGGATCCGAAAATGCTAGAACACGCTACGCCTCCCGCAAGTGGCGCCAAAATTTGATTGCGTGCAAAGCAGTCAAGTCTAATCACACAAGCTAACCACTTGTGAATGGCTAACCGTAATGCACTTAAAACGCTTAAAACACAAATTCAATTAAGATCGAGGAATATAGGGATTCTCGGTCGTTAAGTCCCACGGAGGATGAATTGGTGTATAAACACTTGATCGATGATAGAATGATCACCAAGGATAGTGATCGATGGGTTTTGGGTGGATAATTGCTTAAAGAAAAGATCTACAAATTACAGCGACTTAAATGCAAATTAAAAGAAATTAAAACTTAAAATATATTAAATAAAAGCTATCACTATTTTTAAAATCGATGAACGTTTAAAACCTAAAACGTACGTTTAAATAAAATTACGTAAACGTACAAAATAAAACGTGAGTTTTAAAGAAATAAAAGGCCTATAAATATGAAAATGATATTTTTACAATCCTATTAATAAAAGAAAATTATTAGAAAAATAAAATTATTTTTACAACTATTTATTAATTATTATTAATTAAAAACTATTTATTAAGTATTTAAAATGTACTAAAATACAAGAAAATACAAAATTAACCTAGAAAAATGAAATTATAACTTGGAAAAGTCTAAAATATGATAAAACTTATTTTAAAACTGAAAATATATTTTTTAGACTTTTTATGTATTTATTATTAATTTAAAACTATTTAAAATTAATTAAAATGCTAAAAAATAATATTTAAACCAAGAAAATTATGGAAAAATACTTTTTATGACTTTTATATTTATCTTAACCTAAGAAAATTGAAAAATTATTTTTTTGAACTTTTTCTAATTTATTTGTATTAAAAGCTATTTAAAAATGCCTAAAAATTGTTTTTAATTAAGAAAAATAGCAAACTGCTATGAAAAATTATGAAAATTTCAGGAAAAGTCTATTTTAATCTACTGAATCTAAGAAAAATAGAAAAACATAGGCTTGTGTGGTAGATTATGTAGCTAGCTTGTAATCGCTTATAAATAAGCACTTATGATAAGCCAAAAGCTACAATAAGCTACCAAATTGATACGAAGCTATGAAATGCTTAAAGTGTTAAGTTGAAACAAGAAACAACTGGTTATAACCTCTAAATTACAAGATGCTTTGATTTGGTGATTTAAGCTTATTGATCAAAAACAGTTTTAGTATGCTACTGAGCTTAATCACGCACTACCAAATAAGTTAAAACCGAAAAGCAAAATTGGAACTTGTACTAGACCTGGTTGGCTACCTAGAAACAAAAGATGAGATCAAGATAAGCTAAATGAGCTTGTGAGAAGCTTTTTCAAAACCCGAAAAACCACCGAGTTGAGACTCAATATGTACCGATTGACTTGGGACAAACCGATAAGCACATGCACCCTACTAAATAAGCTACAAACTCAAAACTAAAATTGGGACCTTGAGACAGCCAGTGAGCTTCTCAATAAGCCAAGAATCACAAACTTAGGTTAACTAATAAGCTCTATAAGAGCTTGTGAAATAGGTTAACTAATGCATACACGTGGCACTTTGACTTTTAAGAAAATGAAGTAGTTTGACTTTGATGAACTTAGGATCAATCTTTTGAACTGATTATGTTATGTTGAGGTGTAATGAGAGTGATTTGATCAATGGTAACAACTTACGAACTTGAAAATAAGATCTTGAAGCAGAAAATTCAACAGCGAGAAATAAGATGAGATCAAAAGAGTTTTGACTTTTACCACATGACCACTATTTTTCTTGTATCTTTGATTTAATTAGACCTACTGTGACATGAAACAACAGTAAACAACAACACAACTAGCCTTTAATACAGTTAATCAGGCAATTCCAAACAACCCTTTATGATACTGTCTTGGTGAGTTTTCAAAGTAAATCACAGATATAGACCAAGATAATGATTACAGACCTTATGATATCATTAAATGAGACTAATGAAGCATTAACTAACAACAATAACAACATACAACTAACAATTTAAACCTAAGCTAATTTAACTGTTAAAATGGAATTTTTACTAACTACTGATTTAAAAGAACAAACCACTTGTTTTAAAGCTTAGATATACTTAATTATGACTAGTGATCACTAAGAAACAGATATTACAACTACTAGACAACTAAAACAAAGAAATGCAAAAAATGATCAAAAAGCTTACAAGTGGCTTCCAACTGAATACTAAGAACCAAGGCATACAAACACAACCTAGAGCTTCCAAATAAGCACTAAACCCAAGGCAATCCAAAATATACCTAACCAACTTTTCTTCTTCATCTCCATGTGATTTTTATTTTTAACTAATTATTTGGTATTTTGTGAATTTTTGTGTTTTGATACTAAACTGCTTTTAAGGTATCTAAAAGCTTGAATAAGCTTTATAAGGAGCTTATGTGAGCTTCGAGTCCAAACTAACAACTCGCTAACAACATTTCACCATATTGAGATTTTGGATAATGAAAAATTGCATAACTCGAGAAAAGACCTCAAACTTGAAATTGATGATATCAAAAGTTTTCTTTTACACTGGAAACATGAAATACAAGATTCAAAAGCTTTAAAATACACTGGAATTTAAAGTTAGGCTAAAACGACATTAAAAATTAAAATTACACTAGATAAGTAATTACATTGCTTCAAACTTGATATATATAGATCTTATCAGCTTTGTCGACATCTCTGAGCTAATCCCATCACATCTTGACCATTGGTTTGAGCCAGATCATCAGAATTGCCAAGTGGCGATTTTGGCGCCAAAAATGTCTTTGAGCAGGTTTTCTGCATTAATTGGGTTTGGTTTGATGTGGAGGTGGAGGGGGATGTAATCAAGTGGAGAAACAGCTGGAAATGTTGAAAAGAATGAGAAACCATCACTGGTATTGCTCAAACAGCTGTGGGGGAGATGGATAAACAGTGCGCGGTTTTCTTTTAAATTTAAAAGTTGGGCCGGGTTGGTTATTGGATTGGATTTGGGCTTTGTGATATAAATAGGTCCGTTTGGTTTAGTTTAACAACAAGGACCATTTATGCAATTTTAGCAAAGCTAAGGACTGAACCTGCCAAAGTTTCCAAGGGTGAATTTTTGCCAAGCTTCAATAGTATAAGGACCTTAATTGATAATTTCCATTTTTGTAAATCCAGGGACCAAAACTGTCAAGTTTGAAACTTGAGGGACCAAACATGTAAATTCTCCAAAGTTTATCATAAGGACCATTCTTGTCATTTATAAATAGTACAAGGTTAATATTTGATAATTTTCACTTTTTAAATTAACCAAGGACTATTTTTGACAATTTTCAAAGTTAAAGGACTAAAGTTGTCATTTTGTGATTTTTGAACTTTAAAGGGTTTGTTTTGACAAATTTTGAATCTTATGGACCTTAAATGACATTTTACAAGTTTTTGAATTACAGTGGACTAATTTTGACAACTTTTGTAACTGGGGACTAAAGCGCCAATTATGCAAACTTGATACGTTTTTCACCAGATTTTGATGTTTTTGCATTTAAAACATATAAAACACTTGTTTGTGATATTTTTATCATTTTGATGCATTTATGAGTGTTTTTAGATGTTTTTGCAGTCTAAAAGATATAAAAATGATGAGTATTTAGACACTCATCAACTTTGTTCTTTGATCATTGTTCTTTGTGGTGAAAGTGATAGTATCTTGTTATCTCATCGATCGCCTCAGTGCCGCTTGTTGCTCAAAGTCTCCACGCCATTCTTCAACATGCTCACACGCTCTTTGACGTTGGAAATCAATCTTGATGAAGTTCGTAAGTCTTTTGACTTTGTAGATTCTTTGATTGATGAAGAATCATTCGATTGTTGTGTTGCATTGAATAGGACTTCCATTAGTGATGATGTTGGCGTGAGCATGAGAAGAATCAAGACGATTATTCCGCTCCGAGCTTCCATAAGAAGAAAACATTTCAAACGGTTAGTAATAAGCGGTTTCCAAGACTTACAAGTTTGAACTTGAGAGTGTTAACAACATAGTGTGAAAACACAACTCTAATTCTTACAAAGGCCGTTCTCGAACCGGAGTCCTACAAGTGAGATAACGCGATGTACCAAGTACATCTGATTCGAGATGAGTCGCCGAGGTACACCAAGCATCACTCACGATCAGAGACGTTTGAGACACACCCGCGTAATCCACGGGAGTTACCGAAGCGACTTCCGCCGAAATGTTGATGTTGACCACGGCAGGAGTTTCCATTCAATCACCGAGGATCACAAATGTGAACCTCTCATAAATGTTCTCGATGCATTGCTAAGATCTCGTGAAGGACTCGATATGAACCATCGATAATCTTATTTGTTGATCATCAGTGATTAAATGTCAAGTGTTCCTAAGAGATCTTTTGATGAATCTCGTGGCTCTAGACTCAATAGTGCATTTTGGTTTTCCCGAGCGGAGACAAGGGAGAGGTCTCCTTCTTCAATACCAATGATCTCTAAGAGAAAGCCAATAGTTTACGTAGGGTTCCTGTGAGAATGAAACAAGCTTCGCTGAGAGAAACTTGAGTAGCTAAGAAGGTTTAGTGCATGCGCCACCGGGTCCATGACGACTTTTAATCTTCAATACGGTGTAACTAAGTGACAACCAAGAGTATATGAATTGAACCCGGTGTCGCCTAAGTTGAATAACTGGAGGGTTGTTTCTTTTCACCCTTTACTTTACATTTCTTTTGATTCTTCAACTCCTTCTTTCTCCGATTCTCATTTTCTCCTTTTTACAATCATTCCTAAGGACTTCTAACACTAACTAATGGTAGTGTCCTTGGGTGATCCCTCCGACTCTGGCGGATCATAGGACGGTTATTCCTAACCTTAGTAACCTTATAACTCCATGACTAACCTATGTTTGCCATTAAAACCACCGTATGTGAAAATATCTCTCAAAGGGTTTGTAAATGAAAACATGTTTGAACCAACGTGAGAGATGAAGTTTTGCATAAATACTCCCCTCCACATGTGCTTAATAGTTTTAATGGTTAAATGCTAGTGACGAAAGAGCGCGACTTTTGAATTGATCCATCAAGATAGACAATCCCCATGCGAGACACGGTTCGTTGCATAGTTAAAGAGTTGCATTGTCGACTTTTAGGTGACAACTAGCTCTAATAACTACCTTGAAGGTGTAGACAAACCTCGAAAGGTTGTCATACCACGAGTTCATGTCTATCAAGAGTTTCTCGAATGGTACTTTCTACTTGGACAAGTCCTTTCGAGACACGCTTACATTACTAGCGAACTAGCTTGAAATTATTACCCGTCCGGACAAGTCTTTTCGAGTTACAAACAGCTTAGTACCGTCAATTCGTTGGTTAAGTCTAAGGTACATGATTCATTTGCATTGTGCACAACATATTTCTTATCACACAAAATTTTCTCCCTCAAAAATGGCATATGAAAGTGTTATTTTGAAACGTTTGAGAATAAATATGACTATTTCGAGTGTCATGGAAGAGCGACCACTGTGAACAATTTGTGAACAAAGTTTTCAACAAATACTCCCCTCAACTAGTGATATAAACGGTTGAGGTTTTAAAATCATATGGGAAGTACTTGTCTTTTGAGCAAAACCTTGAAAATGAAAGGTTTGATAGGTTTTACTCAAAAATAAGAAGCTTTAAGCTCTTTTATAAGGATTGTGGCATCGAGGCGTACTACGTGGTCCTTTCTTGACAATTACGGGTTGTACATCACATGTTATGTGTGCACAAGCCATTGACATATATAATCACACATCCAAAATTATATGAAGGAAACAATTCAAGGGTACCGGAAGTGCGGTGATGTTCCCGTGAGTACGAACATGGCGTTGATAGCCGGTGATGTTGATCCTGGTCGACCACCAACAAAACTTTCCAACGTTCGAATCGATCCCTTCGAACAACCGCTCATCAATCATGGTGATGATCCTTCACATCCCTCCTTTCCCGAGAATTCCAGCTTAGAAGACCCAATTTTCGGTATATCCTTCAACTCAGACGCCAATCCATCCCTAACCAGACTTCAAAGTATGATCCTCGACTTTGTGGAGCTCACTACACACCATTAAGCGCTTTCTTTGAAGTTCACTATGGTAAACAACGCCGAAAGGTTTGCCGATGAGTGTATATTGAGATAGCCGGTTGAGACC
The DNA here is from genome assembly GCA_022545495.1 of Chrysanthemum lavandulifolium. NCBI lineage: Eukaryota > Viridiplantae > Streptophyta > Magnoliopsida > Asterales > Asteraceae > Chrysanthemum > Chrysanthemum lavandulifolium. The sequence continues at coordinate 51,530,088 of CM040238.1, read as the reverse complement.
GGAAGAGTAAGCGTTGGAGGAGTGAGGTTGACACGCGTCGATAAGATTCAACAACCATCTGGATATCTTCAACACGTTCTTTGATCACGATCGCCTAATGAAGATGAGAACCGACTTGATAAATTCATGTTGAACTTCATCGAGAATTGTCTCATACGACCACATTTTGGCAAGGTACATGTCTTCGATGTCGTTGAGGATAAATTCTCAAAGTCGACCGGAGAATGCATAGTCCTGTTCATCTTGTCGTTTGACTATGATATTCTTCAAGAAGGTGTAGTCCCACTTAGACTTGAGATCAACGTGTTTGATGGCCACGATGTCCTTAGTCAGTACATGCGCGTGTTGAGACTTCAACCGGCGACACGTAGTAGATTCTTTGGCGTTCGTGCCAATGATGAATCCCATACAATGCATCTCGGTCGTATTCTTGCACTTTGTCGAAAACAAGTGATTTGCGCGTTCCTCGATAGCTATGCGGTTTGAGTAAGTAGTCACGGAATGGAAGAGTCAACGATGTAGCGTATTTTCGTGAACCATCGCTACCGTAAAAGAAAATCCGGTCTCTGTTAAAGAAGTATCGAAGGGAATCCTTTGTTCATCTATTCGCCAATGGTCTGTAGGGGTTTGGTCCAATCGGTATAGTATGGAGGTTGTCCCTTTGTGTGAAGTCAATGTTTGCTTCCTGATTGAGCCAATCCATGTTGTTAGACATAGCTCGAGCGATGTTCTCAAGATGATATTCGACCTCGAGGCGCTTTCGAGTCGTCTTTCCACAGTTGAAAAGCTTCATTCTTGATTCGCTTCAACTCGATTTTGTCATTTTCTTCACATGGAACTTTTCTTGCAAAAGTTTTGCGTGCTCGATGTAGAACCTTCTACCAAGTCTTGACCTTCATCGGGGTAGGAGTTTGATTGACAAGTGTGGAGAACCATTCAAACTCTTGGTTTTATCGTCATCTAGCCATGATACGACTTCAAGTCGAGTCGTCTTCTTCTTCTTTTGGAAGGCCTTGATGATGATCTTGGTTTCTACACTTGTTTGGGTGAGGTGGGTTGTTTTGGGCTTAAGGACCTCTTCATCGTCACCACCCGTATACTCAAAGTAATCACCTATTTTTGAGTCGGTGGTGGTAACTCGGAATCGCCTTGAGGTTTATCGAGAAGACCGGGTGGAGGAGACTTTGTTGAGAAGAAGTCCGTGGTGGAGGAGGTGGCATCGAGCGCATTCACCGATTGCTTCCGACGCTTAAGTCGAGTCATTGTCCTTATCATCGCCATCTCTTGGCCGTTTGGGTTGATCGGTGACTCCTTGCATGATGATCCGAGTTGAAAAGCAAGTAGACCTTCAAAAATTTAGCTTCATCCGGTAAACGTTCGCATCGCTTTGACATTTGCATCACTAGTTTAGCGATTAACTCAAATTCGTAGAGATCGACTTCTTTGGCCATTGTATGTTTAACCAATGCGACGATGTTAGGGGTGAGTTGTCCGAAAATACTTCTCTAGTCACATCGGGACAATGTCGAGAAGAAACTTGTGGGTATGATCTCTTCTCGCCTTCTCCGGTTCCTTTTGGACTTTAGGAACGATATCCTCAAGGTAGTTATTAGTGTAACCTTCGATCATTTCGCTCGGTTCCTCTTTACGATGACTCTTCATGAACTTCGAACAAACTCCTTTCTTTCGCATCTTGTCTTTCTCATCATTTAAGTATTGTATTTGGTCAAGAAACCAATTCGGTTTTAGAAGTATGTCCTTCTTCGGACTTGTTGGACAACTTTCACAATTCTTTCATGAGTCCGAGAAATCCAAGATTTAGGTGGTTTCTTCACGGATTTGGATGATGATTTGGTTGACATCTTAGATGGTGGTGGTGATGAATGAGATGAAGAATCGATGATGATGAGATGTGAGGAGATTCCGGTCCTTTGGTGGTTCGAAGTTTCCTTACGTGAGCGCCAAGGACTATCCGAGCACATCGTCGTAGCGACATCTTTATCTTTCTCGCCCAGCTTCTCAAAATCATATACAATAGTATCCTCTACAGCTTTTGTTGTTGCACAAGAGTGGTGGCACCAGCTCCTTATCGGGTTGATTAACCGCATCGAGAGTTGGTGAAGATCGAGTGCACCACTTGACCCACCGGGCCACCCATTTGGTCTTTAGCAAATTCTTTTGCCTTTTGAAGATGTCCGACGATTGTAAACTTCTTCCCGTATGATTTATCTAGTTGCTCTTCTTCTTCTTCGTAGCTCTCATCATAGGGTACAATTGCCGGAGTCTTCCTTTTCTTGGACAATTGGAGGACTTGGAGGTTTTGCTCTTGAGGCGGTGCTTTGGTTGCGATTGCGAGTAATGAACCTCTTCATCTCGAATCGGTATCTTGAGCTCTAGCCTCGCCTCAAGCTTTCTTTGCGATTCAAGTGTGGGAATAGGTTCGGCTTCCTTTACGGAACAATCCTTTTAGAAGGAGGATTCCTTTAGGAAACTTCCTTTGACTCACGATGCTTGTTGCGCTTTGTTGTTCCCTTCACTATCGTTTAAAACGGTTAAAGTTTATGAAACACGTTAAAGTGAACAATGACCTAAATTAACATAAAGAAAACACACTGTAATTTTCAACGCCATATTCTTATTAGAAATAAATCAACAAAGAATCGTTACCCAAGTACTTGCGGAATAGTACTTGGGATTGAAATGACAAAGTTGGGTGATTCTCTCTCTAGCTCGGGCTATGTCTCGAGCACAACTCTTAGAGCTCACCGAGCTATCTCAGAACTAAGTTGTATTTGGAGGAGTGAAAAGATGGCTTGCGTGTATGTGTTTTACAATTCACAAGCTTAACCTTTTCACTCCATCTCTTATGCTATTTATACATGTATGGTATTTGACTCTTTCCTAAGTGACAAACCGACATCATACGTAAGACAAAATATTGATGTATTTTGTCTCTCTATAAAGACTACTCTAGGTAAGAGACAAGACTACTTTCCTAAGTTCGGTGATGACACCGAGCACGATGTTTTGCTATTCGTGAAAGTTGACTTTGGTTGATAAGGACTTCGCCTTATCTCGATTCAACCTTTCCCGCTTTGTCCCGCTCTTTCTTCGCCTTTACATTCTTCGCCTTCTACTTGATTTGTCTTCGATGTAAAGTTGGATAGGAATCTTAGGGATTCATGAGGTATTGTCATCACCACCGAATCCATCATCTTCTTCTTGACTCGCCTTCACCCTTTAAGTTCCGCCATCGAGTGGAGACTTCTTCTTAGCCTCTTCTTGAGTATCCTCGAAGACGACTCACCGAGAGACTATGCACTCAAGGACTGTTTGTGTTAACGGATTAAATACTTGGGCTATTTTCTATTCAAATCCTAGATTAAGGAGTTTGGGTATTTATCGAACCCAACAGCCTCCCTATTTGGATATACAAATAGCCTAAGTGGTTGATCGATGTAAGTGAGCAAGAGGCTTCTTCTTACACCGAATGTACTAATAAATACAATAGGGAACACCGAGTAAATGAATAAAACATACATCGCTTATTGATCGATTACATAGTTCCTATCACCGAATGTACTAATAAATACAATAGGAACACCGAGTAATGATGTCATTCCGATGGATACCCGATGCTTCAAGCTTCACTTTCTTGGTGATGAGTGTTTCCGTCGGGATGGTCTCGATCTTGGCATTCGTGTCTTGATGAACCTCGATGTTCATTGGGATTGGATCCGAGAGGCCACATGAATATAGTGATCATTACGACCACTCCACCGATCAATGTCACTCCATCTTTGAAATGCGGGGTTCCATAGACATCAATGTGGAATAGCCTCTTCGTGCTCTTCAATCACTAGACAGCTCACAAAATTTACACCTCGTGCGGTTCTGTTGCATTCAAGGCCGTGCACTTTGATCTAAGGTTGAAATCAACTCTTTTCCTTTTGCCGGGAAGCTTGTGGTTGAGATCCTTGAGGTGCAGTCAAGGCAGTGAATTTTAGTTGGTGGTGCTTCCTCAACCTTTCATACCTTTTGCTAAGCATCTTCATCGACTCCTTGACCACCTTATTTTGCTTCTTTCCAATGATCGGACCAAGTTCATCAAGTTCGGTGATCCCAAAGTCACTAAACTTTAAGGGATCATGAACCTCAAAGTGTCTTTGTCATCTCCTCTCAGAAACATTCATAGCCAATGGTTTGGTGTTGGGAATGATTTTGACATCGATGATTTTTAGGAAGCCTTGGTGGGTCATTGTCCAGATTATATTCTTTGATTCTGCTTTGCCCGAGAGCTTGATTTTCTTTCTCTTTCTTCATACCGAGCTCTCATTGCGCCCATTTGAGCAACTGAGCTTCCATGAACTTCATCTGCTCGACCCTTTTAAGCTTGCTTGCATCTATTCCCACATTTTCGCCTTCTTCTAAGCAATCACTAGGTCAATGCCTCCTTAGTTTTCTTATCATCCCCGCCTTGTTTCAATTTCCTTTCTTCTTTAGCAAGGTGTTTGGTTAGGTGTTGAGGAGTGAAGAGGTATTGATGTCACCGATTTTGTAGGAATCCTCTCGTGCTCGATGAGTTGTTAATATGCCTTTGCCCTTGTCCCGTCCCCGAGGAGGATGATGCAATGATGGGAGGTGGTGTTGTCATGATAGGTGTTGAGACCGGTGTTGTTGTTGTTTGCTTGAGGTGGAAGTGATCGATTGGTACCGCAGAGACGGTGCGATGATGATGATGTTTGAGCCGAGACGGTGGTGTTTGCTCCCCTCGTGAAGAGGAGTTTCTTCAAGAAGATTCTCCCTCAACCGCTGTCAGCGTCGGTGAGGGCAAGAGTTGGAGTAGGTCTTTGAGGGACCGACCACTTGACCTTGAAGGCTGATAGATTTCACCATCATGGCCTTAATTTACAAGTATCGGCTTGAAGACCGGTGACCTTTGCATCCAAGTTTGCATGAGATAACCCAAGGCGCTCATTCGTGGACCAAGATTCCAAGCCATTGAAGACGAGGCCCGAGTCAAGGTAGCTACACGAGTGTTTAGTGAGTCCATGGTGGTCTCAAGAGTTTGAATCAAGTTTGAAGACCCCGAACATTCGCAGACTTGAGCATATCTATAAGGTCGGTGAGCTCGATGAATTCTTTGCATATGCCTCGGTTGCCTCCAAAGACTTTGGCATTGAGCTGGGTCTTCTTTGACAAATCCCCGATTTCATCAATCGAACCCCAACAATCAAGATGCTTGAGGAACTTAACCATGTGTTCATCCAGTTGACAAGATGATGGTACATAAGATCTCGTGCTCATGAACATTTTCGTTGAAGGTGAGCACATCGGATCTAAGGTCGCCAGAATCGGCGGCCTTTCGCAGTGTTGATCCCAAACTGCTCAAGAACTCGAAAATGACCTCCTTGAAGCCCTCTTGATCCACTTAACCGCTTGTCTTTCGGTGGTGGATGAACATTGTCAAACCCGTTGAATTGCCGTGAGCGGAGGATGAGGTGAGTCATTGTCTTGAGTTAAAGGGTGACTCGATGCGATCCGTGGATCAGCCGAGGCTCTTGTTCGCTTTGAACCTCGGCGTCCACTTCTTCTCCTGCCGATAAGATTTCATCATCACTTTCAAAGAAGGTCATCATCGATTGCGCAATTCAAGAACCTCGAGAATTAACAAGAGAGTGGGAATGGGTTCCATATCGGTGGTGGTATTGATCCTCCGAGTCTTTGTCCTCGTGGACCCCTCGACACCGGTGGGAGTTTCAGCGTCTTCTCGGAGTCGATTGGTTTTGGGTTCCGTATCGGTGGTTGTTTCTTTCCTCCGAGTCTTTGTCCCCAGTGACCCCGAGACACCGTGGGTATTTCCAGTGCCTTTAGCAGAGTCATGAATGTTGTATCCCTATCGATGGATTGTTTGTTTTCCCCGAGTCTTTGGGATCGATCGGTGTGCCCTCGCACAAAGGCTTTGATTTGCTAATGTCATCACCGGCAAAGTGGAAGGCGCTCCCTACCGGGGTTGTTTGTTTCCTCCGGATCTTGGGAGTAGTAGGTGTGACCAAGGCACCGATCGTGATGTATCGGTGTCCTTCGTTGTCACGAGGGTGGTTGTTGCACAGTCGGTGGGTGTCTTTTTGGTCTCGGCCTTTTGTGCCTCTTCTACGGTGCTCACAAGCCTCGTGGCCCCGAGACTTTAGTTTAGTCTTAGTCCCATCGAGACTTCCCTTTTTCTTTTAAGGCGGGGTTTGGAGACACCGATCCTCACAGTTGTTTACAAGAACCATATGGGCCGTCAATTCTATAGGTGTGACTAGGGATGGGTCCTTTTGAAAGTTTGAAGGACTCGGGATGCCGTAAATTTCCAAATTTTTCATCCCGAGTATAATTGGCACCCAAGAACGATTGTAAAGCACAAGAGACAAACCTAGGATACGAAATATACTTAGTCCTAGTTTTGCTCGTAGCTTCGCTACAAGATCATTGTAAATGATCTCCCCATGTCGACAAAGACCCCATTCATCAGTAAGATGCCATCATCAATGAATAGAGTTTACCTGCTCAGTTGGATGAGTGGTTCCCGCCGAGGACCCGAATCACAAAAGTGAAAAGGATCCTCCAAGCCACGGGAATGAACTTTTAGTGACCGGGTCTTGTCCAAAATGTGGGATCCAAACGATTTGTTTTAACCCATCCTTCATCGTGGAAGGTTCGGGATGGGCGACATAAACACCTTTGTTGTAATCTAACCTGTTGAAGTGCAAAAGTTTTGTAATCCAGGTATATTGTTGCCCCCATTAAGACCGAACTTGATGAGATACTCCCGAGTGGTCTAAGGTTATTCTCATCATCAAGGTGTCGGGTCAAAGGTTTTAGCAATTGCCCAAAACTCCTTGAGGTAGTTTGGGTACACCACCGAGGACACTTTACAAAGGCCGCTTTAGTGGGCGCTGAACAAAAATTTTACAATGTCTTTATAGGTTGGGACATTTTCGTGGTATTCAAAATTACCTATGACATTGTTTGTTTTGAATTCAACATTTGATAGATCCCCACCCATCGAGAAGCAAACTGAGAGATTGTGTTCTAGCCATATCTTTTAAAGAAGTTTTAGGGTTTAAAAAACGCTTGGCAAGAACAATTATAAAATGTTTAGATCTCTAGTTAGTGATGAAAAACTTTGTAAATGTTTACAAGAAAGGTTTTCCAAAAGAGGTTTTGAAGGTTTGAGAACACACAAATATTTCGGATTTGAGAAAAGATTTTGTGAGTTTAATTGCGTAAATTGATTTGTGTGTGTTGTTTGTGTAGTGGAAGAGGGTATTTATAGAGTGATAAGAGGGTGTTTTGTGCACAAATGGAAAAACTAAGAGTAGGTTTTGAAAGACTTTGAAATTCCCATTTAATGCTACCACCCATTACCCGCAAAGAAAATCCCGTTTTCAAGGAACAGTTGAGGCTATAAAGTAAAAGTGCACTTTGCGAGAGAAAATATCAATTTGATATTTCTTGTGAGAGGCATTAAATGCCAAGTGGGATGACAATAAGACAAAGAGACATATATTCCTTTATTAAATGGCATAGTTACCAACCTAGGACATTAAAGTAATCGATACTTGGACCATTTAGTTACTCATTCAATGCTCTTTGTCAAGTGTCAGGGACCCCGAATGAGTATTACTCATTCGGTGAGAGGTTTATTTTGATTTTCGGGGAGGATGAACCATGTCGAACTCATCGAGATTGGTTTTCAAATGCTTGACTTTCAATGTCAAGCATTCCCATCGACTTCGGTCTCTGAAGGTAGGCTCATCCAAGGGTTTGGTGAAGATATCGCCTAGTTGATATTCAAGTAGGGATGAAATGAAGTTCTATGTCTCCTTTCATTATGTGATCCCCGATGAAGTGATATCGATATCAATGTGTTTGGTTCTTTGGTGGAGGACGGGGTTGTTGGAATTGCAATTGCACTAGTGTTATCACGTAAGATAGGTACCATTTTGTAATGGATGTCATAGTCACCGAGTTGACTTTTCATCCATAATACATTGGCACAAAGATCCTGCATAGCCTACATATTCGCCTTCAAATGAGGACATAGCCACCGATTGTTGCTTCTTTGCACCCAACATACTAGTTTTCCTCCAAGAAATTGACAGACCCCGAGGTACTTTTTCATCCATGTTGCGTACCAAAGATAATCGTAATCGAGTAACCTTGAGATCAAACCCCGAGCATATTGGATAATATAGTCCAAGGTTTGGGGTTCCTTTAGGTACCGAGTATTCTTTTAGGCTGCAGCGAGGTGGGATTCTTTGGGATTGGGTGATATCTTGCTATTAAACAGATCGAGAATTGTATGTCCGGTCTAGTAGCTGTTAGATACATCGATGAGCCAACAATCCCTCGAATGAGTTTGATTGATGATTGCCGGTGAGATCGGTCCAAGGTTGTTAGGTGGAACCATTGGTGTCTTCACCGAGGCATAGTCAAATATCTCATATTTCTTCAAGAGATTTCGTGTATTTCTCTTGACCGATGGATATACCTTTATCGCTTGCTCGATTTGAAGTCCAAGAAAGTAAGTGAGTTCCCCATCATGCTCATTTCAAACTTCTTTGTCATCAGCTTTTCAAACTGTTTGCAAAGTTTGTAGTTTGTCGAGCCAAAGATGATATCATCAACATACACTGGACTAGTATCACATCTGTTGGGTTCTATAGACAAATAGTGTGTTGTCTATCTTTCCTCCGACAAACTTGTTTTGTATCGGGAAGGTCGAGAGTTTCATACCATGCCCTAGGAGCTTGTTTAAGTCCATAAAGGGCTTTGTCAAGCTTGCGACATAGTCGTGAATTCACTACTCTCAAAGCATGGAGGTTCTTGAACATACACATCTTCCTTGAGATCACCATTTAAGAATGCACTTTTAACATCCATTTGGTAGACCACAAGTTCATGTATGTTGCATATGCAAGGAAGATCCCGATGGCTTCCATTCTGCAACAGAGCAAATGTCTCATCATAGTCAATGCCTTCTTGTTGACCGTATCCTTTGGCTACAAGTCCGGCTTTGTTTTAATGACAATGCCGTTTTCATCGCTTTGTTTCGAAAACCCACTTCATTCCTATGACTACTACATCCCGAGGACATTTGATCAAGGTCATGACCTTGTTTTTATCAAACTGTTGCAATTCATCTTGCATAGCCCGAACCCGGCTTGGGTGTTTTAGAGCTTGATGACACTTTTGGGTTCAATGTCCGATAGGTAATCGGCATATAGACATTCATTGGCCGATGTCGATTAGACTAGCGCCCATGCTTCTAGTGAGCATGCCCTCGCTGGGTTCACCAATGATGTTTACAAGCTCAATGTCACGAGATCTAGTCCACTTACTTTGTGGTCTAGGATCCGAGCTTGAAGATGTCACTTTGGGAGTTCGTGATCATTTAGAACAATCTGTTGAGATGTCATGATCGGGTTGAGGATCATGAGTTCTGTGTTCTGATCATTTGGATCATTGTTACTTCTCCCGAGGAGACGGGCGATTATCAATGAATTCATTGATGGTTGGTTGGGGTAGGTTGTGGGGTAAGACATAATATGAGATGTCGAGATCGACTTGATATGAGGAATTGAGTTCGATGTTGTACTCATCGTGAGGATATCTTGATGAGTTATCAATTCCTATTTCCTCCATCGAGGTGTTGGTGAACTGATGCTTTCAAGACTTTCATCAAAGGTGACATGAAAGGTTTCCTCAACTTGTTGTCTCCTTGTGTTAAAACCACAAGGCTTTGGAGATCGGTGAGTAGCCTAAAAGTATCCATCATCGCCTTTGCATCAAACTTGCCTAGATGATCCTTGTGGTTGTGAATGAACACGGGACATCCAAACACATGAAAATAGTCGATGTCCGGAAGTCTACCTTTGAAGATCTCATATGGGGTTTTATTATGTCTTTTGACAATAATTGACCTGTTTTGAGTGTAACGAGTGCGCTTTGCTTGATCACCCGAAATGTTTTGAGAGGGTGAGCCATTTAACATAGTTCTAGCAACCTCAATGAGAGTTCTGCTTTTCCTTCAAAGAACCCCATTTTTTTCGTGGGTATAAGGAGATGAGAAATTTTGAGAAATTCCTTTTCATCACGTAAACTCTCAAGTTCTTGATTTCGAACTCGGTGCCATTGTCGATTCGGTTGTTTGTGACAAGAATGTCATTCGGTTTTCAATCTTCACGATGAATGACATTATTGCATCACCGCTCGACTCTTTTTGAAAGAAAGTATACCCAAGTGTATCTTGAGAATTCATCAACAATGACAAGTGTATACTTCTCATCTTTGGATTGATCCGGGGTGCAGTCCAAAGAGATCCATGTGCGAGGAGGTGAAAGCGCTTTTGATGGAGAAATTTTGTTTTGTTTTGAATGATGCTCGTGGTGTTTACCCTTTTCACAAAGTGAGCATGGTTTGTCTTTGCAAAGACCAAGTGATGGTAAGCCAAGGACCTTGTTTTGTTTTGCCAAGTTGTTGAGATTTTTGAAGTTCGGTGTGAGAGTCTCTTATGCCACGCCCAATTGATAGTTTCGGTGGCTTTAGCAAAGAGACACGTTCCATCTTGGGAGAGAGTTGACATGTCAAGCACATAAACATCATCTCTCCTAGAGCTATCAACACAACTTCCTTGTTGGCATTAAAATGGTACCTTGTTTATCATTGAATTGTACAATGAATTTTGCATCACATAGTTGGTCGACAATCGATGAGATTGTATTTGAGACCATTGAACATAGGCTATTCTAGAAAACTATTCCATTGCGCCATTGAACCATAACCTTGATGGGACATGATGAGTTATCACCAAATACTACCTTGGGCCTGGTTCCTTTACATACTTGTGCGAGATATTCCTTCACACCACCATGCTTCTTGAGCATCCACCGCCTAGATGCCAAATAGGCTCCCCAGCATGTCTCTGCACAAGTAGTAAACCGAATTAGTTTCTCTTCGTGACCCACTTACTAGTGGGCTTGGATCTCAAGGTCTCTTTGAAATTTGCAATCGACTCATGGTCGGTGGTTGTGTGCAGTGCTACCAGTTTTTGCACTTAGAGGTGAGGATGACTCGGTGACTACGGGTTGTTTGGAATTTCTCCTTGCATGAATGATCTTGTCATGTTGGGATGTCTCATGAGTCGGATTACGCATATATCACAAAGATGTATTCATGAGACAATCATCCCGATGATGATCATTGAACCCAGCAATGAGGACGAGAGAGGAAAAGGTTTTGCTCTATTCTTTGGGGCGCTTTGGAGGATGAAGCATACCGATGACCAACTTTGGTATAGTTTGCTTGGTGACATCTTGTAGATGATCGGCGATCTGTGATCATCCTTTTGCGCATCATGCAAAAAGGATTCTATAGCGATTGTCGATGGTATGGGTGGTGTAATGAAACATTTCACACTTTTGTTTGCTTTTGGAGGTTGACTTTGACTTAGAGGCTGGAGGAAGTCGACTTTGTCTCCTTGATTGGTTCAGGACCTTTTCAATGGATTCCATTTTTCATAAGCTTCCTCACAAGTTCGATCGATTCTTTGGATTTGGTCACCAATGGGGACAGAGGATGATGAAGTCTCAGCAGTGTAGACTCTTGTTGGATTAGTTTTGCTTGTCTTTGAAGGATGGTTCTACCACGCCCGCACCTTTCTTTTGGTGAATGAGGATTGAATTGTAGTGGAGTAAGCTCGAGCTTGGGCGGCACCACCAAGAGGTTTCGGTGGTGGAAGCGGTGCTTGAGATTACGCTTGCACTCGAGAGATGTGTTCAAGACCACCGGGCACATCGTGAGTCCAAGCATGCTCTTTAGAGCTTGACTTTCGTGCTCTAGAATCCTTCCGAATCGAGTTTGGAAGCTTACTCTCGGGATTAACTCGTTCAATCCATTCACCGGAATTTGAATCACCCAACATACTTGTAATCATGCCACCGACACAAATGGCTTAGGAGGCGGTCTTTGTTGAGAGAGTCGGGAGATGATCTTCACCTATAACTCTCTTCTTCTTTCTCTGGGCTCCCACAAAGATCAAAGACCACAGGATTCTTAGCAATCCAACTCTTAAGAATATCATTTGCCTTTTAAGTTCATCTTGAAGATTCGATTTCTTTTAACTAGTTCGGTGTTTTGAATTTGCAAAGTGACACCTCAAGCTTAGCTTGTTTTAAAATGAGCAATTCATCCCTACACTTATTCAATTCAAAACTTAACTTGTTGTACTTAGAAAAGAGATTCGTCTTTGCTCTTCTACAAACTTAAGGTCAATATTTAGATAATTCATATAAGGCGCCAATCGAGTCATCATCCATAGAAAGTAAAGTGTTTACCTTCTTCATTGTGATGTTGACCCATTCCCGTTCTAGCATGATTCTTCCCAACCGCAAGCTTGTCTTCTTCTCGAGAGAGCCATTAGAGCATCGACGTATCATTTCATCATCCGATGAGATTGGCTCTTCATCCCGCAAAGGTTTCAAGAACAAGGCCTTTGTTCTTCCCCGCATGTATTGAACATTTTTGTTGTTTCGAGGATCTGCCTCAAGCAATGCAAGCTTAGCTTTTGCTTTCTTATACTTAGCTTCATAATCAATAGTTTTGTTAAGATCGATTTGTTTTGAACATTTTGATGAGACCGATAGATTTTGGTTGAAATTTGCTAAAGCACGAAGACCGATTAGATCCCGATGGTTTGTAAGAGGGTTCGAAATTGTTTTTGAAAAAGTCTTTTGCAAAATGGCCTCTTTTATGACACTTGTAGCATTCGGTGTCTTGATTGCTTTAGCAATGAAAAACCTTTGTTTCTTTTATAAACCTTCGAGAGTTAGCGAGAGTGCCCTTTCCGAAATTCAAAGATTCAGTCACTTAGGTACTCCTCACTTGATCTCTCATCGCTCATCATCCGAGTTTTCTTGGAAATCTTGAACAACATTGTTAGAAAAGCGGTTGATATTGGTGATGATGTAGTGGTCGGGACTTCTTGACTTCGAGACTTCTTTAAGTCGAGGTATCGTCTGCTGATGAGGTTTTCCTCATAGACAAATTCCCATAAATTTCGTGAAGCTCAAGATTTTGGATGTGATTGGCATTCCCGAGTCCCCGAGAGAAATTCAACCACTTCTCGTGGAGACTGCTTACAAAACCAACATTGATTTCATGCTTAGACAACTCAACACCATCATTTGAAAGTTCATTTAAAAGAGTTTTGTATCCGTGTAAGTTTGAGAGAGTTTCGAGTCCTTAGCCTCAAGGTGTTATACTCAAGTTTGTGTCCATTATCCTGCTTTCCTTGGTATCGATGGTCCTTCATGACTATGAACAAGGTCATCGTGTTTGCTTAGCGAGACTACGACTAATAACGAGACTCCATAATATCGTCGGAAGACAAGATATTATGATACTTTTGAGCCTTTGGTCTGGTTGACCACTCTCCTTTCATCTTGGGTCCACCGAGCTTGTGTTTAGGCAACCCTTCAAATAGCTTTGGGACAAATGGACCTTCATTTATGCACTTGACATAATAAGGTTCCATCGAATCAAATAGCAAAGCATTCGCTTTTTCCATTTGTTGAATTTGCCAACTTCAAGTCTAGGGCAAAATTTGAATAAGCTCCACCCTTTTATCGACTAGTTGGGGTACATCAATTTCACCATTTAGGATCCTAATTTAAAACTTTTAGGCGGCTTTAAAAGCGAGTTTTATAATTAGCCTTGCTCGATACCACTTGTTGTTCCCGCTCACTATCGTTTAAAACGGTTAAAGTTTATGAAACACGTTAAAAGTGAACAATGGTGAAATTAACATAAAGAAAACACACCGTAATTTTCAACGTCATATTCTTATTAGAAATAAATCAACAAAGAATCGTTACCCAAGTACTTGCGAATAGTACTTGGGATTGAAATGACAAAGTTGGGTGATTCCTCTCTAAGCTCGGGCTATGTCTCGAGCACAACTCTTAGAGCTCACCGAGCTATCTCGGAACTAAGTTGTATTTGGAGGAGTGAAAAGATGGCTTGCGTGTATGTGTTTTACAATTCACAAGCTTAACCTTTTCACTCCATCTCTTATGCTATTTATACATGTATGGTATTTGACTCTTTCCTAAGTGACAACCGACATCATATGAAAGACAAAATCTTGATGTATTTTGTCTCATTCTAAAGACTACTCTAGGTAAGAGACAAGACTACTTTCCTAAGTTCGGTGATGACACCGAGCACGATGTTTTGCTATTCAGTGAAAGTTGACTTTGGTTGATAAGGACTTCGTCTTATCGATTCAACCTTTCCCGCTTTGTCCCGCTCTTTCTTGATCTTTACATTCTTGCTTCTACTTGGTTTGTCTTGATGTAAGAAGTTGGATAGGAATCTTAGGGATTCAAATGAGGTATTGTCATCACTCACCGAATCCATCATCTTCTTCTTGACTCGCCTTCACCCTTTAAGTTCCGCCTTCGAGTGGAGAGACTTCTTCAGCCTCTTCGAGTATCACGAAGGCGACTCACCGAGAGACTATGCACTCAAAGACTGCTTATGTTAACGGATTAAATACTTGGGCTATTTTCTATTCAAATCCTAGATTAAGGAGTTTGGGTATTCTTGAACCCAACAACGCTTCCTGCACTTCCTCTTCTCGGTTCTTCTTACAGGTGTTCCGAAGATTTTTCGTCGAGATGACCAACTTTGCCTTGTCTAACCTTCCGATACCTTTTATGCGTTTCGAGCTTCGACATCTTGATTAGAAGGAAATCGCAACACAAACACCTTGTTTCTTTGTAGACGATTCCTTGATTACGACAGATAGAATAGGTTCCGTCAACATATCGTGATTGTCGGGGTCATTGAGCCTCTTGGGAATATCGGGATGAAGTCCAAGTGCTCTCGGATCAACAGATTTAGTATATCCGATGTAGGGAATCTTTGAGCCAAGCTTGTTGAGAAATGACATCATGTCATCCCAAATCGAGCTTCGATAGCGATGTGTTTCAAGTTGACCAAGGCCCAAAATATTTGCGGTTCCATGAGCTTAGGATGCTCATAGCCACCGTCACGACCGAAAATGACTTGGTGATGATCATGTAGAGAGTTCTCCATGGTTGAGGAATACTCTTAAGCTCTACGTGAGAATGCTTGGTGATTACTCCTGTAGCCTCGCCATAACCGATATCGATTAAGAATTGGAGAGTGAGCTCTTCAACAAAGTGGCATATAGTTTGGTTGGTTCGACTTCAGAATTAGGAGAAACGACCCTTAAGTCTGCAGTGTAATGGTGACTTGTTTGTGATTCGAGTCACCGTCACAAAGCATCCGTCCTTTGACCCTTTCCATAGTGTTCCGTAACTGTTGGATATAGATCTCGTGGACATTGCGAGTGAGTGAGCATATTCGATACGGATGAGTTCTCGAGAATATCAATAGCAATTAGACACGAAGATTCCGAGCAAGTGAGGGTGTCAAAGTCAACACGGAGATTATTCTTTCCTATCTTCATTGGATAGCCATAAGGATAGATGTCAAGAATGAAGAGAATTTCGATGCATCCACATTCATTTGTTCACCATGTCGTGATCTCGAAATAACATTAGCCAAAAGAACCAACATATCGAAAGACATAATGTTAGTCAATGTAAGGTCTTAATGTCTAGTTATTGAATGTACGGTGTCAATGATTGTTACGAGTTCTAAGTCACTTGTATGTCCAATAGTCTAATGACTTCGTGAAATGTTTCATGAGTTAGTTAACTTTAAGTTTTAAAGTTTATGTTATCACTTATTGTTCACAACATATTAGACGATTAAGTTTATTAGTGACATTATTGGATTCGTGACGTTATGATTAGTTTATTTACGTGTTTGTACATGCAACAATTCATCATGAAGGTCAATCCGTGGTTAAGCGTAGTTTTAGCAAAGTTAGCGTAAATGATTGACATATGCGTGACTAAAGCTTACGCCAGGGATCCTAACTTACGCCGTAAGAAATGTTACGCCGTGGAAAAGGGGACCTTATGCGTGGAGCTTACGCGTGGCGTATATATACCTTACGCGTAAGGTTTACTCGTGAGTATACCTTATGCGTGAGAGTCATTGTTTACGCATATCCTTCACGGGATACGCGTAGTCCATTGTAGAACCTTACGCGTAATTGTTATGCGTGGGATTATTCTTACGCGTAACATGACTACGCCGTAGGGTAATCCTTATGCGTAGAGTTGCAAATGACCTTGATTCCGAAGTTTCACGGTAACAAGCCCGAAATAGAACCGCCATATCATCAATATTAACACATAAATTCATTTTAACAACAAATCATGGCAAGAACACTTGTTACACAGCTTATGCGTGAAACTACATACGCGTAATCCAAAACCCTAA
Organism: Chrysanthemum lavandulifolium; assembly: GCA_022545495.1. Lineage (NCBI taxonomy): Eukaryota > Viridiplantae > Streptophyta > Magnoliopsida > Asterales > Asteraceae > Chrysanthemum > Chrysanthemum lavandulifolium. Next base: position 51,513,660 of record CM040238.1, on the reverse strand, counting down.
TAGTTCAAGAATTACGCGTAACAATTCTAACCATGGAAATTGCACCAAACGTTTTCTGGTAGGTCTAAGGTATTGTGAGATTCTACTAACCAAGTATTAACATCCAATTCATGGTGAATCGAAAATACCCAAACTCAAGAACTTTAAACCCTAATTCCAAATTGTTGATAATTTAGAGTTTCTGGGTGGTTATAGAGCAAGGATATCCTCAATTCAACATCATAAGAACATAAGCCAACAATCTTTTTGACCATGACACTTCATATTCGAAAACACCCAATTCGACACAAGAACCCTAATTTTCAAACATCTTTAATACGTGTTTCTGGGTGGGTTTTGATGATTAAAATGATATCATTAATGTATTTGAAACGTTTTGACATAATCCATTTAACCACAAACACACACACAATGATTGTGTGTTCATACACTTATGCGTAGAACACATAATCACGCGTAAAACAATTTCTAGCCGTTGGATTTGCATGAGATTTGAAACCTTAGCTTAAAAACATGTTTTAATCACGAAACAACTTACAAAGAGATGATCAAAAGAACGGATTTCTTGGTTGATTCTTAGGCGTAGATTGGTTAGGTTTTAGTAATAAATGTGAAGTGATAATGTTAGGTGAGGTATTTTATTGAAAATACTTTCGTGTTTTGACAGCTATAGTCCCTCCACCTATTTCATTTCCGACAAAGCCATTTAACTTCCATTTTGGTTACCAAACGAAGATTTTAGGAAAGAAGCATGACGACACTCCCCCTCGACTTAAGAAATAATGAAAGGTTATAAATTTAGTCCGAGGAGTGTCATTAAACCAGAATATTCACCACCATTGTAAAATGAAACAACCGAGATATGAAAACATGCAAGTACACTGATGTTTTAAAACAGTTAAGTGAAAATTTTCTCCCCATCAACACTGGATCGTAAAAAATACTGAATTTTGAAAGATTATAGTGTTGAAGGAAGACATGTACTTGCCATGTTGAAAGATTATAGATTAGAAGAATATTTTTGTAGGTTTATAAGATTTTATATTTTTGTATTTTGTTTTTGAAAAATTTATTTACAAAAGATGTTTTGGTGTTTGACAGGTTTTTAAGACTGCTTTTAAGAGGTCATCCAATTCCTCTTGAGTCAAACACCTCATACCAATTCGGTGGACCAACTCATTAAACCTAGCGGGAGGTAAGGCTTTGGTGAGCGGATCCGCCAATTGGTATTCGAGACTCACAAAGTATAATTCAACGGTACTGCTCCACGCGGGTCCTTGATGAAATGATAGCGTAGATCGATGTGCTTTGATTTCGAGTCTTTGAATCGAGTTGCGAGATCGCAATGGCACTCGATTGTCGCATGATACATCGGGATTCATCAAACACGTAACCATAGTCTTTGAGTTGTGTTCGCATCCGGATGACTTGAGCACAACACGCGGACATGGCTACATATTCTCGCCTTGGTTGATGACGATGATGTACAATCCTCGCTTCTTTGATTGCCAAGACACCGTTTATCACCGAAATTGTAGTGCTCAAGTACTTTTCCTTGAGTCTAAGCATCCTGCGTGATCGTCGTCTGGCGATTAGTTCAAAACCGAATCCTTCGGATACCGGATCCCCAAGTTAATGGTTCCCTTGATGTATCTGAGGATTCTTTTAGCCTCGAGAGGTGGGTTTCATTGGTCGCGATCGATAACGGAGCATAGATAAATGGCAAAGACAATATCAGTCTCGCTAGTATTAGATACATGAGGGACCCAATAATACTTGGTATTTGGTGGGGTCAACTAATTTCCCATGTAAATCAAAGATCTAGCTTCTTGGTATGAGTCATTGGTGTGGCATAAGTATCACGTGTTTTCATTCCAAATTTGTTTAACAATTCAAGGGCATATTGGATGACTCAAGAAAATACCACGGGGTGATTGATGAACTTGCAGTCCTAGAAAGAACGTAAGTTCACCCATCATGGACATTTCAAAAATTTTCTTCATTAGTTTTGCAAAAGCGGTTGAAAACTTTTTATGTGTCGACCCAAAATGATGTCATCCACGTAAATTTGAACAATTAAGATATGTGCCCGTGATATTGTATAAAAGAGTTGGGTCAACCGAGCCTTTGGTGAAATTATTGGCAATGAGGAAAGATGATAGCTTATCGTACCATGCCCGGGGCTTGTTTGAGACCATAAAGAGCTTTGTTTAGTTTGTAGACATGGTTCGGGAACTCGGGATCAACGAATCCATCCGGTTGGTGACATAGACCGTTTTTTAAGTTGTCCATTGAGAAACGCCGCTTTGACATCCATCCGATATACCGTCATATTCATATGAGCGTGAATGCGAGAAATATCCGAAACGACCTCAAGACGAGCAACCGGAGCAAAAGATTCTTCAAAGTCTATTCCTCTTCTCGACGATAACCCTTTGCAACTAGACGTGACTTGTTTGGGATGACGTTCCCTTCAAATCCAATTTGTTTTTCCAAATCCATTTTAGACCAATGACGTAGACCCTGCTGGTCTTTCAACCGCTCCCATACTTCAAGACGTTTGAATTGGTTGAGTTCTTCCCGCATGGATTCAATCCATTATCTTTTGTCATTGCGTCTTTAATGTTTTAGGCTCGAGTTAGCGACAGTGAGTGCATAAATGCAATGTTCACCATCTGTGTGAAGATGTTGTCTCGTAACGACCGTTGATTCGGGTTGCCAATAATGTTAGCCGAGGATGGTCTTTTGTCCATCTATGTGTAGAGGTTGATGTTGGTATACATTGTGCGATTTTGAGGATTCAAATGGTTTGTTGAAGATTCTGCGACATCCGTGTAGCGATCTCATTGGCAAACGGGTTGAAGAACGATTTGGATCAAAATCTGCAGGTGGGGGTACTTCATTCGTAATATCATCACCGGTTCATCATTGGTGGAAGCGGTGTGTTCAATCTGTTGTGTTGGAGTCAATCGTGTAGGTGCATCTTCAACGATGGTTGTTGTAGCAGTGTATCGGTATAGGAATATTATCGGGTTGTGCAATGAAACAATGGATACACCGAGCACGTTCATCAATTTCGTCACGAGCGTAGGAGCAAATAACCTTTCCATTTGTTGACGAGTTAGGAGAGGGCTTTCTTCACCGATGATGGGGTTGAGGAAGTTTAAGCGGTTGTAACGGGTTCTAAGTCATTATACTCGGAAGCCATTTCCGTGAGTTCATCAAATGAGCATGAATCGCTTCCATCACCGCTTTGTACGACGATTCCAAATCCGTAACCTTTAGAATTCTCACAATATCCAATAAAAACTCCAATGTCGGCTTTGGCTTTGAGCTTTCCAAAGTCATCACGATCATTATTCGGATAGCAAAGGGATCCAAATACATGAAGGTGTTTGAGATTCGGTTTATGGTTGTGGACAAGCTCGAAAGGTGTTTTGTTGTGGCGCTTTGTGATCATAGAACGGTTTTGAGTATAGCATGCGAGATACAACTTATGTCCATAAGTAATCCGGAAGTTTAGCATTGATTAACATTGTTCTTGCAGCTTCCACTAACGCTCGGTTTCGTCTTTCAACAACTCCGCTTTGTTCGGTGTACGTGCAATAGATGTTTGATGTTGAATTCCACTTTCTCATAAAATTCATGAAGGGTTTGGTTAACAAATTCGGTTCCTTTGTCCGTCCGAATTAGCCCGACGGTGTTGCGGAGTGAACACATATTTTTGTGAGAAGGTGATGATCATTTGTGGAGCTTGGTCTTTGCTACGAAGAAAGTAGACCCAAGTCCATCGTGAGTAGTCATCAACAATTACTAAGATGTAGCGTTTGCCATTGATCGCTTGCACGCGCGATCGGGCCACACAAATCCATGTGAAGAAGATGTAGCACATCTTTGAGAGTCAGTTCCATCTTTGAAGGAAAATGAGCACGAGTGCTTTTCCCTTGTTCACAGTCGAGCAAAGGTGATCTTTTGAATACCGGAATCGTGGGAGACCTTCAACTAGTTTGTGTCGAGCAAGGTTGGTGATGGTTTGAAAGTTTAGATGTGAGAGACGACGGTGCCATAGCTGAGATTTTGTTGATGTTGCCTTAGAAAGTAAGCGGATGGGAGATGAAGCAACCATGTCTTGCATAGATATAGTGTAGAGACTAGAATTACGTTAGCGGACATAAGGTCATTTCCTTGTAGATCACGAATGAAACAAGTTTTCTCCACGAAAGCAACCTCCAAATCTCCATCACAAAATTGACCCATCGAAAGCAGACAGTGACCGAGGCCTTCCACATAGTAAACCCTCGCTAATTTCGATGTTCCCATTGACATAATCTCCGTAGCCCATGATAGGCTGCAGTGATCGTTCCCGAACCCGACAGCGGTGCCAATGAACTTTGCAATAAAGTTTGATAACGCTTAAGTTTGCTCGTCATGTGTCGGGAACATCCGCTATCAACAATCTAGAGAATGATCAGATCGCTGCATTACACACAGCACGACACGGATGGAATAGAAGTAGATGTGGAACCCGAAATGTTAGAGGGTTCAAGCGTGTATGTTAGACATACACATTGATAATTTTAGGCATCCATTTAAATCCTAGTGTGTTATATATCCATTTCGCCATCTATAACTACTCTTTGCTTTAGTCTTAGTGAAAGCACTAGGTGGTACTACATTCTTAGGAGGTGAAGCGGAGCTACTTGTGATAGCAATGGTTGCCTTAGAATCTAAAGAAGGCGGTCTACCAAGCACGACTTAGAATGATTAGTGGGCCTAGAGGTATTCCGATTCTTAGGATTTCGTGTCGAGAGATTATAGCTTTAGCAACACATTTGTCATGACAATCGAATTCATACTCTTCCGACAAATAACACAAGGTGCATCGATCGAATATCAAAAGTACTTAACGGTTTAGCATTCGTTACATCCCTATTTCATTACATTTGCCGACGCAACATCTATAGTGGAAGCAACATGAGTTTTATTCGAGTCCTAGGGTGTTCTTCTACTTTAGCATTCCTTATTGATCTTTTCTTAGGTCACAACTTCCTATTCGCCGATTGAGTGCTCTGGGGCCAAGTGCGGACGTTTGGAAAAGACGCAACTATTCTGTTTCAAGAGAGGAAACACGTTAGCAACTTGTGATTTGGCGGTAGGAATTCTAGGTTCACGATTACTAAGTGTGACTTGTGCTAATCTCTTAATCACAAGAGGCGGAAGTTATTCATACTTTCCTAACATTTCCGTAACTTGGAGAAAGTGTGAATCAAATCTTGATTTTCGAGCGAATATTACCAAAGAAAATTCATGACTTCTCTAGTGTGAGCAAGATAGTGATCAAGTTCGTTAGATGCTTCATGACGAGTCTTATTGAGCAAATCAAATATGACACCATATTCTGTTTAACTTTTGAAAGTTCTTGTTCATATTCGATATTTGACTTTTCAAAGACACGCTTTGATCATCTAGTTGCTCAATTTTAGGATCGAAGATTTTGCACTCAATGAGCGATTTTCTTTTGAAAACTAAGTTGATGATTGTGAATATCTTTTCACACCAATGAAGACGACGTTTTGCGTTGTAAATTTCATTGAGTAATCGTTTATTTTCGACTTTTAAAGACTCGATCCAAGCACATTATCGGTGTTCTCAACAGCTACAACATTTTCAACAATGATCGCAGAGATATAATCGATGCATATGGCAAAGAATAGAATAACACAACATTATGGATATCAAGACAGATAACATCTTCCAAGAGTCGATCAACATCTTTTCTCAAGAGTTTCTTTTACGTTTAGTATTAGAAATAGATGTTTCTATTTTCTCGAAAACGCGTTTTCATTACCCCAAGCTCCTTATGAAAATCCTTTTCCTGCAATTGCACAACTTTTCAAGTTTTTAACATTAGGTAAAAGATTTTTCGAAAATGTCTCTTTGTTCTCGCGCGAGGCGATTGAAAATGTTCAACTTTGATTTCGGAGCGATATTCTATCTCATGTTGTAAAATTTTGAGGTCGACCATGAAAATGTCAAAATATCGAAGAATTTTTCGATTTTCGTGTTTTGAGTTTACTTCACTAATGGAAGGTAAAGGATGATAAGTTTGTGCAAAATCTGCTTTGGGATTAACATTAGAAGACTCGGTGTTTTGATGATAACCCTTGGTGTGTTAGAAGAATCCGTTGGTGTGATGAACGTGACCGCGTTTTATAATTAAAGGTTTGTTGTAAACAACGTTTTTAATTTTGATCGACTCTCGTCTTACGCATCTAATTCCTCTTGACGATGATATTCAACAACACTCATGACAAGATTATCAATTTTGTATTCTCGACCGAAACTTGAGAGTTGGTTTGAATGTTTTTAGTGAAAGCTTTGGTTTGTGTCGCCTAGATTTTTCCATATCCTTTTGGATTGGGTTTTAAGGTAAACTTTTCAATAGTCATTCTTGATTCACCATGTTTGTAAACAATGCTTTAAACTCTTTAAGTTTGTTTTGCAAGTCGATAATTTCTTCAAGAAGGTCATCTACCCGATTCGTTGAATGCTTTTTGTATGCGAAGAACTGTTTTGACAATTTAACAACTCAAATTTAGCTTTTGATTTTCCAAGGTGAGGCGTTAATTTGCTTTTTATGTTCGTGTTTGATTGTTCTAATTCGAGATAACAAAGCATTCTTCGAGGCGGCTAGATCACGATCTGTCTCTAAATATTTTTCGTTTTGATGAGATTTTGCAAAGCGGCTTCAAAACCTTTTCACGGTTTTCTTGAGTTTTGAAAAATTGAGTTGCATTTGTAAGCATTCAAAATCCTTGGTTAACAATGCATTTTTACTTTTTAAGGACCGATTTAATGCAACACATTCGACAATTTGGGATTGTTGGTCTTTAATTAACGAACAAGATCCGGATGAGGCAAAGGTTCATCGTGTTCATCGTGAGTCACAACATGATCATTATTTAGATCCTCAAGTATAACCACGAGTCAATTTGATTATCAAGGAAACCATAAGGTCATCCGGATCGTCAAATGTAACTACGTGGTTTATTTGAAAATCGTCGAATGAGATGTAGATGACTCATTTGAACATTCGAGCCGTGCGGATTCGAGATATTGATGGAGATATTAGTTCGAGATATGATGATGGTTTGTTCGGTGCACGAGACAAGCCATCGATTGTCATACACTGGGCTGTTTCACTCATGTGTAACTCTTGCATATTAGCCATCAACATAACGACCGCATTGGCTGCAAGTCCTCCATATCATCATCCGAGTCGCATACGCCATAAAGCTCGTTCTTTATCTGTGAGATCCACCACTTCATCCTTAAGAGCCAAAAGTAAAGCCTCTTTGAAATAAGCACCGCCCTAGTCCTCGGCTTTGGGCATGCATTAGCCAGTGTCCTTCTCATTGCAAATTGTAGCATCTAAGACCATTTAACCGATTACGAGCATTTCCTATTCCACCATTTGAGCTCATTGTTATTCCTACCCACAACATTGAACCCTTGACCACCGCCCATCCGCGACCATAATCACGATTACGAACTTCAACACGTCCATTGTTCACAACATCTTGAGTCCGTGTGTTAGATGAGGAACGAATACGATTGTTGGATTTGTTGGTGTAACGCCAAAAGCATTAGCAATCATCACAAATCCTTGTTGCAATGCTTGAACGGATCGGTTTCCTCGGTCGCTTCAACGACATATGCTTGAGCATTGTTGTTGTTGTATGGAACCGCTTGATTTTGTTGAGGTTGTTCTTTGTGAAGGTGTGTTTGAAGCGCTTGGTTGAGTTCTTTGGTTGAGAGGATAATTACATTGAGCATACAAGGCAAGTTGTTGAGTATCCGGATGTGATCGCTTAGCAATTTGAGCACGGAGAATCCTTTCCCGATCAACTTCCTTTTCATGAGGCTTCAAGTAATCGTACAACAATCCATAAGTAGAATGATGCATATTCTTCGCTTGACGGAGAAAGATGACATACTTCTCCCATTCGGGACCAAGACTACTCGGGAACCTAGTATTCACCGCAATTCTTGGCATGATGATGTTGTGTTTATCCAAATCATTGATGATGTCTCGAAAAGCGATGATGATAGGACTTTAGTGTCTCTCGTGTTCAATCATGAAGTGTTCATAAGCCAAGTAAATTTTGGATTCCAAATCCTCCCGATTGAGTCAGATCCTTCCATAAGAAGACGAATATGATCCCACATTTTTGTGCGGTCTTTTGAGCATCAACACTACGAAGAATTGGGTTTGGTAATCCTAAGAGGATATATTCCATTGCAAGTTCATCGACTTCATAGTGTAGAAGTTCGTAGGATTTAAATCGCAATGATAGCAATGTTGGTTTGTTCATCTCTTGGTGGAACATCGCTTGGATCTCCGGTACAATGACGATGAGGCATCTCAAATGGACCTTCCAAGATAACCTTCTTTAAGAACTTTCCATGTGGCTTCTTTAGATCACAAAACCTAAAGAACCTTATCACCCATTGATCGTAGTTTCTGGAGTGAGCATTGGAGGTCTATCAAGTGATCCAACTTCATGAATTGATTGTTGACTGCTTAAAGCTTCACACATCTTTGCAAACCAAGCGGGTTCCTTCATAGTGTTCCTTGATGGATGTTGATTGAAATCATTTGTGTAGGGTTGAACTTGAAGACTTGGTGGTGTTTGAACCATTTGTGGTGGTGGAATTGCACCAAGTTGTGGAGTATGTTGTTGATTAAATTGTTGTTGATAAATAGCTTGTTGTTGATTCCATTGTTGATGTTGTGGAGTTAATTGTTGTTGTTGTTGATGATTATAAGTGTGAGGGAAATAGTTAGAGTATGGTGGTTGAGACATGTTGATGAACTTGTGTAGTAAAAATGGATCTTTGTAGTCGAATGAACCTTTGTTGATGAAGTGTCCTTAGGCGTAGAAAAGACAAGAAACCAAGTAGCACTTATGCGTAAAAACACCAAAAGTTACGCGTAACAATAAGGAGTTACGCGTAAGTAGGATAAAAGCACTAAAGTTATGCGTAGACAAAAGTTATGCGTAGAAAGTTAGGCGTAGGATTACTTTATGCGTAGACCTAAGTTTACGCGTAAAGTGAATCTTATGCATAGAATTTCTACGCGTAAGCTTATGCTTATGCGTAATTTTAGGGTTTTTGCCCAAATGATCTTTTACACTATCACAGTGCAAAAGATATCCAAAGTCGTCGTATTTTCAGACTTATCCAAGTAAGAAAACACGGAATAAACCACGAAAATGAAGATCAAACCAAGGAAAATCTTACGCGTAATTTTAGGGTTTTGATACGCGTAGGACTGCTCGTAAATTTGATTTTGCCAAAGATGTTTCTAAACCAGTTTTTGTGTGATGAAATAGCTTTAATAACACCAAAAGACACAAAAGTGTGAAACTTGATGATCCAAAGCTCTTAAAATGCAGTTATGCGTGGGATGAAACCCTCGAACAAAAACAAGCTTAAAAGCGTAGATCCACGCGTAAAGTTTGAAACTTTTGCCAAAAACAAGTATTTTAACACCTCAAAACATTGAAAGTACAAGAATCTTGGATTAAAAGTGTAAAAACAAGTTTTTAAGCGAACCAAAGTATCACTCGTTAGCCTTATGGGTGGGACCAAACCCACTTCAAAAGCAATAACGATTCACCCAACTATTAGGCGATTGATACCATCATTAGGTCACTAGTTTTACAAACACAAGTAATATAGAAAGGAGATGAGGCGATTGAACAAGCTCTAACACACACACGATAGTAAGCATACGGTTATGTGAAGATGTATGTGAAAGAAAGAAAACTTGAACAACCAACCCTCAGTGAGGGTTATTACATTGTTTATATAGGCAAGAGCTAGGCAACACTCCTCTCCTTCCCTATTCCTTATTGGGCTTGGGCCTAAGCTTATGGGCCTTCTACATAAGCTTGACCTTAAACAAACATAAAGGCCATAATAAAGCTACCTATTACATATGAAATATAAATACTTGAAATACTGTTTAGGAGTTATTCCAACATAAACCATGTTGTCACACAAGCATTAACATCAAACCATATCACAAGCAATAGTATAGTGCAACTATAAAAGTAAAGAGATAAAGAAAGGAAAGTGCAAACCGAACACGGTGATTTATAGTGATTCGGTCACGGATCTCCTTTTCGCCCTACTCCACTCCCCGAGTACCCAACTCGAGAGTTACTTCACTAAATCAACAAGCTCCCTTCTCGGCGGAGAAAACTTTACAATCGTCGCTTACACTTTTTCCGGTACAAAGCTAAATACCGGGTTCTAGTTCGAGGTAGAACCAACCTAACGTCGCCTATACAATATTTCCGACACTAAGCTAGATGTCGAGTTCTTTAACAAGGGTACAACCACTCCCAATATGTTTTATGGCCCAACATAACAAACCTTGTATTTTTATGGCACAAACACATAAACCATCTAGTCTAGTTTGGTGAAAGTGTTGTTATGATGCAATGATGTTCTACACTAATGATCCATGACACGAATGTCTAATGGATATGAATAACTACTTCTAAATGATCTTCCATTGATAGGAAGCCTTCATGATGAAGATCACAAGTTCCCTAAACTTGTTGTGATAGATCTTCAGCTTGTGGTGAGTGGGGATGGCTAGATCTCCAAGCTTTCCTTGGTTGATCAATGTAGAGTATGCTTACAACAAATATGAATGTTAGAAGCATTATGATCATGATCATTAGGGGTGTTTAATGTATGTTACTACATTGTTAATGATAGATCTAAATGTATGCAAGAAGGTGGAGAAGATGTGTTTTCAAGTGGTGAAGAAATGGGAAAACAATGGGCTTCTATTTATAGCCAAAGTGGTCGAGCGTCCACGGACCAAGGAGCCCTTTAAATGGTTCCGCCTTTATACAAAAGGGTTCCGTGGGTGCTGACGAAAAATCTAAAAATCTTTCTTCAAATCTTTCCAAGATATTACCAAATCTTACTAAGATCACATTTGATATATTGAGTATCAATCTAACCAAAATATTCAAGTGATCTTCCAAGGATTTCAAAGATGATGCATGACATGATGTAACATGTATTTCCATTTTAGATTAAAAGGTTTATCAAGGTAAACTTGTAAAATGTATTATGTAACTAGTTAATAAAATGTCTAGTTACCTTTTGAAATACTTGTGAATGCAAAATGTAAAATGAGGTTCAAATAGAATGGTTAACCTATTAAAATACTTAGTGACTCTAAATGTATTTTAAACATTCTAAATGATTTGTTAATGGGTTTGATCATAATGCCACATAACAAACATGTACGAACCTGTGTTGTAACATATGAGGACTTGAGTCATCGAGAGGTGTTGAATGTATGTTGAGATAAAGTGTGATTACAAGTAACTTGTACATTTTACGTTATGTATTACAAGTTACATGTTTGTCATCAATCAAAACAAACGAGATCAGATAGATTAAATATCGTAATATTTGCACTAACAATCTCCCCCTTTTTGATGATGACAAATATATGTAAACGTAATAGAAAGTAAAATGTAAAAGGTTACTTGTATCCTTACTACCTTTACATTACCTTCTCCGTTTACACTCTTCTCCCCCTTTTGTCGAAACAAAAAAGGGCGTGTCCTTGGAGTTTAACTTCATTTCTCCCTAAAAGGCGAGCTTGCATCATCCCTAGTGAAGTTAAATCGTCTACGTCAATCCGTTCCTTGTTAGGTAGCGGATCCATGGATCTAATTAAGAGGCTTAACCTACATCAAGGTTAGTTTTATGCAACAAAAATTATGAGAAATATATGAAAAAGAAAAAAAAAATATAGCAATGTTAGCATATTTTCTCCACTTTTTATCGAAGCACAAATGCTTGTTGAAAAGTGAGAATGATGATAAATGCGTGCATGCTCCCCCTTGACGGTTGCTCCCCCTTGTTTAAGGCGTCAGGGTATGATTAAAAACCTACAAAACAAATATTAGTGCAAAACTATATTCGTCATTGGGCGAGTAAGTGATATACAACAAAATGTGTATAAGATGCATTCAAGAATTTCTTGACGAAGCTCCCTTGCTCTAGGGCATCAAGATGAACCTTCAAAATAAATATTAGTATAATAGAAGCTTTGTCTTTAGACAAATATGTCATATACAACCAAGTGTATAGACGATGCAATATGAGTGCTTAAAGGACATTCCTCCTTGTTCTAGGGTGTCAAGATGCACCTAAAATAAGAAAAATAATTGATGCAAACTTCATCCTTAGATGAGTAAATTATATACAATCGAGTGTATATGATGATGAACCTACAATGAAAAACATTAGTGCAATATATTTCATCTTTTTCACAAAGAAAAATAAGATGCATATATGTGATAAATGATATAATCAAAGATCTCATGAAGTGTAGTCTCCTAATTACAATCATAAGAAAAGTGAGAATATAATATGATAAAAACCTACAAAGTAGTTCCTATAAAGAAGATATAAAGTCTCCCACCGGGTGTGCCACTAGTGGTGCTAGTGTTGGTGTCGGTTTACTAGTAGGATTCATGTGGTGATGGTAGATGACTCGAGATTTACAAAAGTAAGTTTTCGCTAATCCATGGTGGTGATGATTAGTGAAAGTGGTGATGGAAGGTGGTGGTGATTAGGTAGGAAGCTATTAAGGAGTTAGAAACTCATACTTATAGCAAATAAAAAAATATGGACTCATGCAATCCTTTCGTCATGTCAAGTGACCAAAGCTAAGAAAAAAATATGAATGGACATTGCATTTCAATGATGCATAAGGGTTATGATTTGAATGATTTATTGATGCTAACAACCTATTGTTTTGAGCAAGTTCTCATATGCTTCAACCCAAGAGTAATCAATAATGCGTTCTATCTAAGAATATATAAAAGTGATAACATGAAGATAAATTCGTTCATTGATTGACACGAATTATAAAATGACCTATTCTAGGTGACAATGGGAAAGGTAGTATTAGCATGGTTTTGACCGACATGGATGATTATCACTTTGAAAAGAAGTGAAGACAATATGGAAAATCGAATAATAATAATAATGAGTACCTATATGAGGATGAGAATGACATCATATAAGTGAGAGTTGGATGGACCAACGTGTTGGAAATGGTCGTTTTGATTAATATATCGTTTAATCGACAATGGCATGCATGATATATGTCAAGCGAAAATGGATAAGATCCTATAATGATGTTCTAGATAGTGAAGTTGTAAGGTGCTAGTTTAAGGAAAATCCTAGATTCGTTGATTGTGGAGATGAAGAAGTTTGTAAAACACATGATGTGTTTTTCACTTGATGAGGTATTGGTGCAAACTTGTGATATAAGGTTAAAAAGGTTGAACTAGTTGTGGTTTCGTGAACCGGTTTTAGCTAAGTGGTGTTTGCCTATGTGTTGGTATTTTAGAGTCTAAGAGACATAAAATTTGGCAAAAGACAATTATGTGAATGGATTTCTCTCCACCTTAATTGGTGGACATCCAACATAATGTGTAATGTATCAAAATAAGGAATGACAACCAAGTGTTTAGGAGGTTTTTTCGGGTTAACGAGAGATGAGCTTAGTGATGTTTTTCTGGATGATGGTTAACATACAATGAACTTCATCCTTAAAGTCACGTACCTCTTCTCGATTAATACGAGATGATCGTATGATGAGGCATGTGGTTTCCTAATAGGAAGTGAAGAGGATTAGAGTATTGTTATAACTAAGTAATGATGGAGGTGATTTTTGGAAAGCGGAAGCAAAAATGAGATTTGCAAAGAGGTCGGTTGAAATACAAAAATGCAAAGCCAACTCGCTAGAACTTAATTCTATATGCTTTTAAACTATATGCAAGTGTAGGGGTCCTATAAAGCATAGTACTAATCTACGTAGCAATAAAGGGGATTATGCAAAATGAGCATATAAAAGTTAGAGCCAAGTGAGTTAACAAATAATTTGTTATCAACCTACAAAACAAATTTGTTAGTGACAAAAGATGTTAACATGATAGAAATAAAAAAAAAACATATTATATAAGCAAAAACAACACATTGCACTTAGTAGACAAGAAATCACCACACAAGATAGCATCAAAACAATCATATTATGCAAGAATACGACTTTATTCAAGACATTTCATTATGAGATTGTTTTGTCGTTAGACTTAGCCGCTTAAGCATACTTGGCTTGTAAATTAACACAACAATCTATGTGATTAATTTGTAAGATAAAAAGGCTTCTAAAAGTTTGTCATACCAAAAGCACTTTGACATATTATATGTGCACATGTAGCAAACAAATAGTGTGACAAGAAGCAAAAGAAACAAGATGAAAGATTCATGCAAGCCATGTTTAAGACATAACAATTTGGAGAATGTATCATTTGGATCGTACTACACATAGATATAATGAATGCCAACTAATAGCTTTCAAACACAAACTTATCATATCAGAATTATCATGTATCAAATGACATATTATGATTTCATAAGTAACATGTTAATCATGCTAAAATTAATTCAAAAGTAGGTATCATGCAAATAAAGTTTTAGGTTTAAACGTTTAGTAGCATGAAACAAGAATACAAGCATTATAAAGATAAAATCGTACTAAGGTTTACACATTTGACTAGTTATCAAACACTAAGATAATGTCAAATCAATTTATCGTATCAAACAATAACATGTAATCAACATATGTAAGTTCAATGCAAGTGGTTTTAAAAGAAAAGTCATATATACTACTTGTTTGATTAGTATTCCTAAGGCGAGGCAAACTATCAATGTTTTAACACTTACTTTAGGCAAGTATAGGAATACATATTTTTCAAGTTGGAGAATGAATATGAGACTATTACTAGCGGTGCTCAATTAAGGCTAAACACGACCATTTTATGGGTGATTCCACATACCCAACTTCTCTCCGAGAAGCAATTCAACCGTTAGGTCAAATTGAGTTTCTAGTGCAATAGGTTCTCCAAGAGTCATTCTCATGTTAGAAAGATGGGAACTCCTACTTTTGCATATTAAAGTGCATAAAGATGATAGTTTACCAATACTTGGCTTAATGTGACTTAACTAATATGAAATATAACTAAGGTGATGAAGACGTCATGTTATACACATGAATTTTAACAATGGTGTGTTTGATAAACAATGTGTTTTAATCTTGTGTTTAGAATCTAAAGTTGTTCAAATTACACAGCTAATTGTATGATCTAATGGATGACATCTTTTATGTTGAGTTGAAGTGTGTAATTTAAATGTGAATTGATCATCTAAGACTAGAGAATGAAATATGTTAAACTAAGAACGTTCTCAAGAAGGCTCTTTGGTATTTTATTTAACAAGAATCTAAGTGAGGTTACCAACTTCAATAGATCTTGTGTATGCTCTAAAGATGTGTAGTTTTAACCTTGGATGTGCACTTGGTTTGAGCAAGGTTAGGTTATGATGTACGCTTGAAAGGAAATAGATACAAATAGTATATTTCAACAAATGAGATTATCCCATGGGATAAAGTTATCATGCTTATGAAAACAAGTATGACAAGATGAATTGGATGTGCTAGTTCATAGAACTTGTAGATGTTTGTTTCAAGATCATTTAGCCAATGAGGTGTAATGAAATATCTTGTAACACAACTATTTATGTCGCAAGAATGATGCATAGGATATACAATATCCTTTTAACAAGATGAAATCTTAACGCATGAATCTTAGTCATAATGTTCTTCAAAACATCATGTTTTCCTAAATGAAGATATGAAGCAAAGTGTTTGAATCAGATAGTCCCATCTAAATAAACTTGGTCTCAAGATTATATTCACTAGATGATGACAAGAGGAATTCACTCGAGTTTCTTATGTATACTCCTCAAAAGTCATTGTTGCTTGGGGTGTATGATGTTGGATTTGAGATTGCATTTTAACATATGTTGTTAAAATGTTGATTTGAGGTTTAACGAATTTTATGCAGAAGTTTAATGACAAAGTATTACTAATACTTTGATAATTTGTGAAGGTAGTACTACTTATACCTAGTGGACATTGACAACAATTACCAAGAGTACCATGCTTATTTGATAGTTGAGGTTCTAAGTCCTTATATATGTGAAAGGATGGTTGAGTTTGTTCAAACGTGCATTTGATTCAGTACAAGTGTTGGACACAAAGGCTTTTTGAGCAATACACTCAACGAATTCAAATGATGGTAAGGATGGTGGATTGGTTGATCTAGGTGGTAGGTCTTCTAGTGTGTCTAAATAAGGATGTGGTGATGTAGGGATTTGTTGTGCTATGGGAGTACTTAGGTTGATTATTTGTCCATAGACGTTGAACACAAAGAAGTACGGATACTAATTCTTATGGTTCATTGGTTGTTAAAACTAGTGAGTGAAGTGCTTGAAGTTTTGGTCATGTCTATAAAGCTTAGGGGCTGAGGTATAGGTTCACCTTGAAAGGGGACGTTTGATTTAAAGGATGCTCTTGGAAGATCATGAGCAATACGCTTAATGGTGCCAAAAGATGGAAGAGGGATAGTAGGTGTCAAAGAGGGATAAGTGTCACAGTGGGTTGTTTGTTTTGGATAAGTGTTTCAACATGTGTTGTTAAAATACTTGGGTGTTGATTTTTTCGGATATGACTTTTAATGACTACAATCGTAAGTCGCATATACTTGAATATTTCGGATGAAATACTTAAGTTGTCAATCCTAATTTTTGAGATTATAAAGCTTAGATTGAACTCAAGGATAACAAGACTTGATAGTATGTCTTTAACATACGTGTGAGTTATGACTCTATGTAAATACTTATCGTCTTGAAGGATGACACATTATTTTCATGTTAACCAAGTGAGGCAATACATGTAGATACAAAACAATATCTATAGTCATATGATAGACTTGTGTATGATATCTTTGCAAATAATGAGTCCAGTTTGTTAGTCTCGGTAAGTCATCTAAGTCATCCATAACGGGTGAGGAGATGTTGGTGGTGTTGCACAAAGTTTGATAGAGACAAGCTTTGGAGACTTTGGTAGTGAAGGTGTTTTGGATGGTTGTGAAGTAGTCATAATGGTGGGTGATTTAGGTGGTGGAGTTGGAGTACTTAAGTTTAGAAAGTTCACATCTTGAATAGGTGATGAGATGTTGAGAGGTAATGAGTCTAAAGGATGAAGAGTTCAAGTTAATGTAGCAACAAGATCGAATGCTAATCCTAGTGGTTTTTCTTAAGTGGCTTATTTGAGGATTTAGTCATTTTGACTTTGCTTTAAGAAATGCTAGGCTTGAGGAAAAGTAACAGTGAAGGTATGAAAATGACCATCCTGAATGTGTCGATTTATGGAATTAAGGATTCACGGATTTGATGTTAATCCATACAAAGATGGTAGTTTCTAATGAGATGGAAGTGTCTAAGATCATGTCAAACATCCTAATTTAATCCATTGAGGATGTGTTGAGTGAGGTATGAAAGATATGCATTAACAACTACCCTAGAAACGAAATTTGATAAATTAGATTGCGGGATTTAGTAAAATTCAACAACTTACCTGTAGGATTCACGACACCATTTCTTTACACAGCCGGAACCCTTAAATTGGTGCAGCCTGGTCCGCCTATACAGGTATGGCGGTACCAAAATCCATAACAGACGGAACCAAATTATTGGTGCCGTCTGGTCCGTGGAGACCAGAAATCTTTACAGACCCATTTTTTTTTGGTGTCGGGGACTTTTTCGAAACCTGAAATTTTTCTCAAAACATATGACATTAACTATTTCTAGTTAGGAACAGTCAATAACGCATACACAAACATAATGGAGCATTGATTTTGAACAAGGGCTAACGATTTTCACATATAAGTGAAAATGGGTAAAATTTGATAACACCCGTGTGCTATCCCCCTGCATAAACCGGTTAGCATACATCAATGTTTTAAGTTAGTTTATCATCCTACGAAGCAAGAACACATAAATGACATCATACAACATTGTTTTTGTCCTTGTATCAAACACTCTCTTAAAAACTCTAATTTTAAAAGTACTTGACTAATTTAGTTAGTACTCATTGATAATTGAGTTATGACATTTCATAAGTTATGCGAGTTTTTAGTATAACCTATGCAAAGAGAGTTATCTAATTCTACAAGCGATGGTAAAACAATTTTCCAACTTAGTGCACAAAATCTAGCAAAGTCCTATTGTGCATAAACAAAAAATCGTCAAACTAGCGAATAAATAACATGGCAAGATTGACACTTATATTATGCAAACAAACAAGTGTAAACAACAATTTGAAAATAAGCAAGCACCATATATGCAAACAACATAAACAAGTAGTTATTTAGCATAACATAAAATGAAAAACACTTTTCGTCATTTAGCGTTTTAGATATGACGATGTATACCAAGCTTGATTAGTTTCCTTTAAAACTTATTACCAAATTAATTAGTTTCAAAAGAAGTTGTATCAAAGTTCTAAGAATACCAACTTAAATTGTTTGATTCAAAAATTTGAGTTTTTATGTTAAAGCGAAACTTAATATCTTAGACATACTATAGTATTTGGTCTATTTCACTTATTTAAAATTAGACTCAGGCCATGAGAGTATTTTTAAATGAAAGTAGACTCAATTCCCTTTAAAATGATAGGTGGCTCGACTTGTACGGACTTACGGTTAATTAGTTATGATTTTTTGAAGTTGGCAAAAAAACTGCATCTTGTCTGACGGATTCCAAGGAACCAAATAAAGGATCCGCCTTTATTAGATTTGGTGTCGTGGTCCTCGAGATGATTCACCAAAACTAGTATTTGACATAGAGAAAACGTGTGAGTTACTAGATTTGATAGTAAACATATAATACACATATTTAACAACATATCTACTTATGTAACTTATCTTAAACATTTACGGAGGTGATTTTTCAACTAAATTTATAGTTATCCCAAACACTCCTTTAAAATCATATTTCTTCATAAATTTTCTATAAGCACTCAATACAATACTTACTAGTTCTTTCAACAAACTTTTATTTTATGTTTCAAGAAAACCTTCAAGCTTGTATACAAAGTTACATTTAACAATAAAATTTCTAAGTATAATTAGCAAAGCATTTTTCATATTATTTTTCGCTTCAATGGTAATTTGATACATGGATCGTACTCTATTTTAAAAACCATTTGTTTTGAAAATAAGAGCTACGTGGCTCTGGTACCAATTGTGGAAACGTAGAGGGGGGGGGGGAGGGTGAATACGTTACCGTTTAAAAATTTTTGTAGATCTTTAGTATCAAATCACTTATGAAGCTTGTTATAATATGAAAGTTCCAATTATTGTTTGTGACCAATGTAAATCACAGTAAACCATGTTGTCACACAAGCATTAACATCAAACCATATCACAAGCAATAGTATAGTACAACTATAAAAGCAAAGAGATAAAGAAAGGAAAATGCAAACCGAACACGATGATTTATAGTGGTTCGGTCACGGATCTCCTTTTCGCCCTACTCCACTCCCCGAGTACCCAATTCGAGAGTTACTTCACTAAATCAACAAGCTCCCTTCTCGGCGGAGAAAACCTTACAATCGGCGCTTACACTTTTTCCGGTACAAAGCTAAATACCGGGTTCTAGTTCGAGGTAGAACCAACCTAACGTCGCCTATACAATATTTCCGACACTAAGCTAGATGTCGAGTTCTTTTACAAGGGTACAACCACTCCCAATATGTTTTATGGCCCAACATAACAAACCTTGTATTTTTATGGCACAAACACATAAACCATCTAGTCTAGTTTGGTGAAAGTGTTGTTATGATGCAATGATGTTCTACACTAATGATCCATGACACGAATGTCTAATGGATATGAATAACTACTTCTAAATGATCTTCCATTGATAGGAAGCCTTCATGATGAAGATCACAAGTTCCCTAAACTTGTTGTGATAGATCTTCAGCTTGTGGTGAGTGGGGATGGCTAGATCTCCAAGCTTTCCTTGGTTGATCAATGTAGAGTATGCTTACAACAAATATGAATGTTAGAAGCATTATGATCATGATCATTAGGGGTGTTTAATGTATGTTACTACATTGTTAATGATAGATCTAAATGTATGCAAGAAGGTGGAGAAGATGTGTTTTCAAGTGGTGAAGAAATGGGAAAACAATGGGCTTCTATTTATAGCCAAAAGTGGTCAGGAGCGTCCACGGACCAAGGAGCCCTTTAAAGGGTTCCACCCTTTATACAAAAGGGTTCCGTGGGTGCCTAACAGAAAATCTAAAAAATCTTTCTTCAAATCTTTCCAAGATATTACCAAATCTTACTAAGATCACATTTGATATATTGAGTATCAATCTAACCAAAATATTCAAGTGATCTTCCAAGGATTTCAAAGATGATGCATGACATGATGTAACATGTATTTCCATTTTTAGATTAAAAGGTTTATCAAGGTAAACTTGTAAAATGTATTATGTAACTAGTTAATAAAATGTCTAGTTACCTTTTGAAATACTTGTGAATGCAAAATGTAAAATGAGGTTCAAATAGAATGGTTAACCTATTAAAATACTTAGTGACTCTAAATGTATTTTAAACATTCTAAATGATTTGTTAATGGGTTTGATCATAATGCCACATAACAAACATGTACGAACCTGTGTTGTAACATATGAGGACTTGAGTCATCGAGAGGTGTTGAATGTATGTTGAGACAAAGTGTGATTACAAGTAACTTGTACATTTTACGTTGTGTATTACAAGTTACATGTTTGTCATCAATCAAAACAAACGAGACTGTATAGATTAAATATCGTAATATTTGCACTAACAGATATATTTCCAAATGCATAAAATTTTGTAGTCTACAAAGTTCAGAAACATACATTGTTTAAACACAACAAATAATGTTTAGGGGAATACATATTCGATGGATAACATTGGCTTTCATATGCTTAACCAGCATTTTTTGTGGTGAAGAAAGCTTTGCTGCTATAATCTTGGTCTTAGTCCAAAATTGTTTTGGAGACCCACCAGAAGCAGCATCAACTTGACTTCCAGATTGAGACTGGACCACACTTGGTTGATCATTACCTTCAAAGATGTGACTGTAACCTTTGCCTTCTTTCTTTGTAACTTTTGGCTGGGATGAACTGTTTTTGAGGCCGATGTGTAGTGCCTTGACTTCTGTTACACCTCCTTGCCCAAGACATGTTTTCTTGTTGTGTCCAAATTGCCACAAATACCACAAACCACACTCTTACTAGACTGTGACAAGTTACTGGTTTTGTCACTATTATCATTTTCAGTAAAAGTCTTGGTTCTTTTCTTTCGTGTCCTACCTAATGGTTTATGATGTTTAGGTGGAAGAATGGTTGTAGACACTTCTGACTTATACCAATGCTCATAACCATTTATTGGCTGGATGTGGTGTTTGTAAGTTTCTTCCCAAGTCTTAAGCAAGTAACATGGATGAACACATGATTCAACAGATCCTACTTGCATTCCATTGAACCTCATACACCGGTGGATAGCAACAACATGTTTACATGGCATACCTGTAAGCTCCCATCTTCTACATGTACAAACCCTAGCTTCAACATTCACAATACACTTATCTCCCCATCCACTGACCTCATACTTTTCTCCTTCAACCCGTAAAACAGTGTACTTATAAGCCTCTTTCTTGATTGCATCTAACATGAGTGTTGACTTTGGTGTTAATGGTCCGACACACTTGTGAATCACTTTCACAACGTTCACTATTCTTTTCATACAGTACTCTCTAATGTTTTCCAAAGCAGTAATGATGGGTTGGTGCCTACCTCCCACTAGTTTCCCATTGAACACCTCACACATGTTATTAAGTAACACATCAGAATGAGCCCTCCTTACAACATGTTTGGTTAGGTACCTGAAATCGTAGAACAAAAGATGTACAGGTAGACATAGATTTGGTTAGGTACCTGAAAAATGCGACCTTGACCAATGGGTTGGTGGTATCTTACTTAACCAAGCATGGGCGGGTTCGCTAAACCTCTTGAATGCCGGCATGGTCGCCTCAAATTGTTGGACGGTTGTTCTTCTTTTGCACATCTCCACAAATGTTCCTTGTATGCTTTAGCATTCCATTGCAATTCATATTATCATGGATGTGCTTCAAACAATATCGTGTTCGACACTGGGAATACTACGCTAATCTTGGAATGATACCGCACAAATAAACATCAATTCATTACTAATAAAACTTGCATTTAATGAAAATACAAGTGAATCTAATCAACTAAATGGTAACACCACCTTTTGCTGTCGTGATAAAAGTGTAGTTTGAGTTTGGTTGCAAGTCAAGATCATCTCTTAGACATTCAAGAAACCAAATCCATGAGTCTTTGCTTTCGACACCTGTGAACGCGTGAGGCTAAAGGGTATATTCCATTGTTCTTGTCTATACCGACTTTGTAAGAAGTCGGCGAGAAAGGACCCTCATAAAATCACCATTTAACCCCAACAACTCTCTTTGACAAGCTTTATATCCTTCCTTCAAAGCACCTAAGCATACATACATTCTATTGAAAACTCGGTTGGACTTGTTGCATATGTTGCGGTTTGTACACTTATCCTAACTGTTGTATCTGGGTTAGTTTTACGCAACTCTTCAACATAGTCTCTTAAAAGGGTGTATTCGCTTATGATCACCCCTAATCTCATTTTACGCCTTGTTTTTTTGCCATAATGCTTTTTGCATAGACACCGAACTTCAAACTGCTTCTTGAGATGATCTTGAGCGACCTTGATTGGAATATCTGGATTGACTTGAACTTGGTCAACTATTTGCTTCGAAAGAAACTTGTAGTCACAAGCTTTAATCTCTATTGATTGCAAACATTTGTGTTCATCCTTGAAATTTCGAACAATCCATACATCTTTAGCTGTATTTTTGGCTACATACAACAACCATGGACAATCTGATGCTTGCTCCTTGCGTGTTCGCAAATATACATCCCTTCCAAGGCCTCTAGTTATCGGACCATTTTTCCTCTTTGGGGCTTTTCCCACCGATCCTTGATTATTCCACAAACAGTATTTTTCCCAGACACTAACCCTAATTCTCTGTTTGTCATTCTTAATTAGTTGCAATTTCCTCCTAGTCTTTATTGAAAGCGGTAGATCCTATCTTTCACTTCTTTTGCGATTACAAAACTTTGACCACGGAAAAATATATTTCGTTCTCTGTTTGTGTTGCCTCACTTAACTTTTGTTTCTTGTATGCCCTTAATTTGTTCCTCCTAATAGCATACTCATCCTCATTGTCGAACCACTTGCAAAATCATTATCATCTAATGATCCAACTCATTTTCTTAAAAAATCATGTGGTAGATGGCTAGTGGTACCTATAGATGGTAACTCTGTAGTCTCGGTCACTTTGAGCAGTTAACATCAAAATCGTGCTCCTCAAAAGTATTAGCCTCATCGAAACCGTGTTTCCATCACCATTGTTCTCAATATCATCATCGTCACTCATATAAGTGTCATCTCACTCACATTGTCATCACTTAAAGCTTCATCGATTTCACTTACATGTACAGTTTACCTTTTGGATATGATCCACGGATTACATGTTTCCTCCTCATGATGACCTAACTCTTGATCATTTTGACATACCTCTTGGTGACTATCTATTTGGATATGCTCAACATGTTTATCTATATGTCGGTTGACATCACCTACAACATCTTGATCGACAGACATCTGAGATGTAAACAAGGGTTTTGTTTACGGCATCGACTAGATTGTACCAAAGTATTGACTTCAAAGGTTGATGTGTAACCCGACATATATCATCTACCATGATTTATTAACAATGTTTTCTAAGAACAATTTGTTTGAGTAATATGGAACAATAACAAGAG
The DNA here is from genome assembly GCA_022545495.1 of Chrysanthemum lavandulifolium. NCBI lineage: Eukaryota > Viridiplantae > Streptophyta > Magnoliopsida > Asterales > Asteraceae > Chrysanthemum > Chrysanthemum lavandulifolium. The sequence continues at coordinate 51,489,707 of CM040238.1, read as the reverse complement.
TCCTTTTTCTTTGTTGCATCCACATCAATGATAATCGTCCTAATTCACTTTGGTGACATTTGATCAACATCCATGTTGTCTTACCATTTTCAACATAAACCTCTATCATCTTATGGTCATCAACAAGATCTTTCAATATTTCTAAATTAGCACTCTCACTTAAGCTATACAAACCATCATCTAAATTACTACCAGGCTTAACAAAGTAATAGTAATTTTTTGAACCAAGCTCATAACCCAATTCATACATAAGAACATCCAACTCTTCAACTGACACACTATCAACATCAACCAAATCAACTAAAGTTTCCATACCTCCAAAGTATATTCTACCAGGTCAGTATTTAAATACACCATTGTGATGAACCCTCATGCTAAACATATTAGATCTACCACCTGAAAACATGTCAATATATGTTTAGGGCATTCTAAAAACTTAATTGGCAAACAATAAATACCCCAATTACAAATTCCAATGACTATAATAAAAAAAACAGTACCGTATTTCTTTTTAGCAGAGTCGTATATGACGGTATCATGAACTGGATAACCTGGATGTCTTCTTACTTTCCATAGAGTAAAGTCCATGTTTCGGTTTTATGATTGATAAACAAGGGTTTTGTGATATGCAATTAGGGTTTGTGAATTCTGATAATTCTTGTAACGAAAGTTCTAGGACGAATAATAATACAGACTATGTGTTTATTGGGGCGGGAAGAGGGTTATATTACATGTGGCAATAATTAAAAAATTTTAATTGAAGTATGGAATTGACAAATGTGCCCTTGGACTAAAGACAAATCTAACGCCATCTGAAGTCATTGACTAACGACAATATGGTCAAAGGACCGGTAACGAGTATAAAACTTGAAATAGAGACCCCCGACGATGAAAAGGACCAGGTTTGTCCCAACGCGAAGCGTTTTGTCAAGTTTAAGGACCAACCGTGTATTTTAGTCTTGATTTTAATATATTTGGTTCATATTGGTAAAGGCAAATGATATGTACACTGAGAATATTTATTTGCACACAGAAATTCAGAAGGAAAAGACAAATGTACCCTTAACAAAAATACAACAGTGTACACAAATATTTGGTGGTTAAGATCTTAATTTGATCAAAAGTCAAAACCCTGCCGATTGCAACATATTTCCTTCTTTAGTTCATGGAGTGACGGCTCCACTTCCGGCTGCCTACTTGCTAACAGTGCTTTCTTTTCCGATTAGCCTTTATGCAAAAACGTCTTATTTCCGGTCTATGCATGTATCAGTAAACAAATAACCATTATTACCGGTCTATATCTGTATCAGTAAACAAACAACCATTATCATTGAGATCAGATCTTAATTATTTCCACACACAAAAAATATATATATGTACACACCCTCTATGTTTGTTCCCTCAGCTGACAACCCATACCCACCCTCACAGTAACCCACCTTCTGTGACAATCATAACCCATATTTATCAACATTATCAGCATATCACACCTCTTCCATCATTGTAACTCAATGACAACAAACCATATCAACGACATCCCCATTCTAGCGGTGTTTCATTTCCGGCCAGCTCTATTTTTTTATTAGAATTTTGAACCTTTAGACAGTGAAGTTTTGATTAGAATTTTGAACCTTTGAAATGCAAATAACTTTAACGGTAAAAATGAAAAGAGTGACAAAGCCAAGATCTACAGCGGGGTGGGCTAGATAGAAAGATACTGTAACATTTAGCCAATAAAGTAACTTGCGATAAAACGATATGAATCTAATTGCAAATGAGTTGGTTTAACAAGTAAGAAGAAAGGAATATAGAGAAAAAACAAGAATATCATAACTATGGAGTGATATTGTTTATCGAGATCTCACAATATTCTTGTGCCTTACCACCACCGGCGCATATCCTTTAGAGTTACACCTAATTCTTTTCTATAAAAAATTTTGGTTTTGATACAACCCTTTCTTTTTTTCATTGAAATGATTTAATCTGTTAATTTATCAATGTTAAAAAAGAACATCATTTGTGATGATGCCATAATATCCAAATATATTACCTGTTTAGGTTATACGACAAGTGATCTTAGGATCCTAATAATTTGTTATGAAGAATTTGATTCATTCTCATACGGTGTATATATTTTGAAAATTTTAGAAAGACCATCAATTGTGATATTCCATTATTGTTGCTCCAATTTGAGGACTATGGATCGACGGTGAAAGAGATTATATGGGTGGGTTGAAATGACATGTATGAAGTGGGAGAGAGAAAGACGTACTGGGTAATGGAGTTAATTTTTGTTTTTTTTTTTTTGAACTATGGAGTTAATTTTTGTTTGACCATAGAATACTAGAAGGTATAACAGTATGAGGGGTATATTAGTCTAGTCACATTAAATTTCCGTGTGCATATAAAAATTATCCGTGTACTTATCAGTACCCATTGGTAAAATGGGTAGCAAAAAAGTAGGTTTTGGTAATTTAGTTTTAAAAGAATAATGAAGTCATACGTGGTACTTCTAAAAACTTTAGCGGATTAGTGAGAGTGACATACATCCAACTCAAAACAAACTCATCCAAAATCCATCGTCATCAATCAATGGCATCCTCACCAAATACATCTTGTCCTATTACTATTATACACTCACACTCTTCTCTACTCACACGTCTTTACTTCCTCTTCTATAACAACAACAAAACCATATCAATACATCTCTCATAATACAATAACCACAACCGTTTCACTCCCAAATTAACTCCATACACGTTACAACACATCATCAGGTACATAAATAATCACTCAACTCATATTCATCTTCACAAATTCATTTAATCTAATCTATTTGCAATTGGAAGTATAACTCTGAATTTTATATAATTATTAGTTTTTTTTAATTTGTTATATGTTTGATTTATTTATTTATTTATTTATGAGATGATATGTCATGGTGTAGGTATGACGAGTTCGTTTCCGAAAGAGTACGAGTTTTTAACGGAGATCGGAATTCAGCCGAAGAATAACGGAAGCTTTGTTAACGGTTTTTGGATTGGGAATGGTCCCATTGTTACTTCTATCAATCCAGCTACCAATCAAGTAGATATCAATTACTTTCATTTTATTTTTATGTTTATGAATTTATGTGTTTGTTACCTGTCGTTTTGAACCGTTTTAGTTTAATATTTAATATCAAGCTATAGTAGTTAGAATGAGTAATTGTTCGGAAAAAATGTTTGTATCATTATCATTATACCAACGCTTGAATGTTTTATATGCATAGTTCAAAATACCGGCACATTTTGTAATTTTGACTGGATCACACTTGACGCTTGTAAGTCGTAAAAAAACAAATAAACGGATAGAGAAAAGTATTTGAAAACCTATAAAAAACACGTGTAGATATTTTTTAGAAATTTGGTTACACAATTCTATTAATCCGGTTGTTATGATTTTTTTTGGGGGGCAAAAGTGGCTCAGTTTTCACCAACTAAACACACCTTTAGATTCTCTTTTGAGCACTTTGTTTTCAGACCACCTCACTATTCAGCTACTTCACTGAAAACGGCTTATTTTGCCCCAAAACTATGCAGATAACACGTAGTTTGATTGTCCAAACATTCCAAACTGCGTATTCGCTTAAAGATAAGGACATTTAGCAGAATGAATAAGCAATCCCAAACACCCTCCTTGGTTACATTTTTTTGTATTTTTGAAGCTGTGCAGCATTTGAATATATTGATTAAATTTAGTTAATGACAAAGTGCATGCGGAATTTGTTTGAATCTGATAAGATACTAGGATTGGTATTAGAGAGTCACAACATTTTCTGGATCTTTATTTCGACTCAGTATTGTGATTCGTAATATTCTCGTTCTGCAACATGAAATGTTATTGTGATATTATGGGAGTTCAGTTTAAAATGACGGTGTTTAGGATTGCATATATAAGTGCTTATCTGCATTTTATAGCAGATTAGCAACTTCAAGTGTTTGGCAAAAAACTTGTTATTTGGTTATTATAAGCACGTCGGTACCTGCGTCTTTCGAGCAAAGAAAATAAGCTCTTAAAAATAAGCAATCCCTAAACACCCCCTATTATACAGATGTTCAACTTGGCCAAGAAATTAGTGAACTTTAGGATATCTAGTGGAAGCCAAATCAGCCGAAATTTGAGTGTAGCAAATTTCATTTGTGGTTTGTTATGTTCAAAGCAGCCTTTCGAAGTTTTGAGTCTAATCTTCAATGCAACCATTCATTTATCTTAGTACTGTATTAGTGTTGTACATTGGTTGTATCTGTTGAAGGGTTGCATTTGAACGATAGTCGATAAGTGATTTAAACATGTAAGGTTTGCTACCTTTGCAGCCGATTGCTGAAGTTTGTGAAGCTTCTCCACAAGATTATGAGGAGGGCGTTGCTCGTTGTTATGATGCCTCAAAGATCTGGATGCAAGTAAGTGAAATTTCTCATGGGTACAGATCATTTTTGAGGTTTTTCTTTGACATCGTCTAATTTTAGAAGTTGTAATTCTCATATCGACTGAAGTTGGCTTACTGTTTATAGGCTCAATTTGAGTACTGTAAGTTGATCCATGACCTCTTAATATTGTTTAGTAATCGATGTATTGTTATTTCATATATCAGGTTCCTGCACCAAAACGAGGCGATATTGTTAGACAGATTGGGGATGCTTTGAGAAGCAAGCTCGATTACCTTGGTCGGCTTTTATCACTCGAAATGGGAAAAATCCTTCCAGAAGGAATTGGGGAAGTTCAAGTATGTATTAATCTTTTTTCTATCATTAGTTCTGGTATACCAGTTTTATTAGTCAGTCATATAGGCCAGTAAATATCTGTATTTATTCTTACTTCATGTTAAATACTTTATATGAGTGACATACATCAATATTTTACATCTTTGGAATTGTGAGTATGAAGCAATCTAAATATGAAAAGCTAGCAAGTCATTATGAACCTAATATATGACATGTAAAAGATGTGACACTTAGTGTAGCAATACTATAGGTACTCTGTGTTGGTCTTTGCCCATGTGCGATCATCCATACATCAATGCATGAGCCTCAAAATCTCATTTTTTTGCCTTCTTCGTTTCCTACATATCTGCATTCTGTATGGATTATTTGTTTCACTTTGTGTTTCGCTCATACATGGACTGCAAAAGCTGAGTATGAAGTGTTTTCTTGGCAGGAAGTTATTGATATGTGCGACTTTGCAGTGGGGCTAAGCCGTCAGTTGAATGGATCAGTTATACCTTCTGAACGTAAGCTTTAGTTCTTACTCCTTTAATAGTATTGGAACTTTAGAAGTATAGAAAGATTACTATCTTCATTTTCTTTGTCGATGGCGATGAGATTGTCGACAGATGTGGCAATATCGACCCATTTTTGGGTCAGTTTTTGAGCTATGTGCCTTTATCCAGTGGGTCAAATGGGTGAAGTTTGAATTATTGGGCTGAAAATGAAACAGTTTGAGCTGGTTATATGGGCTGAAAGTTAGCAAAGGGTATCCCAATATTTACACCTCACTAAGTCGGTTTATTATAAAGAGTTTAGATTATTTTCAATAGTATTTTCACTATTTTGTAATCATAGTTAACACTATGATTATTCAGAAAATTAAGAAAAGAGGGGCACAGTAATATGTCATACTAACACACCCCGTTTTGACATGGTAAAACTTACGTGGTCCTGGGATTTTGAGATGATTTTTATAAGTTTCATTGTTGATCTCTATCTAGTAAATAATTTCGCTAGAACATATACTTCCATTTTTCATATGCAATATACAACCTCATAAACTTACATGTTTTCATATGCAATATACAACCTCATTAACTTTTCATTGTTGATCTTTATCTAGTAATGTGAACCATTGATGACCCTGGTTTGTTTTTGACAGGTCCAAATCATATGATGCTTGAGGTGCGGCTAACTGGCTCGATAGTTTGCTTTAACAGATGCTTCTTATCCATTACAATAATATAAGTTGAAATTGTTGATCTCTATGTACAGATGTGGAATCCTCTTGGAGTAGTTGGTGTTATTACAGCTTTCAATTTTCCTTGTGCTGTTCTTGGTGAGTGTCATAGCACATTTTATCTTGATAATTTACAAGCAAACTTTTAGTGATTTGAAAACAAGATATTAACTTTTTTGCTTATCGTAGCCATGGTTATTGTATCCTGCTGTTATTTTAAAAGTTCAGTAAAAAAAACTGTTGTTGCCAGTTTCATGTATATATCTGATAGAAGCCTTCTTACTCATGGATATATGAAAAATATACAGTTATGAAATAAGTAGATTCATTAATTGTCGATTGCTATTGTGTAGGATGGAATGCGTGCATTGCTCTAGTATGTGGAAATTGTGTTGTCTGGTAAGTCTTTGGCACAAACTTCGATTTTAGTCTCAGTTTGAATATCTTATTGCCTCTAAAAATAGGTCTTTAGGTACTTCCCTTAATTTGGTGAGATATTTAATTGTCTATGGAGGACAATTCACGCAGTTTATTGTTATTTTATGATTATCATTATAAGAAACTTTGATGACTCTGGTTAATTAATTTGCAAAGTTTGGAGAGACTTAATTCAGAGAATTAAACAAGGAGTAAATGACAATTTTATCGTATAATTTGTTATTCCAATAGCTTGCCTGAAGCTTGACATGATGAAGGCGCTTTTAAGCCCTTCCTGAAGGAAAGAGGGAATGGCCCTTCCTGTTACTTTCTGTTGAGACTGAGATAGTCTTTTGTGGAAAACAAGGATTTGTCGTTTTATTATATGACATGGTTGCAGGAAAGGCGCTCCAACCACACCTCTAATAACAATAGCAACGACCAAGCTGATTGCAGAAGTGCTAGAAAAGAACAGTTTACCAGCCTCTATTTTTACCTCATTTTGTGGAGGTGCTGACATCGGTCAAGCTATTGCAACAGACACACGCATTCCCTTGGTTTCATTCACCGGAAGTTCAAAGGTACCCTAATTACCTATTCTATATGCAATGATTCCAGGCGGAAAATTTAGCATCCTTCATCATTCCAAATTTGTATATTTGTATCTGACACATGGAATGTCACAAACTTCAGGTTGGTCTTGAGGTTCAACAGAAAGTGAGTCAAAGGTTTGGTAAATGTCTGCTTGAATTGAGTGGTAACAATGCATTAATAATTATGGATGATGCCGATGTCAAACTTGCTGTTCGGTCTGTCTTGTTTGCTGCTGTTGGTACAGCTGGTCAACGCTGCACAACTTGTCGTAGACTGGTAAGCTCGACCATGAAATGATTTCTACATATTCGCATTTTATTTGTTTTCTACAAAAAGGGTGTTCTCGAATGCTTATTCTGTATATTTGTTGTTATTGAAGCTTGTTCATGAAAAGATTTATGACTCTGTGGTTGCACAACTACTTGAAGCATATAAACAAGTTAAAATTGGGGATCCATTAGAGAAAGGTACCTTGCTTGGACCTTTGCACACTCCAGCTTCAAAGCAGAATTTTGAGAAGGGAATAAAAGTTATTAAGTCTCAGGTACGTTATTGCTAGTAAGTAAAATTAGACATTTTTTGTTCCTATGGTAAGTCAAAAGTAATAAGTTTTCTTTCTAAACTAATATAATAACAAATAATGAAATAATGATTAAAAAAAAGAACAACTTGCATGCTTTTGGTCCTTCGGCAGTCTAATTAATGTAGTAAGTGTTGCTCTATCATGTGTAATTTGACCAAGGACGAAAAAGAGTAAAATGACACAAATGGCCAATCATGTATCAAACTGAATGCCTGACATGCGAAGTTAGACGGTTTAAGGGCCAAACAAGTGCAAAAAATAACTTTTGGGGACATATTTTGTAATTAAAACAATCGGGGATGAAATCCATAATTTTTAACACCGAGATGGACAAAAATGTCATTTAATCTAACGTTTTAGTTGTTAAAAAAATGTTTGAACGGTTTGAACTGATCTATGGCATACTTAAGTGTTTGCAACATCCTATAACTGCTCATTGTTATATATAATTTTAGTATATTATTTTAATAGCTTTTGTAATTATGTTTATTATAATGCCGAGGGCCACCAAAACTTGTAGCTTTTTGATTCTCTAATATTTGGCCCTTTACTCAGCCCTTCTTTGTAGCCACCATTTGGTTATTTTATGCAAAATGAAGTTTTAAATTGCCACTTTTCTTTTGTGTTTTTTACTCTTAATAGTTTGCTTGATTAATTGAAATTGTGCAGGGTGGGAAAATCCTCACAGGTGGTTCAGTTATAGAATCTGAAGGAAACTTTGTACAGCCAACGATAGTTGAAATATCACCTGAGGCCGATGTTGTGAAGGAAGAACTCTTTGGTCCTGTCCTATATGTTCTAAAGTTCAAGGTCGGTTTTCACCAATTTCTTATAAAATATCCACGGATATACTTACTCCCCCAGTTCACCAATCTGTGAATATAATGCTTGACGCTTGTCATGTTGTATAGACTTTCGAAGAAGCTGTTGAAATAAACAATTCAGTTCCTCAAGGATTGTCTAGTTCCATATTCACTCGTTCGCCTGAGCTCATCTTCAAATGGATAGGGTGAGTGAAAATATATTTGCAGGTAGTAAATTATGTTTGAGAATGATTCTTATATGCTATTTTTTTTTATGGCAGACCTCAAGGAAGTGATTGTGGTATTGTTAATGCGAATATACCAACCAATGGTGCTGAAATTGGTGGCGCTTTCGGTGGTGAGAAGGGAACTGGGGGTGGTCGTGAAGCGGGAAGTGATTCTTGGAAACAGTATATGAGACGCTCAACTTGGTAATTTTCATTATACAAAGAAAGTAATATAGCTACTCGTGTTATTATTTTGTGATAAGAGGCTGAAAGATGGGTGGATCGGGCTAGTTTGATAACGGGTCGAAATAACACTTTTACCAAGATATTTATTTATAATTTACCCCGTTTGAGTAGTTAAAAAAAAAACAAACAAATCAGCTAAGTGATAAGTATGGGTCGAAATAAGTCAATAACCACCTTTATTAAATCACTAATTAGACTGCTTAGTGCTTACATCTTTCATTTGATTATGTTTGGTTGTTGCTTACCAGTACAATCAACTATGGGAGTGAACTACCACTTGCGCAGGGGATCAACTTTGGCTAATATACCCTCCAGCTTCATATCAGGTATGTTTGTTTGAATTTGGGGGTGTGGTAAGGTCACAAGAGGTCAAGGGTTGAAACATAGCTACGTCACAAGAGGTCAAGGGTTCAAACCTAGCTAGGTGTGTACTTTTGTGGGTGGCCAGGGAAGGGTCGGGAACGGTCCCGGGATTAACCCGGTGAGGCCGCCTACATTTGAGTCAAAAAGGCTCACCCTCCCTGGGTAGCCTAAACAAGGAAAACCTTATTTGTTTTGTTTTGTTTGCATTCTTTATTCAGATTTCTTGTTTTTGCCCTTTCTAAAACTCTTCTCATTTTCTGGTCTTTCAGTACAGGGAAGGCATGGGAAGCATAACATCGGTGGTGGCTTGGTTTCGACACTTAACTGCTTATAGTTATGTAACATCATAAACGATTAAATAAATGTACTTCCCATTTGCTCATTTGGAGCAGTTATTGATCTATCTAATTATGTCGTAGTTTCATCCGTGATCCAACTTATGCAATTTTAAAGATGGTCAGTGTGATTCATATCAGATGGCTTATGGGCATGTTTGGTGTACAAGGCTATGAGGGAACTTAAACTAATTTATCTAAAAAAGTAAGTTTTTCAAAATAAATTTTGTTTAGCCAACAAAGATTATTAGAGCTTTTAAAAACCTAATGAATACTTCGAAAATTAAATACTACTTCGATTAGCTTATAAAGCTATAAGAGCACTCTCATCCATAACACCAATAACACCGTCCACGTTAGCGCCACATCAGTTTTAACATTTAACATTAACATCAAAAAAAAAAACACTCACAACCATAACATCCCAATAACACCATAACACCAATAATATTTCGTATTTTCAATTTCAACCCCTAAACTAAAACAAACACTTCATTTATTAAACTAAAACAAACATTTCATTAAAATTTAAAACATATTACAATCTGATTAAAAAAAAAAAAAAAAAATACAACGAAATAAAAAAAAAAAAAAAAAAAAAAAAAAAACACACTGCAATTAAAAAACATGTAATCTTATTAATCGTCGTCATTTCTCTTGTTATTGTCCGTATCGTTCGAGATTGTTCTGCCAAACATGCTCCATAAGGTCCCGTTGGAGTTGGGTATCGTTGTCGATCGTGTATTTCTTTTGCTTTACTGTTGTGAGTATCACATCTTCGACCCATCTTCGTTGCCTCAAATTTCTTGTGGATCCACCCACGATTCGTTATAGTCGCGTAATTCAAATTTTGATCTTTACAATCATGTTATGCATAATAATGCAACAATACATGATTCTACGTATCGTGGCAATTTCATATTGACGTCTTGGTTGTTGTAGTATACCCCAACGACCTTGAAGAACACCAAAAGCACGTTCAATATCCTTTCGGGCACTTTCTTGTCTCCTTTTAAAGTACGTATGTTTTCATCGATTGTTGCCGTGAAAATTTGTGAAAGTTGCCCATTGTGGATAAATTCCATCGACCAAGTAATACCCCTGTTCATACCTGGTTAGTTGACCATATAAGGTGCTCTTGAGGCATTATCGGCAAGAAGGTCGTCGAATAACGGAGTTATCTAAAACATTAATATCGTTATTTGCCCCACCATCCCAAAAATGCATGCGGATCCATAAATCTTGAGAATCAACAACTTCAAGCATAATTGTTGGGTATTTTTATCACCCCTAGCAAAATGCCTTGCCAAGCCAATGGACAATTTTTCCATTCCGGTGCATGCGGTCAATCTACCAAGCATTCCGAAAACCATGTTTTTCTTCATGTTGTTGATAAATTTTTTGAATGTCGGCCCATGTTGGTTTCTTAAATACTCTGGCATAAACAAATCAATAATACATTTGTTAAAATTATCAAGACATAATTGTGAAGTACTCGCACCAATTTGCAAGTATTCATCAAATGCATCGGGTGAGGTGTCGATGCGCCGATTGGCGTATGGCGACGTACACTTCATTAAAGCAATTATACTCATTCGACCACAAGCATCGGGTGTTTGCTTAAAGTAATTAAAATGATGCGGAATATTATCGGAAGTATAAGATTCAATACCTTCAACTATTTGCGGGAATAGTTTCGGCTCATCTGAAATCTTCTACGAAAATTCGGTTTGAATACTTAACCTTATGCGAAATAATCGTTGAGCGAGCGTTCCTCTGCAAGCTCACGTTCACGATATATATGGAGTGCGAGGACGAGTAGGATGTTGAGATTCAATACCTTCTTCTTGTTCCAACTGAAGGTGATACTCGTCTGTGACGCCATAAATTGAAAGTCGCTAGGTCTTCTCGTCGACCAAGACGGAAGAATATCACCGACGATTTGGATCCATTGTGAGCAATTTGATTTTTGAATTATGAAAGCGTGAGAGGAAGTATATAAAGTGTGAGAGGAAGTGTGAAAAAATAGAGTTTTAGTTGGGTATTTATAGTGGTAAAATAATGTTTTGAATTTTTTTTTTTATAAAAAAACTAGCCGTTAGGGGGTTTTATGTAAATTTTTTTAAAAACTTAACGTTCTGAGGACTACTTTTGTAACATTTTCAATTTTTTTCCTAGCCCTTAACGGGCGTTAAAGAGGCAACGCCTCCCTAACGCCGTTCTTGAGCAAAGCTTCCAGCGGTAGCATGCCTTCACTAGGCGTTATGCGAGTGATGGATGGAGTGCTCTTAAAGATTTCAAGATTTAGTTTGATCGGTTTGCCTATACCTAAGTCTTTGAGATTTTAGTTTGTACTACACTTGTCACACCCCAATTACACATTTAGCGGTGGAATGGAATTCACAGGGATTGTTGTCATAGCATCACAATCAGTTATATTGAGCGACCTAAAGTGTCGTTTGGAAAATACATCGTTTGATTTAATAAAACTATCGAGTTTACAAAGTAGGTCCCAAATGAAAATCAACTTGTGCGGAAATAAGTTTGTTACAATTCAAGCGATGTTTTAAAGTCGTAAAACCCAAGTGAGGCGCGTCGTCATCGCGACTCCATGATGTGTCCAAATGCATGCCATGAAGTGAATACCTTAGATACGAGATAAAACATGCTAAAAGTGTCAACACAAAGGTTGAGTGAGTTCATAGAGTTTGTTTGAAATGTAAAGCCTTCCCAAAATCGTTTATGCGACAAAGGCATTGTAAATCCACCAGGTTCAAGTTCCGCCCATACAAAACTTGCAACTGTGTGTTCACAACCCACCGCCAAAATGTATATAGTTTATGTTCAAACATATGATTTCAAATGAATTCACAATAGTACCTAACTCGACGTAGAACAATAGCACTTAATCAATAAAACTAGACCTAATGTATCGGTAGTCAATCGATTTAGAGCGTTATCTGACGTGGGACCATAGCACATAATCAATAGCACCTAACTCGATGTATCGAGGTCAATGATTTAGAGCGTTATCTGACGTAGAACCGTATAGCGCAAACAAGAACAATTGATATAGTATAACCTTTGATTTAGAAACAATGGTAATCATGGTAGCATTTAGCCTTAAAATCTAAAGTACTTATGAAAAATAGTTAAGCATGTATCTCCCCAAAACAAGTACAAAACAATTGAAAGTGGGGCTATGAAAACTCACGGTAATCCGTAATAGTTTAAAGTACTTATGAAAATAGTTAAGCATGCATCTCCCCAAGCAGTTATGAAAACAAGTAAAAGCGGGGCTATGAAACTCACTTGGTAAAGCGGAATAATGGCAAAAGTGAGTACACCGAGGTATAATGTGATGCGTTAACCGGACCTATTACGAATGATATGATATGTCATGAGTTGCAATGTAATGTTATGCATGCACTTCCTATGTTATTTATACCATTTGCGGGTTTTGAAAATATTACTAAATCGTGAAAAATACTCTTTTGACGCCTTGACCCTTCAAAATGACTTTACATGTTTTACGTCAAAATGTCATCCTACAATGGTTTTATAATGATTTAGGGCAAATCGCACAGAAGTGTACTCAACTTATACCCAATTTTAATTTAAGGTACTCAACTATTTTTTTCTCAATTTAATGTACCCAACTTTTTTTCAGTTGCAATGTTAGACGATTAATAGGTTATCAGGTTACCACCACCACACTTCATCTTCTCCGATCAAATTCCGACCAACTTCCGACTAGTTTTTTGTTTTTTTGTTTTTTAATCACATTACGTATATATGTATGCTCACATTATACTCCCTCCATTCAAAAAGGTTGTTTACATATGACTATAGAGTGTTACTTGGTTCTAACTTTTTTGGAAAATTAATTTTGTAGATAACTTTGATAATTAAATTGAATTGAGAACAACAAACGACAAATAACTTACACCACCGTCACCTAACCCCGACTAAATATATCCAATTCGTTCATATTTAATCACTGATTTAAAATATAAAGAATATCAAGAAACAATACCATTTGAGATAATGTCATGATTTCTATGTGATTAAACTTTTTAAAAAATATATAAAAAGGTACACAAATGAATAACCGGCCTGTTTTATATATAATTGTACGTGTTACACAACAATTGGCATTCTTTTTCGAAGAATGTTTGTACGTTGTTACGATGATAAATGGCTACAATATCATACACTACATATTATTTTCTTAAAGACGGATCTTCAAGAGATGATCATTGGGTGCTAAATTCGACACTAAAGAGCAAAATCACATCGATTAAAACATATGATTCGGTATATATATTGGATCGGAGAAGATGAAGTATGGTTAAAAACAAAAACTAGTCGGAAGTTGGCGAATTTGATCGGAGAAGATGAAGTATGGTGAACGAATTTTAATCATCTAACATTGCAACCGAAAAAAGTTGGGTACATTAAATTGAAAAAAATAGTTGAGTAAAACAAAATGTTGAGTACACTTTTGGAAATGATTTATGGTGAAATTTTCACTTGAAAAACAATGTCGTGAAATTTCAAACTAACAAAATGGCTCAAAAAACTAGTCGTAAAGCGGTGTCGTCGATCGTTGAAAACGAACTCGACGGTTTTGGAAAGTTTGTATCGATATCTAGAAGTTTCGATTCGGAGTTTTCGTCCAACGGTCTCGAACATAAAGATAATAAGGGTTAAAGGTAGTGGTTTTGGCTAATTGTTGTGCGGAAAAATGAGTTTCGCCAAGTTTGAACATCCGTAAATAATTTACTACAACTCCGCTATACAAACGACATGTCGTTTTGAAAAATATGGCGGTGAACTTGATTTTACTAGAAGACATTTCGTTCCAAAAGTTTCACAACCTCGTTGAAAACAAACCGCAAACATGGTCGTTACGACTAATGTAACAGCTTGTAACGTAAAGATAATATAGTTTTTCGAAAATAATAGTTACGGCAACTTTATGAAAGCGTGCATATCTTTGTCGTTTCAAATCCGTTTTCACGTATAATCGTCCTTAGCTTCGTATCGAGGTAAACTAACATATTTTGATAAGTCGAAATAATTTGTGAAGCTTAAGGCTCGTTTTGACCGAACAAACTAAAAATATGTTCTTTGAAATTTACGAAAATAATATATTTAAATCGTCAAACTTGTAAAATCCATAACTTCTTCGTTATAACTCCGTTTTATTCCGTTCAATGCGACCACGGATTCGTTTTAAAGTATATTTTCTAAATATCAAGGCCAAAGTTTCGTACCAACCGTCGGTTTTCCGGAAAATCGAAACAAGGACAGAACATAATTTATAGTTATCGAAAATAGTTTTTCTCGGACAAAACCTATTCTAATCCCTTCAAATCAACTCCAAAGCTAATCTAATCCTACCATACACCTTCTTAGGGTGTCATGGGTTCCTAATCATCATCAAGACCAAAGAATACCAAGGGGATAATTATAGGATGACCATATATATATATATACTCTAAAATCATGTTAAAAATGGTATAAATCACATATCATGCATGCTTGCTCCAAAAATGAAATGATACATAGGAAATGATAAGAAAACATGAAAAATGAAAGAAACAAGCTTACAAGTGAATATGATGAGGTGCAAGTAACAAGGTTAAACCTAAACACTCTTGGTTTTTATTTCAAAACCTTATAAAGAGTATTAAATAGATTGATAATTACTTGAACTTGAGAAAAATGATGATCCCTTTGTGATCTTCTTGAATGGCCGGTCATGAGAGGAGAGAAAGAATGAGAGAAAAATTTTCTAACTTGAATAAGTAAGTATGAATAATTGAAATGAATGTGATATGAATTTAAGGTAATGTATAGACTTAGACAATCAAAGAAAAATCATGCTAACATTTATTGTCCACCCCTCCCCTTGGCCGGTTATTAGGGGAGGATGTCCACCAAATATATATATTTTTTTTTATAAACTTTTACTTGTATATAATTTGTATAAAATTTGACAAAAGTGTAAGTAATTGTGTAGAAAATGTACAAGTAAAGGTAAATGGAAATTTTTGGTACAAGTAAGTTTTTAATAAGTCAAAATAGAATGTAATGAGATAATAAAAATTGTAAAAATACATTCCTTGTGAAATTTGAGTGATAAAAGTAATTATCGTATAATTTTTAAGAAAACGTCGTAATAATTTAACTTTAACGATTTATGTACCAAATAAATTTGAAACACTAGGAAAACTAAAAATATAGTTTTTATAAACTAAATGTAAGTTTAAAAATACATCGGGATCATTTTGAAAGTAACGGATTAAATATTCAAAATATTAACTCACGCGATAACGTTTATTTAATATAAAAATTACGCGATAAATGTGAAATTAAATGTCATGAATGAACTAATGAGATGCAAATGATGTCAATGAAATGTAGACTAATCTTAGTCCATATGAAATGTACGTGATGTTATGATCATGAATTAGCGCTAAACCTTAAAGGTTCTGCAATTTGAAACACGTAAACCAAGTTTACGATAAATGTTGAAATAATGAGGCATAAATTGTGTCAAGAAATGACACGAAAGTACGGATTGTCACATTCGCCCATCAAAAGGAATTCAGGTCCACGAATTCAATCGTTGTTAGTCTATCGGGTTTAGGGTTTGATGTGGCAACTTTCCATTCCGAGCAAAACCCTCAAAGACTTTTTACCAACCAATTTTCACTTAATCTCACAACTCATCAAACAAGAGCTGTCATGAGATTAGGCTAAATTGGTTTGAAGGAGGACTTTGAAAATTTGGCTCGATTCGAATTGCTTACACATATAAGCCTCTACTCCCTTCATCGCATGATTCTTCTGAATTAGACATAGGTGATCGGGCTATGTATAATTTAGGAGTAACTATCAATGCTTGGACTAATCGACTCATATGTTGTTTGGTGTTGAGTCAATCGATGTTAAAATTGTGATGAACATCGAGGAGAGAAGACATGGAGAAGTGTCGTTAAAATGATAGTTAAAGTAAAAAGAATTAAAATCCTCGTAAATGATAACAAATCGGAAAGAAAATAAAGTACGATAGATGAGAATATTTTACAACGAGTGGTTTATCAAATAGAAATACATCTTAGGTTATAAAGATTGGATCGATGGAAAACATAAACTTAGTACGACATAGTACATAAGGAGAAATAAGGCATTAGTTTCGAACTTCTTGGTCTTCCGCGTCGTTGATACCTTGACGAGCTCCTCCTCCTCCTTCTAACATATATACATTCCCATGAGCACCTTGACTTGTTGACCTTGATTTTGAGGACATTGGTTCGATAGTGTCCTTGTTCCCCATCCGAAACACGTGACTATGGCCTTGCCCTTACGGTCCTTAGCAAGGTGTCCTACTTTGTGACTAAAACATATACCACATGGACCATTATGATGTAGCGTGCATTGGTGGCATCGCGGTAAGTTTCTGCATAAGCTCTTCCCTTTGTTGGTGCGGCAACATAGACCTGGCGACTTCTTGTCTTCTATTACATTGTTGATGATGGTTAGTGTTACGGTTTTGGTTGTTGTTGATATAACCTCCTTGGTCGCCTTCCCATTTTCTTTTGTTGTTGTTGAGTTGGTTATCGTCGTTGTAGTTGTTGTTTTGGTTATTGTGGTAGTTGGTGCGGTTGTTGGGGTTGTTGTTGTTTTGGTTGGTGTTGGTGTACTTACCTCTCTTCACTACAGGGCCATGAGCTTTTGAGTCGCCCTAATAGCTTCCTCGATTGTTTGTGGATCAAGCGAAGTCACATCTCCTTGAATCACCTCGGAAGTCCCCAATGAAAGCCTCTAGCAACTTCTCATTATCAAAAACCATGGACGGGCATAACGCGCCAATTCTTGGAATCTCCGAATGTAGTGTCAATATCGTACCCAATAGTTACTAGTTCATAGAACTCGGTCTCCAACTTTTGACTTCGTGCGAGGACAAAACTTCTTAGTTACCAAACCCTTGAATTGCTCCCAAGTAAGCTTGAAAGCATTCTCCATTCCATCGGTTTAGCATATGAATTCCACCACGACAATGCTCCATCGAGTAATGTACTTGTAGCATATTTGACCTTACTATCATCAGGGCAATTACAAAGCAAAACACAGTTCCAACTTTTCAAACCATCGTACCATGGCGTGGCTCCTTGATCCCCTAAACTTGTGGGCTCACCACTTTTGAAATTCTTGTCGAACATCTCTTAACTCCGGATCCTCGGCATTTCCGATAGCGGCTGACTAGCCTAGCGGCTTCGGCCGCCATGCGGCCTCGGCGGCGGCGCAGACCACGTTCCACTTTCAATCCTTAATGCCTCGCTACACTATCCCTTACCAACTTTTGAATAGCCGCTTGGGTCATTACAGGTGTGGCTTTCTTCGGCGCCATATCTTCTTCAAAATAAAAGGAAAGGTAAGATGTAACAAAGTCCTATGTCAATAATAAACGCTCCAAAGAGATGTGATAAGAAATGATAAGTTTGAGGTTATCTTTCAAAATAATCGACGGTTTCCTAAGAAATGGGTTATGAGATGTCGTAAGTGCTTCAAATGTATGATGGTTTAGTGACTTAATGTGTGAATAAAGTGTAACTCGACATGTTAGTGGTGAAACAAAAGAGTGAGCGTGACTTCGCCCTATTTAAAGGTTCATCTCGGCATTCGACATTATCGGTGATGAGTCGATTGATGTGAAAATTGTGATAGGGAATGACAATGAATTCTCCACATTAGAGTATGAAGAAAGAATAATGGAATGGGCATTTAAAGGCATCCATGTGACAATCGATATGAAATGAAAGTAAATAACTAGAAAAATGTACGTATAAACCGCATGTAAAGTGAACATGCACTTATGATGAAATGATGAGATGCTATGATAATGTAGTTATAGTCTAGGGTTAATGATGCAACCTAGTTCTCTATAAGCAAAGCTCGATGCCAATCTGTCACACCCCAATTACACATTTAGCGGTGGAATGGAATTCACGGGATTGTTGTCATAGCATCACAATCACGATTATATTGAGCGACCTAAAGTGTCGTTTGGAAAACACCGTTTGATTTAATAAAACTATCGAGTTTACAAAGTAGGTCCCAAATGAAAATCAACTTGTGCGGAAATAAGTTTGTTACAATTCAAACGATGTTTTAAAGCACGTAAAACCCAGTGAGGCGCGTCGTCATCGCGACTCCATGATGTGTCCAAATGCATGCCATGAAGTGAATACCTTAGATACACGAGATAAAACATGCTAAAAGTGTCAACACAAAGGTTGAGTGAGTTCATAGAGTTTGTTTTGAAATGTAAAGCCTTCCCAAAATTCGTTTATGCGTGAAAGGCATTGTAAATCCACCCAGTTCAAGTTCGCCCATACAAAACTTGCAACACGTGTGTTCACAACCCACCGCCAAAATGTATATAGTTTATGTTCAAACATATGATTTCAAATGAATTCACAATAGTACCTAACTCGACGTAGAACAATAGCACTTAATCAATAAAACTAGACCTAATGTATCGGTGAGTCAATGATTTAGAGCGTTATCTGACGTGGGACCATAGCACATAATCAATAGCACCTAACTCAATGTATCGAGTCAATCGATTTAGAGCGTTATCTGACGTAGAACCGTAGCACGCAAACAAGAACAATTGATATAGTATAACCTTTGATTTAGAAACAATGGTAATCATGGTAGCATTTAGCCTTAAAAATCTAAAGTACTTATGAAAATAGTTAAGCATGTATCTCCCCAAAACAAGACAAAACAATTGAAAGTGGGGCTATGAAAACTCACGGTAATCCGTAATAGTTTAAAGTACTTATGAAAAATAGTTAAGCATGCATCTCCCCAAAGCAGTTATGAAAACAAGTAAGCGGGGGCTATGAAACTCACTTGGTAAACGGAATAATGGCAAAGTGAGTACACCGAGGTATAATGTGATCGTTAACGGGACCTATTACGAATGATATGATATGTCATGAGTTGCAATGTAATATTATGCATGCACTTCCTATGTTATTTATACCATTTGCGGGTTTTGAAAATATTACTCGTCGTCGAAAAATACTCTTTCGACGCCTTGACCCTTCAAAAATGACTTTACATGTTTTTACGTCAAAATGTCATCCTACAATGGTTTTATAATGATTTATGGTGAAATTTTCACTTTACGTCGCAAAACAATGTCGTCGGAAATTTCTTGAAACTAACAAAAATGGCTCCGAAAAACTAGTCGTAAAACGGTGTACGTCGATCGTTAGAGAACGAACTCGGCGGTTTTGGAAAGTTTGTATCGATATCTAGAAGTTTCGATTCGGAGTTTTAGTCCAACAGTCTCGAACATAAATATAATAAGGGTTAAAGGTAGTGGTTTTGGCTAATTGTTGTGCGAAAAAATGAGTTTCGCCAAGTTTGAACATCCGTAAATAATTTACTACAACTCCGCTATACAAAGCGGCATGTCGTTTTGAAAAATATGGCGGTGAACTTGATTTTACTAGAAGACATTTCGTTCCAAAAGTTTCACAACCTCGTTGAAAACAACCATAAACATGGTCGTTCTGACTAATGTAGCGCTTGTAACGTAAAGATAATATAGTTTTTCGGAAAATAATAGTTACGGCAACTTTATGAAAACGTGCATATCTTTGTCGTTTCAAATCCGTTTTCTACGTATAATCGTCCTTAGCTTCGTATCGAGGTAAACTAACATATTTTGATAAGTCGAAATAATTTGTGAAGCTTAAGGCTCGTTTTGACCGAACAAACTAAAAATATGTTCTTGAAATTTACGAAAATAATATATTTCGTCGTCAAACTTGTAAAATCCATAACTTCTTCGTTATAACTCCGTTTTATTCCGTTCAAGCGACCACGGATTCGTTTTAAAGTATATTTTCTAAATATCAAGGCCAAAGTTTCGTACCAACTGTCGGTTTTCCAGAAAATCGAAACAAGGACAGAACATAATTTATAGTTATCGAAAATAGTTTTCTCGGACAAAACCTATTCTAATCCCTTCAAATCAACTCCAAAGCTAATCTAATCCTACCATACACCTTCTTAGGGTGTCATGGGTTCCTAATCATCATCAAGACCAAAGAATACCAAGGGGATAATTATAGGATGACCATATATATATATACTCTAAAATCATGTTAAAATGGTATAAATCACATATCATGCATGCTTGCTCCAAAAATGAAATGATACATAGGAAATGATAAGAAAACATGAAAAATGAAAGAAACAAGCTTACAAGTGAATATGATGAGGTGCAAGTAACAAGGTTAAACCTAAACACTCTTGGTTTTTATTTCAAAACCTTATAAAGAGTATTAAATAGATTGATAATTACTTGAACTTGAGAAAAATGATGATCCCTTTGTGATCTTCTTGAATGGCCGGTCATGAGAGGAGAGAAAGAATGAGAGAAAAATTTTCTAACTTGAATAAGTAAGTATGAATAATTGAAATGAATGTGATATGAATTTAAGGTAATGTATAGACTTAGACAATCAAAGAAAAATCATGCTAACATTTATTGTCCACCCTCCCTTGGCGGTTATTAGGGAGGATGTCCTAAATATATATATTTTTTTATAAACTTTTACTTGTATATAATTTGTATAAAATTTGACAAAAGTGTAAGTAATTGTGTAGAAAATGTACAAGTAAAGGTAAATGGAAATTTTTGGTACAAGTAAGTTTTTAATAAGTCAAAATAGAATGTAATGAGATAATAAAAATTGTAAAAATACATTCCTTGTGAAATTTGAGTGATAAAAGTAATTATCGTATAATTTTTAAGAAAACGTCGTAATAATTTAACTTTAACGATTTATGTACCAAATAAATTTGAAACACTAGGAAAACTAAAAATATAGTTTTTATAAACTAAATGTAAGTTTAAAAATACATCGGGATCATTTTTGAAAGTAACGGATTAAATATTCAAAATATTAACTCACGCGATAACGTTTATTTAATATAAAAATTACGCGATAAATGTGAAATTAAATGTCATGAATGAACTAATGAGATGCAAATGATGTCAATGAAATGTAGACTAATCTTAGTCCATATGAAATGTACGTGATGTTATGATCATGAATTCGCCGCTAAACCTTAAAGGTTACGCGAATTTGAAACACGTAAACCAAGTTTACGATAAATGTTGAAATAATGAGGCATAAATTGTGTCAAGAAATGACCTGAAAGTACGGATTGTCACATACACGATCGCCTGTGAAAGTGTCGACTGATATATAGTTCTAGAGTCGAGAGTAAACGTTCTATGAACATGAAACATAAAGAACATGAAAAAAACTCATTTAATACGACCAACGAATGCATGTGTGGAGGTGTTATAGTGGGCATGCTGAAAACTTTCTTTGATACCCAATGAGGTATGATCAAATGAAAAATATAATTAAGATAAGAAGAATGAGAAGAAATCACAACCACAAATATTAGATACATCTATAAAAATAGATTCATCTCCTATTATTATTTTTTTCTTATTTAAAATATGTGACTACAATTTTTTCTCACTCTTCTCATTTAAATAATTTTTCTCACTAGATCCATACTCAATAATCTTTCTAAGTTGTCAGGCTAGTGAGGTGACAATTCGGGTCGGGTTTGGGTTAGCGGGTTCGTGTTGATAGGTTAGCGGGTCAGAAAACCCAATCAGAACCTGACTCATTTAAATAATCAGGTCAGTTATGTTAACCTTAACATGTTTCACATAATCCGAACTTGACCCATTTAACCCGTATGTATATACTTTGGTTGGCGGGTTAAATAGGTTACACGGGTTTTGGGTTGACTCATGTAACCTGTTAATATATTAAAGTTGTCACATTAAACGGGTTAAATATGTTAAATGAGTTTGTGGGTCGACCCGTTTAGCTAATTTAACCCGTATAATAATATATAAATAATTTTTAATTAATTTTTTTTTAAGGTTTTCGAGTCGACCTGCTTAATTTATTCCTAACCCGAACATGACGTGTTCGGGTTAGATAGATCGACCCAAATTTATTTAAACTTAACTTAAACTTGTTAATTTTCGTTTCTGTTTCAAATCGCGAAACGATTGCTTCTTTAAAAAGAGTAAAGTCTAAAAACATCCATGGTTTGCCCGTGGTCTTGTATACATCCTAAACTTTTTTGGCACAAAATCATCCTCCGTTAGTAAAGTTAGCACAAATACATCCTCAGTTAGTAAAGTTGGCACAAATACATCCCTCCGTTAGAAAATTCCGTTAATAAGGACTAACGGTGCAAATTTTCTCCGTTATCCGCCACGTGTCGGGTCGGGTCGGTAAATGGGTCGGTCGGGTCGGTAAATGGGTCGGTCGGTGGCGAGCGGGTCGGGTTGCCACGTCTTGTTAATGAGATGGTGCTGCGTGGCGTTGGTAAATAATACCACCACTTTGTCTCCCGGATTCGAACCGGGTTGTTTGAATGAGAAGCCATGCCTTGCCCAATGGGCTAAGCATAACATAACGATAATATTTCTAAATCAAATATATAACCCTTCCCGATAAGTTAAGGCGGTTCTTAAATATGAAAGGTTGATTTAGTTTTGGCTGTCAATTTAAATGGTTATATGGGCTGTCAAAAATAAATAAATATACCGTCGGACTCGTTTTTCGTGCTCTTTCCAATGGTATGCTCGGGAATTTTTCGACTTAGTTTGAACCTCGAAAATGCGAAAATCATCGTTTTTCTTTGTTTTGCATTTTCGAGGTCCAAAACAAGTCGAAAAAATTCCACGAGCTATACCGTCGAGTTCGTTTTTCGTGCTCTTTCTAATGGTATGCTCGGGAATTTTTCGACTTAGTTTGGACCTCGAAAATGCGAAAATCATCGTTTTTCTTTGTTTTGCATTTTCGAGGTCGCACCAAGTCGAAAAAATTCCCAGCATACCATTGAAAGAGCACGAAAAAATCGACGGTATCTTCGAGGGAATTTTTTCGACTTGTTTTGGACCTCGAAAATGCAAAACAAAGAAAACGATGATTTTCATTTTTCGAGGTTCAAACTAAGTCGAAAAATTCGAGCGTGGAAAGAGCACGAAAAACGAGTCCGACGATATTTATTGTTTTTGACAGCCCATATAACCATTTAAATGATAGTAGCAAAACTAAATCGAACCTGTTGTTTAAGAATGCCTAACTTATGGAAGGATATTGATTTAGAAATATTATCGCTATCTTAATTTCATGATTGCACGGCTAACCCACATAAAAGACCGGTTCGAATCTTTGGCTAGCCAAAAGTTGGTATATTTTACCAATGCCACGTGGCACCACCATCGGTCCGTGGCAACCCGACCGTCATCGATCCGACCGATGACACGTGGCGATAGCGGAGAAAATTTGCACCGTTAATCCTTATTAACGGAATTTTCTAACGGAGGATGATTGTGCCAACTTTACTAACGGAGGATGATTGCTAACTTTACTAACGGAGGATGATTTTCTTGGTTAAGACGATATCTGACCACTACGAAGAAACCACGAGATGTTTTTAGGACTTTACTTTAAAAACAAACATTGCCAAAACTACAAGGGATCAAAAGATACATTTCTCAAAAGACTAACAAAGGGTTTTTCATTTCCTTCAAACCCCACACAGTGGCGACCCTCCAATCTTTATTTCATTCATTTTCACTCCGGCAACAACCACAGCGCGTGGGTGATCATCTTCTCCGGCAACTTTAAGGTATATATATATACTTCACATCACGCACTTCTAAATCTTAATCCTTTTAATTTCCATCTTCATTTCTTATTTACTTAGTTTCTAAAATGATACAATTAGTACTTCAAATTGACGTGTTTGTTATTTGTTTTTAGTTTTCATGCTAATTTTGTACTATAGTAGCAAATGTTCTCTATAAGGAAAAGTTTTAAGATGTTAAATTATTAGGGGCATTGTCTCAAGTTTAATTCCTGCTAGGTGCAAACAACCCTGAATTGGCCGCGCCAACCTCCTGAAAAGGGAGGGCTTTTACCCGGTTTGAGTTTCTGTGGCGGTGGGTTTAAACCCCGTGGGTTAGTCGGCCAAAAGGTCAGAAACCATGGTTACCAAAAAAAAAAGCGAGTGAGGTTTTCCTTGTTTAGGTTACCCGAGAGGGCGAGTATTTGACTCAGATGTACACGGCCGTTTTCGAACCTTTTTCTGGGCACCGCTATGAAGTGTACCTAGTGAGGTTGGAACCCGAGACCTTTTGTGAGAACATTAAGGATATATGACCACTAGGCCACTTTGGTGGTAGTTGATTTACTTTATATAGGGGGTGTTTGGTATACACTTTGAAAGTAATTATGTGGTATTGAATAATCGATATCAGATAATCAGCAGGGTATATCGAGTTTAGCATTGTGTTTGAAAAGTGATTTTGTCATTCAAATTTTGATAAAGGATGAACACAAGACTAATACCAAAATTATAAGAATCATGTAAGTAACTATATAAATCACGAGTTAGTTTGCGAGCTCACCGAAAACATTGCAATCTAAAGACAAAAAAACTAGGTTTTTAAAAATTGATTTTTTTTGTAAATTTTTTATATGAATAAGATATATAGTGTTTCATCTTATTATAATCAACAAATAACATCAAAACATGTTTACTTTATGTTAATAACAACATCAAATTTGAATTGATTTAACATACAATAACATCTGGTTTTCCTCCAGAAAATCGCTAGATTCTTCATGGACTCGCAAGGTACTTTGCGAGTTTTATGGGTAGTTTCGCAATTTCTTATATTTTTGGGTCAATATGTGAAAAGAGGGTGAAGAACCGGTTAGTTTTGTCATTTTCTCGTTAGATAATCATATGTGAGAAAGCGGGTTATAGCTGACACTGTTTGGAAATTTGGATGTGTTTCTGTCCTTTGAAGCTGTGATATTTGTTGTTCGAGTATGTGTCATATTTTTTATTGTTTGTTTTGCTTATACTAAAGTGCTTATTTACTTCAAAATATTGAGTAGATAAGCAGGTTTGCCCAAACACTCAATACTGCTTTAATTGTTTAAAAAAGCAGATAGGCACTTAAATAAGCAATCCCGAAGATCCTCTCAGATAATTAGGGTCACCTTTGTTGCATCTCTTTTTAAACTGATTATTATTATTGAAACCAAAACTATCTTCACTAGGCCTAAACACTAGAAACTGCAATTATCTGATAATTACTCCATAGTAGTATAGGATCACTTCAATTATACGTGTACTACATGAGCGATATCATAACAGGAATGCTACATGGTAATCTCACTATATGATCTTTTTCACAATAATTCGTTACAAGTTCTTAGTTTTATACTAACTTGCAATGTTGGTAAGGAATTCTGCATTCAAGAAATATAACGCGAATGGAACAACTAGAAAACTACACTCCTCTGCACTTGTTACGACTTTCTAATATTGTCCTAATGTTTTTTGTACATTTTTCTCTGTAAGAAACTGATATGATCCTGTTTTAGCTAAAATATGGAAGCTCAATTCTTTCGATTTCTCAAGATAGTTGGTGTTGGATTCAAAGCTAGAGCAGAATCAGAAGGGCGTTTATTGTTTTTAAAGCTGGGTTACAGTCATGAGGTGGAACTAACGGTGCCTCCTGCTGTTAGAGTCTTTTGTTTCAAACCCAATATCGTTTGTTGCACTGGAATAGACAAGCAAAGGGTGCACCAGTTTGCTGCTGCGGTTCGTAGTTGTAAGCCCCCTGAACCCTACAAAGGCAAAGGTATCATGTATGTCGATGAGGTTATTAAGAAAAAGCAGGGCAAGAAGTCAAAATAAGGTTCTGTCGTCTTTTGGTTTTTATTAGATTTGCAGTTCCAAGTGTTGGATTGTATTGATTTCTATGTACCTCTGTGATTAACTTCTCGAATCCATGGGTACTTGTTTTTCTATTGCAGTGTACAAATAGAAAACTCTATTTAATCATAAGGCCAAGTAATTTCAGACAGTTTGTGACGATAATGGTATGTTGTCATTTAGAGCTGTAGGTGTGGGCTCGTTATTGAGCTTCGCCGTCCGACGTGGAGGCTCGCCGAGCCTCACCGCCACACCGGCTGAGCTCGCCGTCAAGCCCTTCTTCGTCACCACAACGAGCTGAGGATTCTGACACACCACAAAACCAAACGCATATAAATTTTTGTTTCTCAAAATTCTATCCGTTGTAAAACGAGATAGTTTTTTTTTTTTTTTTTTAAAAACTATATACCACCTATAAATACTAAACTATTTCAAGACAAAAGTTCAATACGGAACAAGAAAAATCTAAAGAACAAACTGCTACATCTTAACTGTTGATCTAACTTTCATTCGATGGTGACATTTACTTTCATTCGTATCATTTATTTAGCTGTAGGGGTATCTATGTAAATTTATTTGCTTCTCATATCACTCTCTCACTTACTCATTCACAGATACTGTCATTTACACACTCTTTCTTTCTCTCACGGTCTCACCACACATTCATCTTCATTGGATCTAACTTTTTCAAAGCCACTAATTGCCAAATCTTTACTTGACGAAGCGCAGAGCTAGATTCTTAATTGACGGCGGAGATTGTGGCGGTGTTAGCGGCATTGTGAGATCAGGAGATGACGGAATCGGAAACTCACACGGCGCCGGAGAATCCACGAATACAAATGTACAACAACAAATGGTTGTGGTTGAGAACCAACATGTACAGAAGCGGACCTATCTTGTAGCAAGGTAGTGCCCAGGAACCACCTTAGAAACGAAAAGTCTTTAGAGCTCATGTGCTAAGTTTTCTTGGGTCCTACCTTGGTTTCACGTTAGGAACCACCTTGTGTAAGGTGACAATGTGGAGTCGTTGGTTTTGTGGTTCGATATTACAAAGACACTTTAAGCATGGTGCCATGAATGTAGATTCTTATTGTAGAAGATGACCATAAAGAAGAAAGAAATGAAAAAAACCTGGAAGAAAGAGAAAAACAATATAAAAAGTTCATAGGTGTAGGCTTATTGAAAGACTTTTGCAGCCTTTCTTTCAAATCTTGTTTGCTGTTATTCCATTTTTCGAGATAAAATTTATTTTCTTTTTTCTTGAACTTGCATTTAAATATATTAGAAACCAACTACTCCGTATGTGAAATATTTAACATTGTGAAATTAATAGTTAACTAAATGGAGCTAAAATTGTGAATATGTAGTATGTACTCTAGGCATATTATATGAAATTTCTACTATACTTTGTTAAAATATGTTAGCAATCTTTGTAGTTTACAAGTTACTTGTGACATTATTTTTGATTTTTTTTTATATAAATGATA
The DNA here is from genome assembly GCA_022545495.1 of Chrysanthemum lavandulifolium. Lineage (NCBI taxonomy): Eukaryota > Viridiplantae > Streptophyta > Magnoliopsida > Asterales > Asteraceae > Chrysanthemum > Chrysanthemum lavandulifolium. The sequence continues at coordinate 51,461,789 of CM040238.1, read as the reverse complement.
GATATTTTAAAGCAATGAACCAGTACTTTTGATTTCTTTTTATATAAATGATATATATTTTTCATGGTTGTTGCAAAGTCTAATAACATCTATATGCTTAGGTGGCGTATTGTAAAATGAGTTGGTCGAATCACATGTAATTTACACACGAATCACAAAAATAAAAAAAAAATAAAAAATAATCACGTGTGATTTACTCCTTTTAGATTAAAACATAATCACATGTGTTTCAGTTTATAACAACAAAGAGTAAATCAAACGTGATTTACATTTTTTCATAACATAACAAAAAAATAACTGAATCACACGTGATTTTCACGAATTTGTTTTATAAAAGGAAATAATAAGTTGATTTGATATTGAAGATCACATGTGATTTATCACTTTAAAGATCGCATGTGACTTGTGAAATCACATGTGTGATGACTAATGGAAGATTCAAGAGTGTGAAGCATAGGGTGGTAGCAAATGGTAGCAAGGGTAGGGTGCCGATGATATATTTTGGAGGACCACCATTGAGTTCATTTACTTATGATGTAACTTGTTTTTGTTGATGTTTAAATTACTTTGAGTAATGAATTTTCATTTGTCAATAAATCAAGTCATTAATGTCATGTGTTTCACTTTTGTGATTATGATTTTCAAAATAGGTTTACTATTTGACAATGTAGTTTATTTTGTAAGACTTTAACTTTTTTCAATGTGACTCACCAAAGAATCACATGAGATTTTGTGCAAATCACATGTGATTTACCACAAATCACATGTGATTTGCAATAAATTGATTTTACCACAAATCACATGTGATTTTACCTTAAATTATTTTTTGAAAGTGAATCACATGTGATTTACTCATTTTTAGATTAAAACTGAATCTCACGTAATTTACATTTTTTCATAACATAGTAAACAAATAAATAACAGAATCACACGTGATTTCAGGAATTTGTTTATAAAATGAAGGAATAAGTTGATTTGAAATTAAAGATTACATGTGATTTATTACTCTAAAGATCGAATGTGACTTGTAATTTTTTTTTAAACCGTGTTTCTGACTCGGCTAAAATTACATGTGTTTTTTTTAAAAACAGAATCACGTGTGATTTATACACGAATCACAATAAAAAATAAATCACGTGTGATTTTTTTTACGAATCACGTGTGATTCATCTGGAAGAAATTTGAAAAAAAAAATTCGTTGAAAGTATATAAAAGTGCATATCTATAGAAAGGTGATTTTTTTCTCGTCGCGATGGTGTATTTTTTGTAGCTTGAAGATTTACCGTTTGCAAAATATATTGTTTTAAAAAAAAAGGTGGAAAGTGAGTTTTTATAAAATTACATTTCTACCATTCCTTTGTTAATTTTTGCTTTCATCTCATCCATTGGATGAAAAGGAGATGGATGGTTGAGATCTTATGATTTGTTCTTTAGATTAGATGTGTTTTGTATTGATCTCACCTCGAATAAAAAAAAACACACTTTTACACACTATAAAATCTACATATATAAACATGAGTGAATCATTTTTTTCCGGTGAAAGTGACATTGAAGAGATGGCGGACCTAGAAATGTTTATTCAAGAGTTTGAGGAGGAGCAATCGTTGCAAGAACAAGAAGCCGGTCCTTCAAGCCAATGTCGATACGTCCCCCGTGAACGTGAAGTTGCTGAAGCACGTCTACTTGCTGACTATTTTGGTGACAACCCAAATAATACGGACGAAAATTTTAGGCGTCGCTTTCGTATGAGCCGTAGACTATTTTTACAAATAGTACAAGGTATTGAAATATATATTGAAACTCATCATCCTCTTCCCAAGCATTTTGATTTCTTTAGAGTCCGACCCGATTATATGGGTGTAATGAGTTTTAGTGTGATTATGAAATGCACATGTGCCCTACGCCAATTGGCTTACGAGGTATCAGATGCATTAGATGAGTATTTACAAATAGGTGAACACTGTGCACGCGATTGCCTAGATTTTTTACTATGTGCATAATCCATCTATATGTGAAGGAGTTTTTAAGAAAACCAGATGAAGATGACATTCGTAACTTATACAATGCACATAACATTGTTCATAAGCTTCCGGGAATGTTGGGGAGCATCGATTGTATGCATTGGGAATGGAAAAACTGTCCGAAAGAATGGCAAAGCCAATTTCACGAGGTGATAAAAATATCCAACTATAATGCTTGAAGCCGTTGCTTCATACGATTTAATGGTTGGCATGCATTTTTTGGGGTAGCGGGTGCGAATAACGATCTTACGGTTTTAAATAATTCTCCGTTATTCGACGACACCTTGATGACATCGCCCGAGGTTGAGTTTGAAGTATACGGGTGTAAATTTAAGTAAGGGTATTATCTAGCTGACGGAATTTACCCAGAGTGGGCATCTTTTGTCAAGTCATTTACAGTTGCAAGTAACCCAAAAAATATGGCATTCAAAGCGAAACAAGAAAGTGCTTAAAAAGATATCGAAAGAGCTTTTGGTGTCCTCCAAGGACGCTGGCATATCATTGCCCAACCGGCGCGTGCATTTACTGTTGGCAAGTTATGGTGAATCATGTACACGTGCATCATATTGCATAACATGATTTTGAAAGATCAACAATTTGCAATATGTTAGAAGTTAGAACATAAATAAAGTTTAAGAACAGATATACATAATTTATGCATTAGTGTCCTTTCAGTGTTATCTTTTAGCACATGCCACTATCCACTTTTGTGTGCATTTAGTTACGTTTGATGATTTCTTGGGCCGATAATGCCCCTATAATTTTATAGAAAATATATCTCCAGATGTTCGAGATGCTGGTAGCGGGAGAAGATGATGACATGAAGAAGATGATGACATGGCAATCATGTGATTGTCACGTCAACACACAATGACAAGGCATACAAGTATTTCTAAACAAACTTTAAGGTTGGGCACATAATATAATCGGTCGGTCACCCAAAATTCTCTCCCACGACCGATATTCATATCGGTCATCTCGAATGTGGAGCTTGGGTCATCAAATCGGTCGTGGCTTCAAAATGTGGATATCGGTTGTTTTTCGACTGATAGTACACACACAAAAAATATGTCGCATTTGATATTTAATAAAAAAAGAAAACTTGGTCATCGACTGTGGCAATTTGGTCGTGTCTGGTCGCCGGAGAAAGAAAACTGATGTGGCACCTGATGACTTGGGTAACGAGTGTGCCCAGCCTAATGGTTTGGATTTTCATATTCAAAAAAAATTGTAAGGTAGTTATAAAATTCCCAATATCGCAACATGTTTGGTGGTGCAATTTGGTGGTGCAAGTTTTAGGTACATGTGCAAAATAAGCAAGTTAATTAACGACTCAAAATGGGTAAATCTTATGTTCAAAAAAAAAATGGGTAAATCTTAATCCTGTGATGTTCATCGGTCATTAAACTTTATATTTTTTTAACTGATAGTAGTTATAGTTTTAACATTAAAAAAATTATTTCAACAAAATTTATATATTTAGTTTTTAACAGTTCATTTACACACTAAATAGTCAAGATTTATATTTACGCTGTGTTCTAGAGTGAAGTAAAATAAATGAAAGGCAAGTAAAGTGAAGTAAAGTAAAGAATACAATTTTTACTTTCACTTTCAATCTCTTTCCTCCCATTATATACCCCACTTAGAGCATTCACAAAGGTACCTTTTAAATAGGTTTATAACATATCAAATCATTAATTTATAAACTATAAACCTATTACCTCTATGTATAAACATTTTATAATGATATCAAATGTTCAACCATAACACATGCATTAAATTATGAAAAAGTTTAGGATCTTGGACCTCTTCATGCCACATAGATATAAACCAAAAGCTCACTATGGTTGAAAGAAAAGATAAATATTTTCATAGCTTTTAGACATTTTTATAAACCTCTTATATTTGATGCCCTTACTTTCACTTTCATCCACTCTAAAACGCAACTTTCACTTTCACTATCTTTACTTCATTTTCACTTCACTTTAGAACACATTACTTCATTTTCACTTCACTTTAGAACACAACCTCTTACATTTACAACTATTTGAACATATAAATTAGACTAAAATACACGGTTGGTCCCTAAAGTTGGCACGACGCATCGCGATGGGACAAAACTCGGCCTTTTCATCGACGGGGGTCCCTATTTCAAGGTTTTCACTCGCTACAAGTCCTTTGACCATTTTGCCGTTAGTCAAGGACATCTCATGGCAGTAGATTTGTCTTTAGTCCAAGGGCACTTTTGCCATTTCAACATATCTCAATTAAAAATTTCTTAATTATTGCCACATGTAATGTAACCCTCTTCCCGCCCCAATAAACACATAGTCTGTATTATCATTCGTCCCAGAACTTTCGTGACAAGAATTATCAGAATTCACAAACCCTAATTGCATGTCACAAAACCCCTGTTTATCAATCATAAAACCGAAACATGGACTTTACCCTATGGAAAGTAAGAAGGCAACGAGTTATCCAGGTTGATGATACCGTCCTATACGACTGCTAAGAAGAAATACTGTCTTGTTTTTTTTTATTACGATCATTGGAATTTGTAATTCGGTATTTATTGTTTCCCAATTAACTTTTAGAATGCTTTAAACATATATTGACATGTTTTCGGTGGTAGATCTAATATGTTTAGTATGAGGTTCATCACAACGGTGTCTTTAAATCTTGGCACAGTAGAATATCGTTGGAGGTATGGAAAGTTTAGTTGATTTGGTTGATGTTGATAGTGTGTCGATTGAAGAGTTGGATGTTCTTATGTATGAATTGGGTTATGAGCTCGATTCAAAAATTACTATTACTTTGTTAAGCACAGGAGTAATTTAGATGATGGTTTGTATAGCTTAAGTGAGAGTGCTAATTTAGAAATATTGAAAGATCTTGTTGATGACCATAAGATGATAGAGGTTTATGTTGAAAATGGTAAGACAACATTGGACGTTGATCAAATGTCACCAAAGTCAATTAGGACGATTATTGTTGATGTGGATGCAATAAAGAAAAAGGCGACTCTTGCTATTGTTCCATATTGCTCAAACAAATTGTTCTTAGAAAAATTGTTAATAAGTCGTGGTAGAGGATATATGTGAGGTTACACATCCACCTTTGGAAGTCAATAGTTTGGTACAATCTAGTCGATGCCGAAACACAACCCTTGTTTCCAATGTAGAGGTCATCATCTTGAAGATGTTGTAGGTGATGTCAACCAACATATAGATAAACATGTTGAGCATATCCAAATAGATAGTCTGAAGAGGTATCTCAAAATGATCAAGAGTTAGGTCATCATGAGGAAGAAACATGTAATCACGTGGATCATATCCAAAAGGTAAATCTGTATAGGTTAGTGAAATCGATGAAGGCGTAAGTGATGACAATGTGAGTGAGATGACACTTATATGAGTGACGATGATAATATTGAGAACAATGGTGATGGAAACACGGTTGTCGATGAGGCTAATACTTTTGAGGAGCTGATTTTGATGTTAACTGTTCAAAGTGATCGAGACTACTGATTTACCATCTATAGGTACCACCACCACTACCACATGATTTTTTAAGAAAATGAGTTGGATCATTAGATGATAATGATTTTGCAAGTGGTTACGAGAATGAGGATGACTATGTTATTAGGAGGAACAAATTGAGGGCATACAAGAAACAAAAGTTAAGTGAGGCAAAGACAAACAGAGGAAGAAATATTTTTTTACGTGGTCAAAGTTTTGTAACGCAAAAGACGTAAAGATAGGATCTACCTGCTTTCAATAAAGACTAGGAGGAAATTGTAACTAATTAAGAATGAAAAACAGAGAATTAGGGTTAGGTGTCTTGGACAAATACCTGTTTATGGAATAACCAAAGGTTCAGGGCTGGGAAAAGCCCCAAAGAGGAAAAATGGTCCGATAACTAGAGGCCTTGGTAGGGATGTATATTTGCGAAAGCGCAAGGAGCAAACAACAGAGTGTCCATGGTTGTTGTATGTAGCCAAAAATACAGATAAAGATGTATGGATTGTTCGAACTTTCAGGGATGAACACAAATGTTTGCAATCAAGAGACATTAAAGCTTGTGACTACAAGTTTCTTTCGAAGCAAATAGTTGACCAAGTTCAAGTCAATCCAGATATTCCAATCGAAATGCTCAAGATCACCAAGAAATGCTTTGTGGAAAACTAGAAGGGGGTTGAATAGTTTACCAATTAAAACTTCCTTTTAAACTATTTAGATCGACTTATGTCAATCTATTTGGTTGTGTGTGTTGGATGTTGATAAACAAGCATATAAAGATATGTAATGAAAAGATAAGAGTAATAAGCACAAAACCACAACGCGAGTATTTATAGTGGTTTGGCTACAAGGACACCTTCCTTGCCCTACTCCACTCCCCGAGTCACCTACTCAAGATTTCGTAAACACTACACCAATCTCCTTATGGCGGAGAAGCCTTCACAACGTCGCCTACCCTTTTTCCGGTGCTAGGCTAACCACCGGGTTCTTTCACTCCAAGGTGAACCAAACCTACACAATGTCGCCTACCCTTTATAAGGTACTAGGCTAAGTACATAGTTCTTTCACACCAAGGTGAACTACACCTTCACAACGTCGCCTACCCTTTATTAGGTACTAGGCTAAGCACCTAGTTCCATTGCAATGGAGGAACTACTACCACACTACACCAACGACTAATCCCAAAGGAGATCTACTCCTTTACAACATCATCAAGGACATCAATATCCTTAGATCTAATGCTAGTCTATCTAGTACATCGAAACACACCATATCGAATGTACATCTAAGCTATGTTGCACGGGGACGGATACGGAAACTGGGACGGGGACGGAAACGGGTACTTAGAAACGTCAATGTCCCAAAATTCAAGAAATGGGTACGGCCAGAAACGTTTGTGTATTTTATATAATTTTATACATAATTATTAATAAAATAAATAAACATCAAACGCGCAACATCAAATTGTTATCACCAAAATGTCATTACTTTATTTTAGAATAAATAAGAAACGCAAAATCTCATTTAATATTTTACTATATCTGCCGTGTTTATAACAATCTTCTATTTTAATTGTTATCTCATATTCATATACGGAAAACGTTTCCAGTCAACATGAAACGTTTCCTATTTCAACGTTTCGTGCGTTTCAGCGTTTAGTGTTTCCGTTTCCAAGCGTTTCCGGTACGGGAGACGGCACCCCAACGGCGTTTCCGTGCAACATAGCATCTAAGGCACCTTTCGTTAATGCCTTTGACTAGATCTACAAGACACCTTTCACTAATGTCTTGTGTCTTCACTTCTAAGCACCTTTCACTAATGCTTCAAGTCTTGACTTCTAAGCACCTTTCACTAATGCTTCTTGTCTTGACTTCTAAGCACCTACCACAAGTGCTTATGCTACAGACGATATATACTCTTCACTAATATCTTCGTCTTGACACTTGAGACACCTTTCACTAATGTCTTCAACACTACACTTCTTTGAAGAAATAAAGGAATCATCAACAAGAAGACTTTAGTAGCCTTGATGATGAGGAAGCTTGGCAACTCATGGACTTGAGCTTGCTCGACTTCAAAGGTGGTGATCTTGCATTTAAGAGGAACCTAAAGATCACACAAAACAAAACTACAAACATAGATCTCTTGGATCTAAGGTTAGTGAGATTTAACTCGGGGAGAAAGTGTGTTAGAAAGGGTAAGATAAATGAAGAAATGGCTCACTATTTATAGAGGAAAATCCTCTTGTTCCTCGGATCCCACGGATCCTTCCACAAGGGATCCGTCTAGCGTTAAGCTACGGATCCGTGGGCACTCCCCCTTACCCATGGGTATTTTGGTTATGGGTCATGGGTCATGGGTTGAACCATGGATCTTTGGCTAGATACAATGTATCTTTGAGTGCAATGCACTTGGTCACTTGGGTATGGGTTGATCCATGGGTTATTGATATCATCCATGCATGATGTCATGCAATGGGTTATGGGTCAAGATCCATGGGTTATGGGCTTTGGGTTGTACCCACCTACATTCAATGTATTTGCCCAATGGGTTGTGATACTTAAGTTTCTACCAATTTATATTACCCAATATACTACATACTAGTTATGTGTATATTTTATCCAAATATGTAAACACTAGTTGTTGTACATATGTATTACTTAAATCATAAAATCACTTATACTTGTTTTAGTGTTTTATGTGAAAATGTGAAATGTGAATCATTAGAAATCGTTAGTTCAAACCATTTACGTATTTTATTTGTTTCGTTAAAATGATTTTACGTTTGTTATCGACAAAACATTAGAAGATCGTAAAATATAAATAAACGTTTTACGGCTTATTTGTATTAACAATCTCCCTTTTTGTTGATGACAAAACATAAAATTATTTTAAGGAAAAGCTAAAATTGTAAAAGTTTGAATTATAGTTTTACTTTCTTCTCCCCTTTTGTCGAAACAAAAGTGTTTGAAGAAAGCAACACATGTGAAAGAGAAAAGAAAGAAAAAAATTAGAGAGCAGATAACGGGAATGGATCTCGTCTTTACTCCCCCTTGATGAGTCCATCCCTATGTAAGGGCGTCAAGAAAGTGATACTAATCTAGTTTGTTTGCAAGTAAGTTTGAAAAAGATTTCGTCTAAGTGGCGAATGTGCTCCCCCTTGATGATTGCAATTATGCACGGGGATGTCACGAAATGTAAACCTAGTATTGCAATTAATTTGCAATTTATTGCTTTGACATAAAGCTCCCCCTAGCTTTAGGATGTCAAAGTCTTCATGTGTAAATTGAATAACTACAAAACAAAGATTAGTAAACAAGTATAATTCATAATTTCCTGCAAATGTGATTCAAGTTAGTAGAAAGAAAACTTTCTGTCTCACGGATCCCACGGTTCCCTCCTAGTAGGGATCCGTCTAGGCAATCTGAGGGATCCGTAGTAGGTGATTAATTTCAAAGAACGGTGATATAACAAGTAATGTTATCACAAAATGAGATATGAATACAAGGTAATCATATGCTCGAAAAAAAAAACAAGTAGCATGTAATTCCATTTAATAAAACTAGAGTTATGATATACATGCCTCTAAAACTAAGAAAATAGACAATACATGACTAGGAATTTCTAGACCAACTAACGCTTGATGCTAGGACACCACTAAAATCTTCTAGCTCAAGTTTTGTTTAGGTTTAATCTCGTCGAAACGTTCGAGGAGATGATAGAACATGAAACGTTGGTCTTCTCGTACTTCATGTATCAAACTTTCAACATGTTGACAATGATAGCAATCTTTGTCATGGCTAGGTAGTGGTGGTGGAGGAAATGAAATAGCTTGATGCGAAGGATCAAGTGAAGTGGCTTGTGGAGCTTCAAACGATGGAGGGATTGGTGGAGGTACATTTGAGAATGACTCAACCAAGAATGATGGTGGTGGTAGAGAGGGGTCAACTTCCATATGATCGGGTGGTTGACTTTGATGATTTCTCATAATCCAAATGGGATTATATGATGGAAACGGTGAAAAGGAAGCCGGAGCAAGTGATGACTCAACACTTTGATTTTGAACCATTATTCCTCCTAATGAGGAGAATGTTGTCAGCGGAAGCGGATGAGACGGCCTAGGAGGCAAGTCCTCTAAATTGTAGAGATGTGGTGATGATAGTGGGGATGTAAATGAAATAGCTCTAGGAACCAATGGTGATGGTTTAGTGGAGATAATATTGTTTGGCCTAGGAGGTATGGTGGTGTTTGGTATTGGTAGTTTTGTGGGTACTATCCTTTTAGGAATTGGTTTGATTGGATGAGGAAGAATCCTATCATTTGTTGGCCTAACCGGAGATGATTCGGTTGAAGAGATTTCGTGTATAACACGAGCCTTTTTCATGGGTGGTTCTTTGGTGGATAAGTTACTACTTGGGGTTTTCCTCACGATGAGATGATTTTAAGAGGTTGCAAGAGCTGAAAGTTAGGATGAGAGTGATGACTATGGAGGTTCTAACAAAGTGGTTTATAAACCAAGAGATTTGGCAAGTGCATTTAAGCCTTAAGCCACTAGGATTCATTGGAATGTGATGATTAACATGCACAAGAGTCAACTTCAGAGGTTGTACTGATCTAGGTATTCATTTAAGATTAGATGGAGTTTTTGACTTAGGAAGATGAGTTGAAATGATTGATTAAGCAAGATTTGACATAAACTGTCATCCGGATCTCACGGTTCCTTCCTCAGAGGGATCCGTCTAGGCTAATCCTAGGGAACCGACAATTCAGCAGTTATGAATGAGTGGAAATGAAGTTTCTAAGATCTAAGACCTATAACATCTTGAGTGTTTCAGTCTTCCTAAATGTCTTAAATGAAAGGGTGCTTAAGTACTTGAAGGTAATGAGTGATGTAGCTAATGATTGTCTTTTATGGAAGGATTTGGAACTTTCAAAGAGTACCAATGGATGAGCAAGGATGACACTAAAGATGAGAGTGTCAATTGAAGCTAAATAATCCTAGAGATCAGGTTGTAACTTAGGATAGTGTTTTGAAAAATATCCTAGAGGCTTTGAGATGAGAAAATTATAATTTAATCAACTTTGATCAATTTTGAGGTGAGGATGATTTATGATCAATTTTGCCATAATCGAAAGATTTTAAAGACAAAGTAGAAAATGAAGTGTGAGTTTGAGAGCGGAAGAGTAATGGATTAAAATGAAACGGTAGATCTACAAGCGTTTTAGAGTGTGATCTAGGTGTGTGAGTAGGAAGGATCAACCTATCTTGATAAGGACTTAATTTGCCTTAAGACACTATGTTTAGCTTAGTGTGAGGTGTTCTAAGGATATGTTTGAAATATAATGCTTGCAATTGCATTTCCTGTTTGCCGGATCCCACGGTTCCCTAAGTGTAGGGATCCGTCTAGCACAATCTTTGGGATCCGCCTATCTGCTCAGCAGGACCTTTACTAAAGGTATGCAATGATCTTGACAATGCATTATATCTCAAGGATAGTCTAAAAGAAGTTCTAATACTAAGATATCAAATGTAAGATGTTTTATTTCATGAAGGAATTGGATTACATTGATAGAGCACGAATAAAAGAGAATTTGATCCTATTTTGGAATACTACTAGGTTTCTTGAGTGTTTTCACTAGGAGGATCATTATGTGGTTGATGAGTGTTGGTGGAGTCAAGAATGAAGAAAGTCTTCATGAGAGATATGTTTAGCGGTTCCATCATCTTGTTCACAAGTACGTACAACGGACTTTGAAATTAAGGATGGAAGTGCATAACATTATGATAGGCGTGTCAAGAACATTCCATAAGGGATGAGTTTATTCTTGGAGCCTTGAAGATTTGCAATTAAACTGCGAAGAAGTAGGCGAGATTGTATGGTTGTTGTGTTAGCAAACGATACAACATGTGAGCACAACAAGCGGGAAGAATTTCTCGATTTCCCTAAGACTCAAACATTTTCACGTGGGATGAGTGCAAGAGGCTTGTACTCTTCTCGGATATCCCTTGTAAAGATAATGTTTGGATCGGAGTAATATGGTCGAGGTTTGCATATTATGCGATTTAAATCTTCCGGAGAGGGTATGTGTGAACAATATGGACTATTTTCTTCACGAAAGTTGAAGAGAGAATCAAGAGACCAATCTTCGGTGAAGGCACATTGTCCATGATTTGGCATCCGGAGGATGTGAGCAAAATGCCCAAGGGTTAGAGTGAACTTTTGGTTTTTGATATAAAACCAAAGAGATGGAGAGCGATCCTCGTTACGAACGAGTTCGACTTGACGGAAGAATTTCATTATAAACTTTGGACATATCTTCTCGTTGATTTCAAGAAGATATTCTAGTCCTACGGCTCGGAAGGAGGTATTGATACCTTCTTCGAATTGTAGAGAGGTGTCTACAATACGTCCTTCATGGAAGTGACGGGTTTCAAGATTGTTGAACCCACGGACATGATTTCCAGGTGTGTTGGGCTCAAGAGAGATGTTAGGAGTGTAGACGCTAGTGAGTGAAAAATCAAACTCGTATTCATGCGTCATAGTTGAACCTATAGAAGTGATGGGTTAATAAGAGGTGATGTTTATGGTCAACCTATAATTATCTAACGTTTTTATTACATTTTTATTAACAATGGTTTTTAAACAAGAAAGACACTTGACACACTTATGGTTTTGACATTCTAGTGGAGTATTACTTCTAGAAGAAAAAAATGGTTTTTAATTTGCATGAAAAACTGTTCTCCAAGGGACGGATCCCACAGCCTTTTCAAAGGGATCCGGCTAGTATAACTTCCGGATCCGTGGATGCGTAGTAATGTAAATGTTTGATAAAAACATAGGTTTTATATTTTTATACCACGAGAAGTGTTTTATCCTACATTTTCTTATAGCATGCATTCATGACTTCTAATGTATCACGAAGGAATATGAAACATATAAATCACAAGAAAATAAATAATAACAAAGATAACAAGATTATTAGTAATATTGCATTTTAATGCTAAGGATGATACAAAGGATTGGGTATATGATCCCAATGTAGATTAACAACATAAAGTAAATGTCTCCATATGTGAACTTCATCATAGGGAACACAAGTGCGATGAGTGTTAAGGCGATGAGCACAAGTGCAATGTAAACCATGTTGATGACGGATCTTCTTGGTTTCGGTTGAGATGGAATGAGGAGGAAGATGAAGTTTTTGATTGAGAGGAAATTTTGAAATTGGAAGATTTGAAAAGTGAGGATTTGATAGATAGGTCGACGGTGGGAGTTTTTATAGGGAAGGAGGAATTTTGAAATTCGTGTTTTGTTTTATTCTTGAATTAAAGAAAAACAAAACATAAGTTTTATATACCACGACTTTAGACGAGAATTAAGACACGTATGTAAGAAAAATGCTTCCTAATGAAACTTCATGTAAAACATGTAATTTGCACAAAAGATAATCATATAAATACCTAAATAGGTATACTTAATTATCAAGAAAAGTAAAAAGAGAATCATACCTTTAGCGCACTTAGGAATGTCTTTACAAATGACACAACAAATGTCACTTAGACTATTCCTGTTCCTTTGCGTTTAAGATACCTTCTTAAGGAAGGTATTCTTGTTACCAAGCGACTCCTAAAGCTTGGTGGGTATGAGCTTGGACTAATCAACATGACAAGGAAGATTAGTGCAAAATATATATATATATAAAAAAAATGTTGTTATCGAATCAACATACAAACATATAGTTTTAAAAGACATGGTGTTTGTTTTTATAAAAACCTTCATTGTAGTTTTCAATTAACCATGGATCGTATTAAGTTTTTAAAGTACAATATTCTTCAAGAAACTTGGTAACGAGGCTCTGATGCCAATTGTGTAAAAATAGAAGGGGGGGTTGAATAGTTTTACCAATTAAAACTTCCTTTTAAACTATTTAGATCGACTTATGTCAATCTATTTGGTTGTGTGTGTTGGATGTTGATAAACAAGCATATAAAGATATGTAATGAAAAGATAAGAGTAATAAGCACAAAACCACAACGCGAGTATTTATAGTGGTTCGGCTACAAGGACACCTTCCTTGCCCTACTCCACTCCCCGAGTCACCTACTCAAGAGTTCGTAAACACTACACCAATCTCCTTATGGCGGAGAAGCCTTCACAACGTCGCCTACCCTTTTTCCGGTGCTAGGCTAACCATCGGGTTCTTTCACTCTAAGGTGAACCAAACCTACACAACGTCGCCTACCCTTTATAAGGTACTAGGCTAAGTACATAGTTCTTTCACACCAAGGTGAACTGCACCTTCACAATGTCGCCTACCCTTTATTAGGTACTAGGCTAAGCACCTAGTTCCATTGCAATGGAGGAACTACTACCACACTACACCAACGACTAATCCCAAAGGAGATCTACTCCTTTACAACATCATCAAGGACATCAATATCCTTGGATCTAATGCTAGTCTATCTAGTACATCGAAACACACCATATCGAATGTAAATCTAAGGCACCTTTCATTAATGCCTTTGACTAGATCTACAAGACACCTTTCACTAATGTCTTGTGTCTTCACTTCTAAGCACCTTTCACTAATGCTTCAAGTCTTGACTTCTAAGCACCTTTCACTAATGCTTCTTGTCTTGACTTCTAAGCACCTACCACAAGTGCTTATGCTATAGACGATATATACTCTTCACTAATAACTTTGTCTTGACACTTGAGACACCTTTCACTAATGTCTTCAACACTACACTTCTTTGAAGAAATAAAGGAATCATCAACAAGAAGACTTTAGTAGCCTTGATGATGAGGAAGCTTGGAAACTCATGGACTTGAGCTTGCTCGACTTCAAAGGTGGTGATCTTGCCTTTAAGAGGAACCTAAAAGATCACACAAAAACAAAACTACAAACATGGATCTCTTGGATCTAAGGTTAGTGAGATTAACTCAGGGGAGAAAGTGTGTTAGAAAAGGGTAAGAAATAATGAAGAAATGGCTCACTATTTATAGAGGAAAAATCCTACTGTTCCCCGGATCCCACGGATCCGTCTAGCGTTAAGCTAGGGATCCGTGGGACGCTCCCTTTTACCCATGGGTATTTTGGTTATGGGTCATGGGTCATGGGTTGAACCATGGATCTTTGGCTAGATACGATGTATCTTTGAGTGCAATGCACTTGGTCACTTGGGTATGGGTTGATCCATGGGTTATGGATATCATCCATGTATGATATAAGCATGATGTCATGCAATGGGTTATGGGTCAAGATCCATGGGTTATGGGCTTTGAGTTGTACCCACCTACATTCAATGTGTTTGCCCAATTGGTTGTGATACTTAAGTTTCTACCCATTTATATTACCCATTTATATTACCCAATATACTACATACTAGTTATGTGTATATTTTATCCAAATATGTAAACACTAGTTGCTGTACATATGTATTACTTAAATCATAAAATCACTTATACTTGTTTTAGTGTTTTATGTGAAAATGTGAATATGTTAGAAACTGTTAGTTCAAACCATTTACGTATTTTATTTGTTTCATTAAAATGATTTTACGTTTGTTATCGATAAAACATTAAAAGATCGTAAAATATAAATAAACGTTTTTACGGCTTATTTGTATTAACAAGTTTGAAGTTCAGGTGTCTATGCAAAAAGCATTAAGGGCAAAAAACATGGCAGAAAATGAGATTAGGGGTGATCATAAGCAACAATACACCCTTTTAAGAGACTATGTTGAAGAGTTGCAGAAAACAAACCCAGATACAAAAGTTAGGATAAGTGTACAAACTACAACAGATGTAACAAGTCCAACTAGAGTTTTCAAGAGAATGTATGTATGCTTAGGCGCTTTGAAGGAAGGATACAAAGCTTGTCAAAGAGAGTTGTTGGGGTTAGATGGTGCTTTTATGAGGGTCCTTTTCTGGCCGACTTCTTACAAAGATCGGTATAGACAACAACAATGGAATATACCATGTAGCCTAAGCGGTTCTGGTGTTTAAGCAAAGACTCATGGATTTGGTTTCTTGAATGTCTAAGAGATGATCTTGACTTGCAACCAAACTTAAACTACACTTTTATCGTCGGGCAAAAGGTGATTTTACCATTTAGTTGATTAGATTCACTTGTATTTTCATTAAATGCAAGTTTTATTAGTAAGGAATTGATGTTTATTTGTGCGGGTATCATTCCGGTGTTAGCGTAGTATTCCTAGTCTTTGAACACGTATATTGTTTGAAGCACATCCATGATAATATGAAATTGCAATGGAATGCTAAAGCATACAAGGAACATTTGTGGAGATGTGCGGCAACAACAACCGTCCAACAATTTGAGGCGACCATGCTTTGGCATTCAAGAGTTTTAGCGAACCCGCCCATGCTTGGTTAAGTAAGATACCACCAACTCATTGGTCAAGGTCGCATTTTTCGGTACCTAACCAAATCTATGTCTACTTGTACATCTTTTATTCTACGACATTTTTAGGTACATAACCAAACAAGTTGTAGGGAGGGCTCATTCGATGTGCTACTTAATAACATGTGTGAGGTGTTCAATGGGAAACTAGTGGGAGGTAGGCACCAACCCATCATTATCGCTTTGGAATACATTAGAGAGTCTTGTATGAAAAGAATAGTGAGCGTTGTGAATGTCATTCAAAAGTGTGCTTGGACCATTAACACCAAAGGCAACACTCATGTTAGATGCAATCAAGAAAGAGGCTCATAAGTACAACGCTTTACGGGTTGAAGGAGAAAAGTATGAGGTCGGTGGATGGGAGACAAGTGTACGGTGAATGTTAAAGCTAGGGCTTGTACATGTAGAAGATGGGAGCTTCTGGTATGCCATGTAAACATCTTTGTTGCTACCCACGGTGTATGAGGTTGAATGGAATGCAAATAGGATATGTTGAATCATGGGTTCATCCATGTTACTTGCTTAAGACTTGGGAAGAAACTTACAAACACCACATCCACCAATAAGCAGTTATGAGCATTGGTATAAGTCACAGTGCCTACAACCATTCTTTCACCTAAACATCATAAACCATTAGGTAGGCCACGAAAGAAAAGAACCGAGGATTTTCTTGAAAATGATAATTGTGAAAAACCGGAACTTGTCGAGTCTAGTAAGAGTGTGGTTTGTGGTAATTGTGGCAATCTTGGACACAACAAGAAAACATGTCATGGGTAAGGAGGTGTTACAGAAGTCAAGGCACTACACAACAGCCTCAAAAACAGGTTCATCCCACCAAAAGTTACATCAAAGAAGAAGGCAAAGGTTACAGTGACAACTATGCGGTAATGATCAACCAAGTGTGGTCCACTCAACTGGAAGTCAAGTTGATCTTGCTCGGTGGGTCTCCAAAACAATTTTGGACTAAGACCAAGATTATAGCAAAAAAGCTTTCTTCACCACAAAAATGCTAGTTAAGCATATGAAAGCCAATGTTATCCACGAATATGTATTCCCTAAACATTATTTGTCGTGTTTAAACAATGTATGTTTCGAACTTTGTAGACTACAAAATTTTATGCATTTGGAAATATATCCATTTGCGTTATGTATGAAATCATGTCATGTTAGTGTATGGGTTAAATTGTGTGTTTATGGTATTGTTTTAATACAGTCTTCATACATCTGTGTTTTGAGTTGGATACTGTTACTCTATTATCACAAACACTAATGAAGGATCAAAGATGGATGAACAACACCATATCAAGTTTATCTTGATACTCAGAAATGGTGTTGGTTAACCCATCCTTGAGACTTCATACGTCTATGAATCTTGGATCTGTTGAACTTGGATCTGTGTTTTGAGTTGGCTACCGTTTTTCTATCATCACAAACAGGAATGAAGGATCAAAGATGGATGAACAACACCATATCGAGTTTATGTTGACACTCAAAAGTGGTGCCATACATCCATCTTTGAGACTTCATATGTCTATGAATCTAGGATTTGTTGAACTTGGATTTGGGTTTTGAGTTGGATACGGTTATTCTATCATCACAAACATGAATGAAGGATCAAAGATGGATGAACAACACCATATCAAGCTTATGTTGATTCTTAAAAGTGGTGTCTGTTGTTCCCCGTTCACTATCGTTTAAAACAGTTTAAGTATATAAAACAAGTTAATAG
Source organism: Chrysanthemum lavandulifolium (assembly GCA_022545495.1). Classification (NCBI taxonomy): domain Eukaryota; kingdom Viridiplantae; phylum Streptophyta; class Magnoliopsida; order Asterales; family Asteraceae; genus Chrysanthemum; species Chrysanthemum lavandulifolium. The sequence goes on along the minus strand of CM040238.1, from coordinate 51,444,096 downwards.
TGAACAATGACTGAAATTAACACAAGTAAAACACACAAAGTAATTTTCAACATCATATTCTTATTAGAAATAAATCAACAAAGAATACGTTACCCAAGTACTTGCGGAATAGTACTTGGGATTGAAATGACAAAGTTTGGTGACTCTCTCTAAGCTCGGGCTAAGTCCGAGCACAACTTTAGAGCTCACCGAGCTATCTCGGGAACTAAGTTGTATTTGGAGGAGTGAAAAGATGGCTTCTGCGTGTATGTGTGTTTTACAATTCACAAGCTTAATCTTTTCACTCCATCTCTTATGATATTTATACATGTATGATATTTGACTCTTTCCTAAGTGACAACCGACATCATCTGAGAAGACAAAATCTTGATGTATTTTGTCTCATTTCTAAAGACTATTCTAGGTAAGAGACAAGACTACTTTCCTAAGTTTAGTGATGACACTAAGCTCGATCTTTTGCTATTCAGGGAAAGTTGACTTTGGTTGATAAGTACTTTGTCTTATCTCGATTCAAACTTATCCCGCCATGTCCCGCTCTTTCTTGATCTTTACATCCTTGATCTTCTACTTCAGTTTGTCTTGATGTAAGTAGTTGGAGAAGAGTCTTAGGGATTCAATGAGTTATTGTCATTACTCATGAATCCATCATCTTCTTCTTGAATCGGTCTTCACCCTTTAAGTTCCACCCATCGAGTGGAGAGACTTTTCTTTGCCTCATCTTGAGCATCTGAAGATGACTCACCGAGAGACTATGCACTCGGTGACTGTTAGTGTTTAACGGACAAAACACTTGGGCTATTTTCTATTCAAATCCTAGATTAAGGGTTTGGGTATTTATGAACCCAACAGCTCCTCTATTTGGATATACAAATAGCCTAAGTGATTTATCGATGTAAGTGAGCAAATGGCTTCTTCTTAAACCGAATGTACTAATGAATACAATAAGGAACACTGAGTATTTTAACAAAACATACATCGTTTATTGATCAAATTACAAGGTTCCTATCACTAGTACAAAAGATAAATCAAAATGATGTCGGTCCGGATGGATTCCCAATGCTTCAAGCTTGACTTTATTGGTGATGAGTGTTTCCTGTCGGGATGGTCTCTTATCTTGGCATTCGGTCTTGATGAACACGATGTTTGCTTTGGGATTTGGATCCGAGAGGCCACTTTGGTATGTAACTCGACATTGCGGCTACACCACTGATCAATATCACTCCATCTTTGAAATCTTTGGGTTTCCATAGACATCAATGCGGAATAGCCCTCTTTCAAGCTTTTCAATCACTAAACAGTTCACGAACTTAACACCTTCAGCGGTTCCTGTTGCATTCGAATCCGTGCACTTTTATCTCGTGCTAGAACTCAACCCTTTTCCTTTTGCGGTGGATGATTGTGGTTGAGATCCTTGAGGTGCAATTAAAGGCAGTCAGTATTCCCAATTGTCTTTGGTGCATCCCTCGCCTTTCATATCTTTTATTGAGCATCTTCATCGGCTCCTTAACCACCGCATTTTGCTTCTTTCAATTATTGGACCGAGTTCATCGAGTTTAGTGATCCCAAAGTCGGTGAATTTTAGGGATCATGAACTTGAAATGTCTCTTATCAACCCCCAGAGCGTTTATTGCCGGTGGTTTGGATCCGGGATGATTTTGACATCTGTGATCTTTTCAGCAGCCTTGACTTGTCATCGCCCGCCAGTGCTCAATTACGCTTGCTTTGAGGGCTTGACTTTCTTCTTCTTTTCTTCCAATTGTTTTTAATTTCACCATTTTTGTTTTGAGCATCCTTGAACCTTTGTCATGCCCGACCTTTTCGAGCTTCTTTGGATCAATTCCCACATTCTCGACTTCTTGACAATCACTTTAACCAAGGCTTCCTTACTCTTCTTATCATCCTCGACTTGTTTCAATCTCTTTTCTTCTTTAGCAAGATATTTGGTTAATGTTGAGGTGTGAGAAGGTATTCATGTCACCGATTTTGTAGGGAATCTTCTCGTGCTCGATGAATTGTCATTTTCCTTTTCCTTTGTCCCGGCACGAGGAGGATGATGCAACCAAGGGTGGTGTTGTTGTCATTATAGGTGTTGTATTTGTCGGTGTTGTTGTTGTTGTTGATGTTTGTGGTGGAAGTGATGAGATGGGTATTGCCGAGGCGGGTGGTGTTGGCTCCCCTTCGGCAGAAGAGGAGTTTCTTGACAATATTCTCCCCTCAACTGCACGAGCATCGGTGAGGTCAAGATTTGGTGTTGGTCTTGAGGGGACCGAGCGACTTGACCCTTGAAGGCTTGATAAATTTCGGTGAGCATGGCCTTTATATCCGAAGTATCTGTTTGAATGCCGTGACCTTAGCTTCCAAAGTTGCACGAGATACTTCCAAAGCGGTCATCGTGGCCCAATATTCCGTGCCAAGGATGTAGATGCACGAGCCAACGTAGCCATTTGAGTGTTGACCGAGTTCAAGGTAGTTTGAAGGACCGGATCAAGAATGAAGACCACGAACATTTTGATTTGAGCGTTTGATCGATTCGGTGAGGTGGAGGATTGTTTTAAATGCGCCTCAGTAGCCTCCAAAGACTATAGAGTTGAGTCTTGAGTCGTCATTGATGATTCTTTGATTTCATCTACCTTTGTGCCTCATACGAAGGTGTCGAGGAATTTAGCCAAATTTTCATCCAAGATGTGAATCTTTGTCATACATCAAATCCACGTGCTCATGAATGTTTTCATCAAAGGCTTGGACTTGACCTTGTGATCAACATAACTTGCACCGACTTGATGATGTTGTTCCCACGTGTTTCAAATGACCCCAGTATAGTTTCCTTGAAGCTTTGGTGATCCACCGAACAGCTGCCTTCGATGAAGTGGGAGAACATTATCAAATCTTGCAAATTCATCACGGAGGAAGAGGAGTCATCATTTTCAGTGGAATGGTGATTCAATATGCTCCTTTGGATCAGTGAGGCTCTTGTTCGATTTAACCTCAAGATCCACTTCTTCCCGGTGATAGAATTTCATCATCGGTATCAACAAGCTCATCTTGAGAGAATGTAATTCCATAACATCAAGAACGGTTAACGGGGGTTGATGATGGGTTCCATATCGGTGGTGGTATTAATCCTCCGAGTCTTTGTCCCCTTGACCCCTCGACACCGGTGGGAGTTTCCAGTGCCTTCTCCGAGTCGATTGGTTTTGGGTTCCATATCGGTAGGTTGTTTCTTTCCCTCGAGTCTTTGTCCCCTTAGACCATTGAGACACCGATGGGTGTTTTCCATCGTTTAGCGTAGTCGATGATGATGATATCCCTATCGATGGGTTGTATGATTCCTCCGAGTCTTTGAGATCGATCGGTGTGCCTCGCACAAAGGCTTAGATTTGCTAATGTCATCACCGGGCGTTGTGGAAGGCGCCCCTACCGCCGGGTTGTATGTTTCCTCAGATCTTGGGGAGTAGTAGTTTGGACCAAGGCGATCGACGTGATTTATCGGTGTCCTTCGTTGTCACCGGTGGATGTTGCTTGGTCTCCAACGGGTGGCAAATCGCCTTGGGCTTTCTTTGCCTTTTAGGTCAGCTCTCAAGCCTCGTGGCCTTGAGACTTGGGTTTGGTTTTAGTCCCATCGAGACTTCCCTTTCTCTTTGTAGGAGCAATGTTAGAGACATCGATTCCCTCGGTTGTTTACAACAACCATATGGGCCGTCAATTCAATGTTTGTGACAAGGGATGGGTCCTTTTGAAAATTTGATTGGCTCGGGATGCGGTACCAAATTTTTCTTCCGAGGATAATTTGTACCCAGAAACACTTGCAAAGCACAAGAGACAAACCTAGGATACGAAATGTATTTCGTCCTAGTTTTCTCTATAGCTTGTTACGAGATCACCGTAAATGATCTCCCTATGTCGACAAGTGACCCCATTCATCGGCGGTATGCCATCATCAACTTAATAGAGTTAACTTGTTCGGTTGATGAGTGATTCCCGCCGAGGACCTGAATCACAAATGTGAATAGGATCCTCCAAGCCACGGAAATGAACTCTTGGTGGTGGGGTCCTGTCCAAAATGTTGGATTTAAAACAATTTGTTTTAACCCATCCTTCACTGTGGAGGGTTTAGGATGGGCGACATAAACACCTTTGTTATAATCTAACCACGCTGAGGTGCAAAATGTTTTATAATCCATTTGTTAATACAAATATCGTCATTAAACGTTATTTATATTTTTGATCTTTGCCTAAGTTTTGTTAATGACAAAAGTAAATTTAATTTATAAAAGCTTAAAGCTTGTCAAGTTTAATAGATATTAAAACAAGCTTTCTCAAACAATATATTCATCATTCAAGCATTTACATTTGTGATTAGTGACATCTTGATATGACTCTAATCATTATGTATGATAGTAGTTTTTAGAATGTGTTAGGTTCTTAAAACCAAACACTACTTAAGCATTTGCATATTTCTAAAAATAGAAATACAACATATGACATCATGTTATGCATCATGGAAATCATTGGAAGATTTCATTAGATATTTTGTGTGGATTTGTACTCTTCATATCTTGCACAATCTCACTTAGATATAGTTGACTTTAGCATGATTTGATATCTTGGTCGCCGAACCCCACGGTACCAATTTGGTACACGGCGGAACCCTTTAAGGGTTCCGCGGTCCGTGGACGCCCTCGTCCATTTTGGCTATAAATAGCAATGCCAAGCCAAGTAGTTTTCTCATCCCTTTCTAACATACTCTCATACATATCTTCTCTAACCTTTCTAACTCGGTTTCATATCATATTAGTGATCTCTTTGTAGCAAAGAAGATCAAGTCATATTCAAGCTTCAACGAGAAGTTGGAAGTCTTGTTTGTTTAGTGTTGTATGATCTAGTGTTGATCCATACTTCATTGTTGTATCAAACCATCATAATCTTGTGAGTGTGAGTGGTTAGTATTTTAGTCCTCAAAATACATTGTGTGTGGGAGTAGTTGTACCCTTGGAAAGAACTCGACATCTAGCTTAGTGTCGGAAATAGTGTAAGCGAAGTGTAAAGGTTTTCTCCGCGGTGAAAGGAGCTTGTTGACTAGTGAAGTTAAACTCTCGAGTGTGAGACTCGGGAGTGGAGTAGGGCAAGGAAAAAGAGTCCTTGTAGGCGAACCACTATAAACAACTTGTTGTGGTTTGATCATTTCTTTCCTATTTACTTATTATACATTGCTTGCATATTTCATTAACATACTCAAGATCAATATCAATTGATCTTTCAATAAGTTTCAAAACAAAGTTTTAATTGGTAAACTATTCAACCCCTTCTAGTTTTCTACAATTGGTACGAGCCTCGTTGCTCAAGAATTTCTAAAATAACTTGTATTTTATAAACTTGAAACGATTCATGGATTCGAAAACTTTAAAGAAGGGCAATCTATGCAAAGACCACCACTCTTTGAAACCAATGGATTTATCTATTGGAAAACCGTTTGAAACATATGTAAAATCAAAAGATATAGATCTTTGGTTTATTATTGTTAAAGGAGATTTTAGTTCTACAACAAAGGATATTTCCGTTGATGAACAAAAGAAATTAGTTGCTAAAAATAATGAAGCTAAAATGATGCTTTATAATGCTTTACCTAGAAAAGAATATGAAAGAATTTTTATGTGTGAAACCGCCAAAGACATTTGGGAATCTTTAATTGTTACACATCAAGGTAATTCACAAGTCAAGGATAACAAAATTGATCTTCTTGTTCAACAATATGAACAATTTGTTATCCCCAAGATGAAACCATTGATTGTGGCTTTGCTCGTTCAACACTATCATTACATCACTTAAAGCACTTGATGAATCTTTTCGTAGTAAGAACTTTGTCAGGAAATTTCTTAGAGCACTCCATCCCAAATGGAGAGCTAAAGTGACCGCTATTGAAGAATCAAAAGATCTCTCAATAATGTCACTAGACGAGCTAATTGGCAACCTTAAAGTTCACGAAATGGTAATGGAGAAAGATTCGGAGATCATCAAAGGAAGAAAGGAGAAGATCAAATCCGTTGCTCTAAAAGCAAAGGCGGAATCAGCGATGATGATGAATCTTGTTCCGTAGTGAAGATGAGGAGTATGCCATGGCCGTTAGAGATTTCAAGAAGTTCTTTAGAAGAAGAGGAAAGTTTGTAAGACAACCTCGAGAAGAAAAGAAGCCATTCGAAAAGATCGGGATGATAAGAAGAGTAAAGGTGAAAGAAAGTGTTTTAGATGTGGTGATGCAAGTCATCTCATAGGAGAATGTCCCAAGCCACCTAAAAGCAAAACTCAACGAGCTTTTGTAAGTGGTGCTTGGAGTGATAGTGAAGACGATGAAGAATCAAGCAAGGAAGAGATCGCTCTAATGGCACATGAGTCAAATGAGGTACTTTCCGACTCTTCTTATTCTTCTATAGATGATGACACCTTGCAAAAACAATATAATCAATTGTGTGAGCTAAGTCTAAAAATCATAACTAAAAATAAATTTCTAAAACCAAAAGGAATTTTGGAAAATGAAGTATATGAGTTGAAAGAAAAAGCAAAACGACTTGAAAAGGAAAAGCAAATGACGATGATTGTAAATCATGTCAAGAGCTTAATCTTGAAATAGAAAACTAAAGCTCACACAAGAAGTTCTAATAGAAAATAATTCTAAGTTTAAAAGGTTTAACAAAACATCGCTCTTGCCGATGAAATAGTTAAAATCCATAAAACACCGTGAGACATGAATGGGCTAGGTTTTAATGAAGTATTAATTCCAAAGAGTCAAAACAAAACGGCCGAAAAGGACGAACATTCTGTCAAAATTGTCTGCGATGAAAGACGGACCGACGGAACCAAAATAAGGGTTCCGTCCACAGCAAAATGGTACCGCGGTACTTCAAAGAGTAATGTAATGTTCGCAATACGGACCGCATCAATTTGTTAAAGTAACAAAGAAAACCAATGATAATGTTAAACTAAAACCATCTATTATATCGGGAGTAGGACTTGTTAAAATGAATTTAGATCAAAACTACTCAACAACGATATAAAACTTCTTTTGCCAAACGCCTTTCCTAAGAGCAACCACAACGTTCAACCTAACTACCAACACAACGGTTGGAATCAAAGTTTTCCTAGACCATATCAAACTCCAGATTACATGCCATGGAACTCTTACCCATCATTTCCATACATGAATCAAATAAATGGTATGTTTAACCCAAACGGACCCATGAGATATTGGGGACCAAATGCTTGAGTTATTTGCTTCTTAGGTATGCTTGAAAGTTGGATTGGAACCTGATGAATGGATAAAAGATAGTGGATGCTCACGACACATGACGGGCAACAAAAGTCTCTTCTCATCATACCAAGAGTATGACGGAGGTAATGTCACTTTCGTAGCAATCTCAAAAGCAAAATCATTGGCAAAGGTACGATTGCTCATAACTCCCTAACTATTGAAAATGTTGCTCATGTGGATAGGTTAGGATTTAATCTACTTAGTATTAGCCAACTATGTGATAAAAAGTATAAAGTACTATTTGATGAAAATGGTAGTAAAATACTAAAAGATGGTATCACCATAGCTAAAGGAGTTAGGAAAAATAACATATACGTCATGAAAATAGATAAAACATATAATGACAAACTTTGCTTAACAACATTAGACGATAGCTCATCTCTTTGGCATAGACGCTTAGGTCACGCTAATATGAGACTTATACAAAACCTATCTTCAAAAGAGTTGGTTAGGAATTTACCAAAACTAAAATATGACCAACACTTTTGCGACGCTTGCAAAATTGGTAAACAAACACATAGTAGTCACAAATCTAAAAATATGGTGTCCACATCTAAGTGTCTAGAATTATTACATATGGACTTGTTTGGACCATCCGCTATAAGAAGCTATGGAGGCAACTTATACACTTTGGTCATAGTAGATGATTACTCAAGGTTTACTTGGACGTTATTTTTGAAAACCAAAATGAAGCTTTTGATAAATTTGAAATACTTAGCAAGAAAATTCAAAATCTTCTAGGTGTCAAATTGTGTCGATCCGAACGGATCATGGTCGTGAATTTGACAACGAAACTCAATTTGGAAACTTTTGTGATACAAATGGTATAACACATAACTTTTCCGCTCCACGAACACCTCAATCAAATGGAGTAGTAGAACGTAAAATAGAACAATTCAAGAAATGAGTAGAACAATGCTTAATGAACAAAACATTCCTCAAAAGTTTTGGTGTAACGCCGTTGACACTTCTACATATATTTTAAATAGAGTCTTAATACGTCCTTTCCTAAACAAAACACCATATGAACTTTATAAAGGTAAAAGCCAACATTAGGATATTTTAGAGTCTTTGGTTGTAAATGCTTTATTCTTAATACTAAGGATTATCTCACCAAGTTTGACCCAAAGTCTTATGAAGGTGTATTTCTTGGTTACTCTCAAACTAGTAAAGCTTACATTGTCCTAAATAAAGAAACAATGATAGTCGAGGAATCGTTGAACATAACATTTGACGAAAGTCCACCTCCCTCTAAGACATCACCTTTGGTAGATGATGACTTAGTTGAAAGTCAAATAATAGAAAGTCAAATTAATAATAACAAGGAAGATGAACCATCAAATAAGGAAATTGTCAACATCAAAGAATCTAAAAGTCATCCATTAGAAAAGGTCATAGGACAACTTAATCAAAGAACCTTAAGGTCACAAGCCCAAAATCAAAGTAATCATTTTTGTTTTGTATCCACCATTGAACCAAAAACCATAAATGAAGCAATAAAAGATGAATCATGGGTAATTGCCATGCAAGAAGAATTAAACCAATTCGTTAGAAATGATGTTTGGAAACTAGTTCCAAAACCCAAAGATCAAACTATAATTGGAACAAAATGGGTCTTCAAACAAAATGGACGAAAATGGTGTAGTATCTAGAAACAAAGCTAGGCTTGTTGCACAAGGTTATAATCAACAAGAAGGAATTGACTATGATGAAACTTATGCACCGGTAGCTAGACTTGAATCTATTAGAATATTACTTGCTTATGCATGTGCTTATGACTTTAAATTATTTCAAATGGATGTTAAAAGTGCTTTCCTTAATGGGTTTATTAACGAAGAAGTGTATGTTGCTCAACCTCCGGTTTTACCGACTTTGAGAAACCACATCATGTCTTCAAACTCAAGAAAGCATTATACGGCCTTAAACAAGCACCTAAAGCTTGGTACGACCGCCTTAAGACTTTTCTTATTGATAACAAATATACTATGGGATTAGTAGATAATACTCTTTTACCAAGAAAAGGAATCACAAATTATTATTGTTCAAATATACGTTGATGACATTATATTCGGATCAACTTGTCAAGAACTATGTGATGATTTCTCTAAAATCATGCATGACGAGTTTGAAATGAGTATGATGGGTGAGTTAAACTTCTTTCTAGGACTTCAAATTAAACAACTAGAAGATGGTATTTTCTTTAACCAATCTAAATATATAAAAGACATGCTTAAGAAATTTGGTCTTGAAGATTCCAAACCAACTAAAACACCCATGTCCTCGGACACTAAACTCACCAAGGACGAAGAAGGTGAATCCGTAGATAACACTAAATATAGAGGAATGATTGGTAGCCTACTCTATCTTACGGCTAGTAGACCCGACATTATGTTTAGTGTTTGTCTATGTGCTCGCTTTCAAGAAAACCCAAAGGCATCACACTTAGAAGCCTTAAAAGGATTTTAGATATATTAAGGGAACAACGTGTTTAGGATTATGGTATCCCAAAGGAACGGGTATAGAAACCATAGTGTATGCCGACTCGGATCATGCCGGTGATTATGTCGATAGAAAAGTACAAGTGGTATTTGCACTTTTGTTGGACATTGTCTCACCTCATGGTTTGCAAAGAAACAAACGGCTTTAGCCATCTCAACCATCAAGCCGAATACGTCTCACCGGAAAAGCATGTCAACAAGCTCTTTGGATGAAGCAAGCTCTCGAGACTACGGAATTCATCTCAACGACATTGTGATACTTTATGACAACAAAGGAGCCATCGATCTCAAAGAAAAATCCCGCTCAACATGCTCGCATAAAGCACATTGAAATCCGTCATCACTTTCTTCGCGACAATGTTCAAAAGGAAACATTTCAATCGAGAAAGTATCCTCCAAGACAACATTGCCGACATCTTAACTAAACCTCTTAAACGAGAACCTTTAATCTTCTTAGACTTGGTTTAGGATTAATGGAACCAAACATGTAGGATAAACATAGCCCAAAACATTAGAATAATCAAAACAAAACAATTTTGTCTTGTACACCCATCAGTAGCCACGGCACCAACGACAACAAAGACGGAACCAAATTTTTGGTACCGTCTCGTCCGTGGTGTCTCTGTACAAAACCGCTATATACAAATCATCCTCTTCCTCAAAACCCACTTTACCAAAACGTGTAAAACTTAAACCAAGCTCATTATTGTCATCTTCCCACTCACTAATCATCAAGATAACATCATTGTAAGTATCCTAACTATATTTCATCTCTTAATTATGAGTCTAGGATTCTTATTTATGCACAAAACTATCACAAATCATTACATGGGGTTTTATGTATGCTTTTATACCAAATATGAATTCAATTGGCAAATTGCATAACTAGTCATTGAAATTAGGTACTACATTATCATATTGCATAAACAAATCATGTTTCCCACTAATTGATAGATAATGAATATAAGGCCTTATTCAAACAACCAAACACCCCATGTCAAAAGTTTTGAAAAGCTTCTCACTTGTAGGAAAACAATTTTTTTTCATTGCTAATACAAATAGAAACGTTAAATTTTCATCACTTGCATGCTCTTGAATACTAAAGGTATTGCATAACTAATATGCATTCCCGGGTATATTCAAATGAAGCCACATTGAATTAGGAGCATTTGGGTTATCTCATGGTATTTACCAAACACCCCACTAAAACCATTTTGTGCATAAAATGAGTCGAGATAACCGCAACTCCAAATTGTTTTCATGTAGGCACACACTAGAACCAAAAACGTTAAAATTTATTCTAATTTTTTTAATTATTGTCCTTAGGAATAACCATGGTAGCCGCAAGATTCTATGATCACAAAGACACCCTTAACTACATTCCCAAACACCACAAAACCAAAGGACTTACCAAGGAACAAGTAGAAATATTTAGGGTCTAGAATCAAGGTATTTCCATGAGGTAGAACCATTCACCCATCTTTCCTTGAACATACCAATCTTCGTGAAGAACTAGCCGCCATTCAATTCGATTGTCTTCTTGACATTGATGAACCAATTTGTCCTAGGTTTGTGTTAGAATTCTATGCTAGTGTGACCGGCTTTAGTGATGAAGACGATGATGAATTTTGTCTTAGCTTTAGAATCAACCAAAATGACTACACCATCACCTTAAGCGAATTTGCTAAAGTACTAGGAATTCCCAACCGAGGAACTTGTGTCTACACAGATAAGTGGTCACTCACCGCCCTTGATGCAATCAACGACCGCACTTCTCCCTATCTAACCCGTTTGGCCGATAAGGATGTCATCCGTGAACACCTTTTAACCCAAAACCGATACAACCCGAGTAACCCGAAGGGAAAAGAGGTAGACCGAGATCCATATGGAATGGAGCTAAATGAACTTAAGCCGAATTTAAGAAATGGGAGGAGTTACTTAGAGCAAACGTCATTAGCACCATAGGAAATAGGGATCACATAAACGCTTGTCTTTGCCACATGCTCTACAACTTGTCCACCCGACAACCATTCAACTTGGCCTACTACATAGCTAGGAGAATGATTGATATTCCAACTCAAGGATCGGTTGCTCTTCCATACGGGATGCTTCTCACCCGTCTCTATAGAAACTTCGCACCAATTCCACCAACCCCAAAAGGGATGCACCTTCACTATGAACTCATCCCTCACATCTTTGTACCTTTGAGTGATGCTCGAGTTGCTAAGACTAAAGGCAAGAGAGCTAAACCTCCAACTCCTTCATCATCATCATCAAATAGCTCCGAGGATGGTCTTCCAAGCTCTCATCTTCCACCTCATGAGTATTACGCATCTCTTCCCGAGATTGAGAATGAATCAACAGAATTCAAGCAAACTAAGGGAATGTTCAAGTGCCTTGGTAGGATGATGAACAAGATTTACAAGAAGTTGGACAAATAAGGGTACTTTAAGGAGTGTTTGGAACAATGCATTATCGTTAATGTTTGATACTATTTAGTTGTTTTTATTATGTAGGATGATAATATAACTTGAAACAATGGTGTATGCTAACAATCTCATGCAGGGGGATAGCACAAGTATGCTATCAAATTTTACCCATTTTCACTATATTGTGAAAATCAATAAGCCTTGCTCAAAATCTATGCTCCACTATGTTTATACATGTGTTATTTACTTTTCCTAACTAGAAATGTTTAGTATAACAGACTTTTGAGAAAAATTTCGTGTTTCGAAATGTCCCGACACCTAAAACATACTCATCCATATTTCACTCACACGGATCGACGGCACCATAATTTTGGTACCGTCCTTTATGTAGTTTGGTACCGCCGTGCACCAGATAGGCGGACGGACGGCACCCTTTTAGGGTACCGTCCGTGTATAGTTTTGGTGCCGTGGATGCTCCAGGTAATTTTCTGAATTTTGACTCTTTCGTGATTCCAAATTACCATCTATCACTTATAAATCAATCTTAACTAGTGTATACTCTTATTAGAACTAGTATAATTCACTTAGGTATATAAGAAATCCATTTCCACCAAAATTCAAAATTTGAAAAATCCACCCAAGGAGCCCTTTGGCATAAAGGAAGGAACCAAAATTTTGGTACCTTCAAACCGTGGTAATCTAATGTTAGGAAATTCCACTCACTAGAACACATTTATTGCAAATCTTTTCTTCTTCACTCCATCTCTCTTGTATGGATTGACTTGGGTGATATGACTAGCATTCAACCCACTTCCAAATCATTAGGAACCTCCTCTCTTCAATGGTTTAACATCAAATCAAACACATTTCTCCACAATTTTTCACTTCTATAAATTGAGAGGTTTTACCATGATCATCCTCACACCTTCTTCATTCTTACTATTATCTAGCAAAGTAAAACCCAAGTCAAAATGACAAAATCCTCTCCAAAACCTTGCAAGAAGACCGCTAGAATTAGCGTTAGGCCTTGTTGCTTCGTTAACATTAGCTCCTCATCCGAGTCTTCTCCACTCACAATCTCATCTCCCATCCGAGATGATACAAGCCTCACCTTGGCTACACCAAATCAATCACACATTGTGATCACCACTCCACCACCTACAAAACACCAACTTCACCTCCTCCGGCACCCATCCAAACATCCAAAACACCCTCACCACCTTCACCACCAAGGTCTCCAACTCTCGTTCCTATGGAGTTATTTTCAACTCCACCAACTTCACCAAATCCTTTCCTAGAGGACTTGGACGACTTGCCTCCTAGGCCAAATCATCCACCACCATTGCCATCATTTGGCACAATTGAGCGGATTGCTCATGAGTCACCTCGGTCATCCCTTGACCCAAACGCCCCATTAGGGCCTAAACCTCTTCTCTTCCACCCCATTCACAAAGACATTCATGGTCCTTTGTATGGGGACCATCCACTTCCCCGTCAATGTCCCTCATCTTGAGGACATTGAGGAGTGTATGGGATGCCAATCCCACTAGAGAGGAGATTCAAGCGGAACTCCACAACCTCCACCAATTCAAAGGCATGGTGGATTCTCACTTAAGTGAGACAATGCAAATGCAAAATGCTTTGCTTGCATCCATCATGACCACTCCAAACATCCCCAACACCACCAACACATCCACCATTCCACCACCACAACCTCCCCAAACATTCTACCCTCCAAGGCATGGTTGCTCAACTTGTGAGCAAACGGGCTAAACCGTAGAACGGACCGGGTTATGGTCCATGACTTCCAAGAAGAAATGAGGTTCATCCTCAACCACATCCTTGAGCGCCTCAACGCTTTTTCCCATCCACCATCACTTTAGGATGGTTTTAGACTAGTCTTTCTTGTTTTTACTTTCTTAGGATCATTTTATTTCTTGTACTAAAACACATCATTGTGTTCTCTTTTCATGATCTTTACTCATGAAAATTTTAACTAATGAATGTTGTTTATTATATTGGTGTCATTACATAGTGTTTGGAAATGCTTGTGAATGATCATTATTACTAACAATTTTTTTGTAGCTTTATTTTCACAATCCATGAATCTTCCCATTAAAGCACCCAATTTAGGGGAGCTTTGATCAAGGGGAGATAATGGCTCGGCTCATTACATTCAAGATCGCCTCTTCTTTTGTTGAGACAAAAGGGGAGAAAATATAGAACTTGATTTTATTTATATTTTGACTTTTCGAAGAAGTCAATCGCATACTTTGACTTTCTCGAAAAGTCAAACAGATACTTCATTGGTAATACTTGACCTTTCTTAAAAGTCAATCGCATACTTTGACTTTCTCGAAAAGTCAACATCATGCATCAACTAGTGAATTCTTTGACTTTCATAAAAGTCAAACATCATACACTTGCATTATCATTCTCTTTTCAAGTTCTAAAACTAATATTTTATAACTCTTGCACAAACCTTGTATCTTTTATAAAATAAAATTTATATTTTGTCCTCAACAAAAAGGGGGAGATTGTTAATACAAATATCGTCATTAAACGTTATTTATATTTTTGATCTTTGCCTAAGTTTTGTTAATGACAAAAGTAAATTTAATTTATAAAAGCTTAAAGCTTGTCAAGTTTAATAGATATTAAAACAAGCTTTCTCAAACAATATATTCATCATTCAAGCATTTACATTTGTGATTAGTGACATCTTGATATGACTCTAATCATTATGTATGATAGTAGTTTTTAGAATGTGTTAGGTTCTTAAAACCAAACACTACTTAAGCATTTGCATATTTCTAAAAATAGAAATACAACATATGACATCATGTTATGCATCATGGAAATCATTGGAAGATTTCATTAGATATTTTGTGTGGATTTGTACTCTTCATATCTTGCACAATCTCACTTAGATATAGTTGACTTTAGCATGATTTGATATCTTGGCTGTCAGAACCCCACGGTACCAATTTGGTACACGGGCGGAACCCTTTTAAGGGTTCCGCGGTCCGTGGACGCTCCTGTCCATTTTGGCTATAAATAGCAATGCCAAGCCAAGTAGTTTTCTCATCCCTTTCTAACATACTCTCATACATATCTTCTCTCTAACCTTTCTAACTCAGTTTCATATCATATTAGTGATCTCTTTTGTAGCAAAGAAGATCAAGTCATATTCAAGCTTCAACGAGAAGTTGGAAGTCTTGTTTGTTTAGTGTTGTATGATCTAGTGTTGATCCATACTTCATTGTTGTATCAAACCATCATAATCTTGTGAGTGTGAGTGGTTAGTATTTTAGTCCTCAAAATACATTGTGTGTGGGAGTAGTTGTACCCTTGGAAAGAACTCGACATCTAGCTTAGTGTCGGAAATAGTGTAAGCGAAGTGTAAAGGTTTTCTCCGCCGGTGAAAGGAGCTTGTTGACTAGTGAAGTTAAACTCTCGAGTGTGAGACTCGGGGAGTGGAGTAGGGCAAGGAAAAAGAGTCCTTGTAGGTCGAACCACTATAAACAACTTGTTGTGGTTTGATCATTTCTTTCGCTATTTACTTATTATACATTGCTTGCATATTTCATTAACATACTCAAGATCAATATCAATTGATCTTTCAATAAGTTTCAAAACAAAGTTTTAATTGGTAAACTATTCAACCCCTTCTTGGTAAAGATATCGAGGTTGATATTCGATAGGGATGAAATGAAGTTCTATGTCTCCTTTCATTATGTGATCCCCGATGAAGTGATATCGATATCAATGTTTTTGGTTCTTTGGTGGAGGACGGGGTTGTTAGAGATTGCGTGCTAATCGGTGTTATCACGAAAGATGGGTACCATTTTGTAATGGATGTCATAGTCGTTGAGTTGACTTTTCATCCGTAATACATTGGCACAACATCCTGCTGCAGCTACATACTAAACCTGCAAGACATGGCCACCGATTGTTGCTTTTAGCACTCAAACAAACCACTTTCCTCCAAGAAATTGACAGACCACGAGGTACTTTTCTCGTCCATGTTGCGACCAAAGATAATCGTAATCGAGTAACCTTTGAGATCAAACCACGAGCACTTTGGATAGTAAAGTCCAAGGCTTGAGGTTCCTTGATTTCGAGAATTCTCTTCACTGCGGTGAGATGGGATTCTTTAGGATTAGATCGATATCTTGCTATTAGATGAGTCGAGAATTGGATGTCCGGTCTAGAAGCGATTAGATACATCGGTGAGCCTACAATCCTCTCGAAATGAGTTTGATTGACCGATTTGCCGGTGAGATTAGGTCCAAGGTTGTTAGGTGGGACCATTGGAGTCTTCACCGAGGCACGCCGATATCTCATATTTCTTCAAGAGATTTACGTGTATTTCTCTTGGTGATGGATATTCCTTTATCGATTGCCTAATTTGTAGTCCAAGGAAGTATGTGAGTTCACCCATCATGCTCATTTCAAACTTCTTTGTCATCGCTTTTTCAAACTGTTTGCAAAGTTGTAGTTTGTTGAGCCAAAGATGATGTCATCAACATATACTTGGACTAGTATCACATCTGTTGTGTTCTATAGACAAACAATGTGTTGTCTATCTTTCCTCGACAAACTTGTTTTGGATTAGGAAGGTCGAGAGTTTCATACCATGCCACGGAGCTTGTTTAAGTCCATAAAGGGCTTTGTCAAGCTTGCGACATAGTCGTGGAATTCACTACTCTCAAAGACGGAGGTTCTTGAACATACACATTTTCCTTGAGATCACCATTTAAGAATGCACTTTTAGCATCCATTTGGTAGACCACGAAGTTCATGTATGTTGCATAAGCAAGGAAGATCCCGATGGCTTCCATTCTTGCAACAGAGCAAATGTCTCATCATAGTCAATGCCTTCTTGTTGATGTAACCTTTGGCTACAAGTCCGGCTTTGTTTTTAATGACAATGCCGTTTTCATCGGTTTTGTTTCGAAAACCCACTTCATTCCTATGACTACTACATCCCGAGGACATTTGATCAAGGTCATGAACTTGTTTTTATCAAACTGTTGCAGTTCTTCTTGCATAGCCTAAACCTAGCTTGGGTGTTTTAGAGCCTCAGTGACACTTTTGGGTTCTATATCTGATAGGAAATCAGCATATAGACATTCATTGGCTGAAGCTGCAGTTAAGTTAGCAGCCATGCTTCTAGTGAGCATCCCCTCAGTGGGTTCACCAATGATGTTTACAAGTTCAATGTCTTGAGATTTTGTCCACTTACTTTGTGGTCTAGGATATGAACTTGAGGAGGTCACTGGAGACTCAGGAGTGAGTTCTGGTACATCAGCCACATAATCATTAAGAACATCTATTGAGATGTCTTGTTCAGGTTAGGTTTCATGAATCACATGCACCTGATCATTTGGATCAGAGTTGCCTATCCCAGCAGGGACTGGTTGATTATAAATGAATTCACTGATAGTTGGTTGGGGTAGGTTGTGAGGTAAGACATAATATGAGATGTCGACATCGACTGATATGAGGAATTGATTTGATTTGAACTCATCGGAGGATATCTTGATGAGTCATCAATTCCTATTTCCTCCATCGAGGTATTGGTGAACTCGATGCTTTACGAACTTTCATTAAAGGTGACATGAAAGGTTTCCTCAACTTGTTGTCTTCGGTGTTAAACACCACAAGGCTTTGGAGATCGATCAAGAACCTAAGAAATATCCATCATCGCCTTTTGCATCAAATTTGCCTAGGTGATCCTTGTGGTTATGAATGAACACAAGACACCCAAACACATGAAAGTAGGCGATGTCCGAAGTCTACCTTTGAAAGTCTCATATGGGGTTTTACTATGTCTTTTGACAATGATTGACTGTTTGAGTGTAACAGTGCTTTGACCTTGATCCGAAATGCTTTGAGAGGGTGAGCCATTTAACATGGTTTTTGCGACCTCAATGAGAGTTCTGTTTTCCTCTCAAGAACCCCATTTTATTTAGGGGTATAAGGAGATGAGAAATTTTGAGAAATTTCTTTTCATCACGAAGCTTTCAAGCTCTTGATTTACGAACTCGCACCATTGTCGGTTCGATTTGTTTAACTGTAATGTCATTACGGTTTTCAATTTTTCGATGAATGACATTATTGTATCATTGCTGACTCTTTTGGAAAGAAAGTATACCCAAGTGTATCTTGAAAACTCATCAATAATGACAAGTGTATACTTCTCATCTTTGAATTGATCCGGACCGACAGTCCAAAGAGATCCATATGCGGGAGGTGAAAGCGACTTTGATGGAGAAATTTTGTTTGGTTTTGAAAGATGCTCTGTGGTGTTTACCTTTTCACAGGCGAGCATGGTTTGTCTTTGCAAAACCAAGATGGTAAGCCAAGGACCTTGTTTTGTTTTGCCGGGTTGTTGATATTTTTGAAGTTTAAGTGAGAGAGTCTCTTGTGCCACACCCATTGATAGATTCAAGGCTTTGGAAAGAGACAGTTCCATCTTGAGAAAGAGTAGACATGTCTATGACATAAACATCATCTCTTCTAGGAGCTATCAAAACAACTTCTTTATTGGCATTGAAAATGGTGCCTTGTTTGTCATTGAATTGCACAATGTACTTAGCATCACATAGTTGATGACATCGATGAGATTATATTTGAGACCATTGACATAAGCAATTCTAGAGAAACTATTCCATTGCGTTCTCGAACCATAACCTTCATGGGACATGATGAGTTATCACCAAATACTACCTTGGGTCTGGTTCCTTTACATACTTGTGCGAGATACTCCTTCACACTAGTCATGCTTCTTGAGCATGCACTGTCTAGATGCCAAATAGGCTCCCGGCTTGTCTCTGCACAAGTAGTAAACCAATTAGTTTCTCTTAGTGACCCACTTGCTAGTGGGCTTGGGTCTCAAGGTCTCTTTGAATTTTGCAATCGACTCATGGTCGGTGGTTGAGTGAATTGTGCTACCACGTGTTTTGCATTTAGAGACCGAGAAGACTCGGTGATTTTGGGTTGTTTTGTACTTCTCCTTGCATGAATGACACTTTGTCATGTTGGGATGCTCATGAGTCGATTTCCATATATCACAAAGATGTGTTCATGAGACACCATCCCGATGATGATCATTAAACCACAGTGAGGCAAAGAGGAAAAGGTTTTGCTCTATTCTTGAGAGTTGTTTTGGAGGATGAAGCATCTTGATGACCAACTTTTGTATAGTTTGCTTTATCGATGAGCTTACATCTTGTAAGTGGTCTCATTCGTGATCATCCTTATTGCGCATCATACAATAAAGGATTCTATAGCGGTTGTCGATGGTATGAGTAGTGTAATGACATAGCTCACACTTCGCTTGGGTTTGTTGGTGGATTTTGATTTTGATGAGCTAGATGAGGTCGACTTAGTTTCCTTGATTGAATCGGGGCTTTTTCGATGGAATCCATCTTTTACGCCACTTCCTCACAAGCTCGATGAAGTTCTTCAATTTGGTCGACTTCTGGGGACAGAGGATGTTGAAGTCTCGTGAGAGTAGACTCTTGTTGGATTTGTTTTGTTTGTCTTTGCGGGATGGTTCTACCAAGTCCGGACCTTTCTTTTGGTGAGTGAGGATTGAATTTTGGAGGAGTAAGCTCGAGCTTGGATCAAGACCACAAGAGGTTTCGTGGGTGGAAGCGGTGTTTGAGATTCGCTTGGACTTAGAGATGTGTTCGGTACCACTGGGCACATCGTGGAGTCCTAGCATGCTCTTAAGAGCTTGGCTCTCGTGCTCAAGAATCCTTCCGAATCGAAATTTGGAAGCTTACTCGGGGATTAACCCTTTCAATCCAATCACTAGAATTTGGGTTGTCGACATATTGGTAATCATACCACCGCACACAAATGGTTTTGAACTTTGGTCTTTGTTGCGAGAGTCGTGAGATGATCTTCACCTATGACTCTCTTTTTTGCTCTGGGGCACCCACATCATCAAAGACCACAGGATTCTTAGCGATCCGACTATCAAGAATATCTTGTACCTTTTAAGTTCATCTTGAAGAGCCCGATTTCTCTCAACTAGTTCGGTGTTTTGAATTTGCAAAGTGGCGACCTCAAGCTTGGCTTGTTTTAAAATAAACAATTCATCTCTACACTTGTTTAACTCAAAACTTAGCTTGTTGTATTTTGAAAAAGATTTAATCTTTGCTCTTCTACGAACTTAAGGTCAACATTAAGATAATTCATATAAGATCGCCAATCGAGTCATCATCCATAGAAAGTAAGATGTTTACCTTCTTCATTGTGATGTTGACCCATTCCCGCTTCGCATGATTCTTCCCAACAGCTAGCTTGTCCTCTTACGAGAGGGCCATCGATTACTGTGACATGCACCATTTCATCATCGATGATACGGCTCTTCATCCCATCGAAGGTTTCAAGATTGAGGCCTTTTTACTCTGCATGATTTAACATTGGTTGTTTCGAGGATTGGCCTCAAGCAATGCAAGCTTAGCTTTTGCTTTCTTATACTTGGTTTCATAATCAACGACTTTGTTTTGATCGGACTTGTTTTGAAAATTTTGATGAGACGAAAGATTTTTGGTTGAAATTTGCTAAAGCTCAAGACCGGTTTGACCACGATGGTTTGTAAGAGTGTTCGAAATTGTTTTGAAAAGCGCCTTTTGCAAAATGACCCTTTTGTGACACTTAAAACATTCAGTGTCTTCATTAGCTTTAGCGTTTGAAAACTTTGTTTCTTGAATAAACCTTTTAGAGTTAGCGAGAGTGCTCTTTCACGAAACTCAATATTTAAATCGTTCGGTACTCCTCGCTTGTCCTCTCATCGACCTCATCATCGAGTTTTCCGAAAATATTGAATCACATTGTTAGAATAGAAAGCGGTTGACACAGATTGGAAATGGTTGTCGTGGACTTCTTGACTTCACGAGAGTTTTTCAAGTCGGTATCGTTTGTTGATGAGGTTTTCTCATAGACAAATTTCCCATATATTTCGTGAAGCTCAAGATTCGAATGTGGTTAGCATTCCTTAGTCCCCGAGAGAAATTCACCATTTCTCGGGAGACTGCTTACAAAACCAACATTGATTTCATGTTTGGACAATTTTACACCATCATTTGAAAGTTCATTTAACAAAGTTTTGTACCGGTGTAAGTTTGAGATGAGTTTCGAGTCCTTAGCCCTTAAGGTATTATACTCAAGTTTCGTGTCCATAATCCTGTTTTCCTTGGTATCGATGGACCTTCATGACTATGAACCGATCATCCCAGTTTGTTTAGTCAGTACTACGACTTATGATGACTCAATAATATCATCGGAAGACATGATATGATGATACTTTTGAGTCTTTGGTCCTGTTGACCACTCTCCTCTCATCCCGAGTCCATCGAGCTTCGTGTTTAGGCAAACCTTCAACAGCTTTTGGGATAAATGGACCTTCATTTATACACTTGATATAATAAGGTTCCATCCCAATCAAATAGGAAAGCATACGCTTTTTCCATTTGTTGAATTTTCCAACTTCAAGTCTAGGGCAACAAATTTGAATAAGCTCCACCCTTTTATCGATTAGTTGGGGTACATCAATTTCACCATTTAGGATCCTAATTTAAAACTTTTAGAGCGGCCTAAAACGAGTTTTATAATTAGCCTTGCTCGATACCACTTGTTGTTCCCGCTCACTATCGTTTAAAACAGTTTAAGTATATAAAACAAGTTAATAGTGAACTATGACCGAAATTAACACAAGTAAAACACACAAAGTAATTTTCAACATCATATTCTTATTAGAAATAAATCAACAAAGAATACGTTACCCAAGTACTTGCGAATATTACTTGGGATTGAAATGACAAAGTTTGGTGACTCTCTCTAAGCTCGGGCTAAGTCCGAGCACAACTCTTAGAGCTCACCGAGCTATCTCGGAACTAAGTTGTATTTGGAGGAGTGAAAAGATGGCTTCGTGTATGTGTGTTTTACAATTCACAAGCTTAATCTTTTCACTCCATCTCTTATGCTATTTATACATGTATGATATTTGACTCTTTCCTAAGCGACAAATGACATCATACGAGAAGACAAAATATCGATGTATTTTGTCTCATTCTGAGACTATTCTAGGTAAGAGACAAGACTACTTTCCTAAGTTCGGTGATGACACCGAGCCCGATCTTTGCTATTCGGGGAAAGTTGACTTTGGTTGATAAGTACTTTGTCTTATCCGATTCAAACTTATCCCGCCATGTCCCGCTCTTTCTTGATCTTTACATCCTTCGCCTTTAACTTGGTTTGTATTCGGTGTAAGTAGTTGGAGAGAGTCTTAGGGATTCAGTGAGTTATTTTCATTACTCACCGAATCCATCATCTTCTTTGACTCGCCTTCACCCTTTAAGTTCCACCTTCCGAGTGGAGACTTCTTCTTTGCCTCATCCGAGCATCCGAAGATGACTCACTGAGAGACTATGCACTCAGTGACCTATTAGTGTTTAACAGACAAAACACTTGGGCTATTTTCTATTCAAATCCTAGATTAAGGGGTTTGGGTATTTACTCAACCCAAAAGTGTCTGTTCATCCATCTCAGATCATTCATCCATCTTTGATACTTGGATCTGTGTTTTGAGTTGGATACGGTTAACAAACACGAATGAAGGATGAAAGATGGATGAACAACACCATATCAAGTTTATGTTGATACTCAAAAGTGGTGTCTGTTCATCCATCCCTCATCATTCATCCATCTTTGATACTTGTAGCTTTGTTATGAGTGTGATAATTTTACTAAGGTGTGGTTTGAATTAGATAATATTTGTGTGGCAACTGAGGTGGGTTTGATCATTTATAAGGGGTAGGAGAAAGTATTAAAGGCATAACACTCATAAGGACTAAAGGATAAAAGTAAAACTACTTATATTATAGAAGGACCAAACTACATCAAAACTTGACTTTTCAAAAGTCAACCATCGCCACACGTCTACTTACACAGACCATACATACTGTGACAATTCGTATTTTCAGGTCATTCTCAAAACATTACTCATGCTTCATTAATTATCATTTATCGTGAACTAGGTTTACGAGCATCAAATTCACGTAACCGTAATGGTTTAGCTGTGAATTCATGATCATATCATCGAGGACATTTCATATAGACTAAGTTTAGTCTACATTTCATTAACATCATTGTCATCATATTAGTTCATGCATGGTTTTGCATTTTTCATTAAACGTATAACTTTTATTAAATAAACGTTATCGCGTAATTAATTATTTTGAACAATTGATCCCTTAATTCCAAAAATTATTCCAATATATTTTTATACTCATATTAAGTTTATAAAATAATATTATAAGTTTACCCAATGTTTTAAATTTATTTTGTAACTAAATTGTTGTATTTATATAATTACGACGTTTTTCTCAAATTCGACACGATTATTATTATTTCACTCAAATTTTGCAAGAAATGTATTTTTATAATTTTTATGACCTAAATATATTTTATCTTGACCCATGAAAATTTATTTTTATCCAACGCTACCCTAAATATTCAAAAGTAACTACAACTTACCACTTAACTCAATTTAATTTCACAACTCTTACACTTATACTTATAAATAAAATAAAATAAAATAAAATAAAATAAAATAAACGTATGACTATCCTCCCTTGTCGACAAGGGAGGGATGAGTCACAAGGGAATTGCATAATATCTTAACTATACTAGTATAATACTATTAACTTGATTACTTTCACTTCATTTGTATAAACCAAGATCAAATATTTCTTTCTCATTTCTCTCTTCCAAAATTCGGCAGCCACAAGGAGACCAAAGGAGGATCATCATATAATTTTCAAGACAAGTTTATTTAAACACTAGTATCACTTGTTGTATAGGTTTTGCAATAAAAACCTCAAGTGATTAGGAAAAACCTTTTGTCCTTAAATAAATAAATAAATAAATAAATGTATGACTATTGATGAGTGTCTAAATACTCATCATTTTTGTACCGTTTAGAATGCCAAAAACATCTGAAAACACTCAGAAATGCATCAAAATGATAAAAATATCACAAATAAGTGTTTTATGTGTTTTAAATGCGAAATATCAAAATCGATGAAAACGATCAAGTTTGCATAATTGGCGCTTTAGTCCCCAAGTTTCAAAAGTTGTCAAATTTAGTCCTGGTAAATCAAAATAAAGTAAAATATCATTTAAGGTCCATGGGATTCAAAAGTTTTAAAACAAACCCTTCAAAGTTTAAAATTGCAAAATTACAACTTTGGTCCTCATGTTTGAAAAATGTCAAAATAGTCCTTGGATATTTAAAAATGAAAATTATCAAATATTATCCTTGTACTATTAAAGTTTGTCAAGTTTGGTCCTTTTGATAACTTTGGAGAAATTATGAGTTCGATCCTCACTTTTCGTAAATTACACAAATGGTCCTTGTCATAAAGCTACAACCAAATGGCCCCTTTGTGTATTTTGATCCCCAGCCAAAACAAAAGAACCCCTGTCATTATCCACTTGACCCCCATTGTGAACCCCCACCTTATTAATATCTCGGTCAAATTCGGTCAAACCCGCCAAAACCACAAACACTGTACACCCTTCTCTCCCACCACTGCAAACCAAAACCAGTGGTGGTTTTCTCCACCTTTCCACCTCACTACCACCTTTACAGCTCTCTACCAACTCTCCCAACACCTCCATATCTTCCAAATTGCATTAATTAAGAAAACCAGCTCAAAGACTTTTTGGCGCCAAATTTGACAAATGGCGAAATTGATGAGTTGGATGAATCCAATGGCTGAAATGAGGTGGGATTTGCTCAGAGGTGTCGACAAAGCCTAAAAAGATCAATAAAATCAAGAGTGGTGCAATGAAAAAAATATATCTAGTGTAATTTGTAATTTTTAGCTCGTTTTCATTAACTTATGTTTTCAAGAGTATGTTTTAAACTTTCAAGTACTGTATTATCAATTCTCAGTGTATTTAATCCTTTTCGCTTCAATTTCGGTTTTAATTCAAGTTTTCATGTTATGCAAATTTTCCTAGTTCAAAAAAATCTCAAAATGATCAAATGTTGTTAATAGTTGTTATCTTGACCGATAAGCTCACTTAAGCTCCTAGATAGCTTCTAAAAGCTCTTAGATACTTTAAAAGTCGGTTTAGAAGCAAAAAGAGAAAAATACCAAAAATACAAAAAATTAGTTAAAAATAAAAAAAACAATGGAGATGGTGATCAAAGCTGGAGCGGGGTTAATAAAGGATTGCCCTTGGGTTTAGTGCTTATTGGGAAGCTATAGGATGTGTTTGTGTGCCTCGGTTCTCGCCTTGTGCTTGGATCCAATTTGTAAGCCTTTTAATCCATTTTGCATTTCACCGTGTAAGACATTTATAAGCTTAAATCTCTGTGTCTTCATGTTCATTAGTATTAGTTAAGTATAATTAAGCAATAAAACCGCATTTGTTCTCTTTAATTTGTAGTTAGTAAAAGTTTTATTTTAACAATTAAAATAGCATAAGTGGAATTTCTTAGTTTCATGTTGTTAGTATTATTGTTTAATGCTTATTTAGCTTTAATATATGATATTATAAGGTCTCGTAATCCATGGCATGGTCTTAATCGTGTTTTGCTTTGAAAATCTCAAAACAGTCTAGTTAAAGGTTGTTTGGATTAGCTTGTTTAATCAGTATTAAAGAGTGTTCAAGACAGTGTTATTGCTTGTTGTTTGTCCAACTAGGTCTAAATAACTCATTGCAACAAAGAAAATCGGTGCTTGTTTGTAAAAATAGTCAAAATCACTCTTAATCTCACTTAAATCAATAAGCATTAAGAGTTATAGTGTAAAATCATCAAAGCGACTTATAACTTGGTAATATAGCTTATTTCAACCTTATTATAGCTTAACATAACATAATCAGTGAGTAGATTCAATTTAAAGTTCATAAAAGTCAACTTCTTATTGTAACTTTAAAAGTCAAATTTTCAGTTTAAGTCGTTTTTGAATAAACTAGAAACTTTTATATAGGACTTAATTTTGAGTTTTAAGATTTTAGCTTTTGGGATATTAAAATATAATTGCTCAGCTTTATCCTAGTATTTTTTATATTTCCTAATTAGCTTATTTAATAGCTTATCTTTTAGCTTATTTCAGACCCTATTTCAAAAATGTGCCCTGTGCACAGTTTCACTACCATTTTCACAAGCTTGTAAAAAGCTCTCTAGTTACCCATAGCTTGTGAAATTTGGATTTTTGTGAAGCTAACTTAGCCATATCAAAGTCCCAAGCTTAATTTTCCATTTTGTAGCTTATTTGCTAGGGCTGCATATAGCTTTTTCTTTGTCCCATTTTCTTGTATACACTTAATACCCAGTGCTAACAAGCTTTTTCTCAAGCTCTTCACAAGCTCATTAGTGAACCATAGTAAGTGAGCTTGGACTTTTTGGATAGACCACCAACCTAGCTTGTTGACTCAGTCTTTGTTTTGAGCTTTTAAGCTTATTTCCTTACCTTAAATTGCCCTACAAAAACTCCAAAGGACTGTTTGGTACAAGGATTATCATAAGTGCTTATTTGCTTATTAGTAGCTTTTCAGTATGTATTTTTGTGTTTTCTAGCTTAATATAAGTAGCACTAGCTTATTTGCATCTTATTTCAGCTTTTGTTCCAGCTTGTAAACTTGTTTGAGCTTAAAAACATCAAATAAGCTTATAAGCTCATAAGTACACTGTTGAGCTTATAAGCTCTTAAAAAGCTTATTTTAAAGTTTGTAAAATTTTTGTTTTCATTAAAGTAGCTTATAATCAGTAGTATAATAGTTTTCAAAAATAAAAACCACAAAAACATCATTTTAAATATAGTGATAGCGTTTATTTAATAGAAATTAGCTTTTTGATTTTTCTTTTCAGCTTATTATTAAGAAATTTGTGTTTTTATAATTTTCTTAGTTTTCTGTCATCATAATATACTTTTAGAAAAAGTTTCATAATTTTCTCATCTAATAAAAAAAAAATAAAAAGCATAAAAAATATCTTTTCAATTTTAAAATTAGTTTTATAATATTCTAGATTTTTCTAAGTTAAAATTTTATTTTTCCAGGTTAATTTTATATTTTCTTGTATTTAAGTGTATTTTAAATAGTAATTAATTAATAATAAATAGATAAAAAGTGTAAAAAATATAATTTCAATTTTAAAATAATTTTTATAATATTTTAGATTTTTCTAAGTCATAATTTCATTTTTCTAGCATTATTTCATATTTTCTTCTATTTTAGATTATTATTAAATAATTAAAAATAGTTTTTAATTAATAATAATTAAATAAATAGTTGTAAAAATAATTTTATTTTTCTAATAATTTTCTTTTATTTTTAGGATTCCAAAAATATCATTTTCATATTTTTAGGTCTTTTATTTCTTAGATCTCACTTTTTATTTTGTACGTTTACGTAGTTTAATAAACGTCGTATTTACGTTCTTTAATCGATTGTTGTGCTTTACAATTCGTATCCAAATATCATTCCAATCAATCAGTAGTGTAGTTATCAATCAAAATCCTTACTGATCACTATCCTTAGTGATTATTCGACATCTGAAAGTGTTGAGCACAATTAATCCTCCATGGGACTTAACGACCTGAGGTAAAACTATACTCTCCAGATCTTAATTGCATTGTTTCTGAGCTATTTGAAGTTTATTACGGTTGACCATTCACAAGTGGTTAGCTTTTGTGATAAACTTGACTGTTTGGGAACCAATCACTATCCTCCCTTGTCGACAAGGGAGGGATGAGTCACAAGGGAATTGCATAATATCTTAACTATACTAGTATAATACTATTAACTTGATTACTTTCACTTCATTTGTATAAACCAAGATCAAATATTTCTTTCTCATTTCTCTCTTCCAAAATTCGGCAGCCACAAGGAGACCAAAGGAGGATCATCATATAATTTTCAAGACAAGTTTATTTAAACACTAGTATCACTTGTTGTATAGGTTTTGCAATAAAAACCTCAAGTGATTAGGAAAAACCTTTTGTCCTTAAACCTCATCATATTTCTTGTAAGCATTCATATTCATATTTTTATTTCACATTCATTATTATGGTCATATCATTTTATTTGAGAAACATGCAAGTTATGTGATGTTTATACCACTTTTAAGGTTTTAAGTGTTAAATATATATAATCCATCCTATAATTACTCCTTGTTATATATTTGTTTTGGTGATGTCTAGGAACCCATGACACCCTAAGAAGGTGTATGGTAGGATTAGAATAGCTTCGAGTTGTTTTGAATGGGTTAGAATAGGTTTGGCGCGAGAAAAACTCATTTCGACAACTATATATAAGGGTCTGTCCTTATTTTGAAATTCTGGAAAATCCGACAGTAGGTAAAAATTTTTGGCCTAGATATTTAGAAAATATACTTTAAAACGAAACCGTGGCCGCTTGAACGGATTAAAACGGAGCTATAACGAAGAAGTTATGAATTTTTCAAGTTGGCGACGAAAAATATAAATTTCTGGAAATTTCAGCAAACATTATTTATTTTGTACGAGTCAAAAATGAAGCTTGGGCGTTGTAAATTATGTCGACTTGTTAAAAATATGTTAGTATACTTTGATACAAAGCTAAGGATCTTTAAAACGTAGAAAACGGATTTATAACGACTAAATTATACACGTTTACAAAAGTTGCCGTAACTTTTATTATATAAGAAAAACTATAACACATTTCTAATAGACAAGTTTTGCGGCAAAAACTAGTTACCAAGTTAAAGGTTGTTTTTAACATTGATTTAGAACTTTTCATAAAGTGAAGTCTTCTAGTAAAAGTAAAATCGCCAAGTATACTTTCCAAAATGTCCGATCGTTTGTTTAGCAGAGTTGTAATGAATTAATTACGGTCGCTTAAACTTTGCCGAAAAACCATCCTTAAACTATATTTTGGACTAAAAGTACCATACTTAACCTCTATTTTTCCTTATATTCGAGACCTCTAGAATGGAAACATATGTACTAAAACTTTGAGATTATCATACGAGCTTCCCGAAACCGTTGAGTTCGTTTCCTAACGCTCGACGTGCACCATTTTACGACTAGCTTTTAGATGCCGTTTTTGTCACTTTCATGGAAATTTCAATGACATTATTTTACGACGAAAAGTCATAATTTCACAATAAATCACTAAATGATTATCGTCGGATATCATTTCAACGTGTTAAAAGATTATATTTTCGACGAAAATTATTGTTTTCAAAAATTCATAAGTGGTATAAATATCATCTGAATTGCATGCATAACATTACATCATGACTTATTACATATCACATCATTCATAATAGGTCAGTTTCGAGATCACGCTACATTTCGGTATACTCACTTTTGTCATCGCATCAATTCATCAAGTGAGTTTTCATAGCCCCGTTGTATACATTTAATACTTATTTTCAAACTTGCGGGGGAGAATACATTGCACATCATTTTATTACGATGCCAAGTATATTAAATTCATTACATTGCTTAAGTTACCTCATGCCAATTGAATGTCCTCATTAGATAACATGAACCGTTAATTCCGAAAGAAGCGAGGGTGAGTGGATAGATCTATCGAGGGTGACACCTCCATCCGGGTTGGTGGATTCCAACTGGGTAAACGGATGCATTTCATTTAATAACATTATTTGAGTTGTTTGGCAAACACTCTGTTGGGGCGAACATCATGATCAGTCTAGTTTCGTGTCATGGACTTATAGCAATTGTAACATTTTTGTGACGACATTGTCATACATTATCTATACTTGTGTAGTCGTATAAATCATTTTCATAAACCTATGATTTCTCACCAACATTATTGTTGACCGTTTTAGCAATGTATTTTCAGGTAACTAAGACATTCGCATCATGGCACGATAAGGAACCCTCATAGAGTCGCGGCGTCGACTTATCTCATTGTATATTATGGCATTTTCTTTCAAAACATCGTTTGGACTTGTAAATACTTATATTTTCCGCAAACTTTATCAACTTTTGGGACCTATCTTGTAACTCTGGATGTTTTAAATAAATGTCAAACGATGTGGCTTTAAACGACACTTTAGGTCGCTCAATATAACTGTGATTGTGATGCTATGACAACAATCCCGTGAATTCCATTCCACGCAAAATGAGATAATTTGGAGGTGTGACAGATTGGCATCAGAGCTTCAGTTATAGAGAACTAGGTTGCATCATTGACCCTAGACTATAACCACATTATCATAGCATCTCATCATTTCATCATGAGTGCATATTCACTTTATATGCGGATTCATATACATTTTATTCGAGTTATTTACCTTTATTTTACAACGGTTGTCACAGAGATGTCTTCAGATTCCGACCCTATCCCTATATCATCTGACACGAACATGGAGGATGTCTCATCCGACACCAACATGAACGATGCCTTATCACACACTGTAGTTGTATCTTCTATTGGCTCTACTTCGACTTTCCACTTATTGTGACCGACATCGAGACCGAACCCTTTGAGGAGGCGGTCGCACCTACACCACCGTTAGCCCTACACATGGCCCGATTCATCCACCATCACTACTATTATCATCATCATCTTCATCATACTATCTTAGGGAGCCTATACCTACACTGGACTTGCCGCCAAAAGCGAGCACGCTTTGACATCCCCGCATCATCCTCTACGTAACCCGAACCACCGCCTAGGTTCGAGATAGGTGAGAGCTCAAAGGTCTGCCGCTGATGCCTTCCACTGAGACATTAAGGGCGCGTATAGATAGCCAACATGTTTAGATTGATAGGATGTTAGGACAGTTGGAGGAACTGTCATTAGAGCGAGTGGAGAACATTGAGGAGGAGGTTGAAGGCCTCGTGATAGGTAGAGTTTCGATTGATTTGGCACACCAGGGTTTAGAATCTAGACAGTTAGAGAACAGGGGTCATATTGTTGAGTTGAGGTAGGAGATGCCTGAGTTATATGACAGAGCCGAGATGGCCCAGGACGAGCTTCAGCGTCATGCACAGGAGTTGGCACTAGCTCATAAGAGCATGGTTACCGCACAGGCTCAGATTTGTGAGTTGAGGGATTTGGTTGTGAGCTTGACTACACAGGTCCGAGATCTTCAGGATCGAGTTGGCGGAGCACCAGGAGGTGCCTAGTGTAGACCTTTATCATGTATAGTTTTTATTTACTGTTATCCTAGTCACAAGGTGTGTGACATAGTTTAAAGAACTTGTTGTATTTTGGTTGTTGTACAAACAAAAATATCAAGTATTGACTCTACTATGTAGGAATGGTTTTACTATCTATGATATCGGTCCACGGGCGAAATTTTCATGTATATTATCCACGTGTGTTGTGATTTTATTTGTGATATTTCGTGGTTGTTCCGTTGTGATTTCATTTATATTATACATGTTGTGGTTGTGGATATATATGTATAATGTTTGTTTCTACTTACGAGTTCTCATAATTGTTTCATCTTATGGTTTTGAAGAATAATGGCGCCAAAGAAAGCCACACCGAGTTGACTCAAGTCGCTATGCGTAAGTATGTGAATGATAGCATAGCCGATGCATTAAGGACCGAGAGAGCATCGGTGGTGGTCCGTCGAGGTCGCGACAACCGCCGAGGCCGCTAGACTTGCCACTGCCGCAGTAATGCAGGAGGGTCCGGGTTAGAAGTCGTTCATTTAAGGATTTCAAAAGTGGAGATCCCACTAAGTTCAAGGGTACCAAGGGCAACCGCCATGGTTAGATGGTTCGAGAAAATGGAATCCGTGTTTTGTTATGTAATTGCCCGGAGGATAGCAAGGTTAAGTTTGCTACGAGTACACCACCGGATGGGGCAATGTCGTGGTGGAATTCATATGCTCACCAATGGGAATGGAAAATGCGACAGGATCACATGGGTGCAATTCAAGAGTTTGCTAACAAGGAAGTATTGTCCGCATGCGGAGGTGAAAAAGTTGGAGACCGAATTCTACGAGTTGGTAACTATTGGGTATGATATTGATGCTTACGCTCGGAGGTTCCAAGAATTAGCCGCATTATGCCCATCTATGGTTTCGGATAACGAGAAGCTACTGGAGGCTTTCATCGGGGACTTCCGGGTTATTCAAGGAGATGTGATTTCGCTTGATCCACAAACGATTGAGGAGTCCATTCGAGTGTCGCAAAAGCTCATGGCTCAAGTAGTAAAGAGAGGCAAAATCGCCAACTTCAACCAAACAACAACAATACCAACAACCGCTTCAATTACAACAATAACCAAACAATTACAACAACAATAACAACAATAAACGAAAGTGGGACAACAACAATCGAGGTGGAAATGTCGCCAACGACCACCTAAGAGACAGAGATTGCAAAGGCCTATGTTACAGCCCAACGGAGAAAAAGGGTACACGGGATTCGCCTAAATGTGAGAGGTGTTCAAGTCATCACAAACAGGACGTTGTCCGATCCATGGGAATTGTAAAAATGGGACATCAAACTAGGGATTGCAAGATGCCAACTACGGGGAAAATCGAAACAACAAGTAACATGTTTTGGTTATGGAGAAAGGGACATTACAAGAGTGAGTGTCCAAAGGAAGGAACCAAGGAAACGGAATCGTGGTGGAATGGCACAGGAAGAGCCTATGTCATAGGAGGTGGAGAAGCTAGGAGGACCCGAATGTTGTAACGGTACGCCCTTATCAATAATCGTTATGCATCGCTTTATTTGATTCGAGAGCCGATAAAAGTTTTGTGTCCACTGCATTTGCACCTTTACTCAATATCAAACCAACCACATTAGACACATCATACAACATTGAATTAGCTAATGGTAACTTAATTAGCACCGACACCATTGTCCGTGGTTGTACACTCAATTTTCTAAATCATCCCTTCAATATAGACCTTATGCCCGTAGAACTTGGTAGTTTCGACGTCATCATCGGTATGGATTGGTTATCCAAACATCGTGCGAGAATCATTTGTGATGAGAAAGTTGTTCATCTTCCTTACAACGGCGAAACTTTAATCATTCATGGGGAACGAAGTGGAACTAGACTCAGTATTATATCATGCATCAAAACGGAGAAGTACATAAAGAAAGGTTGTTTTGCTTTCTTAGCTCATATAACCGAGAAGAAGTCGGAGGAGAAGCGACTTGAGGATGTACCGATTGCTCGAGAATTTCCTGAAGTCTTTCCCGAAGACTTACCAGGACTTCCACCGGCACGTCAAGTAGAATTTCATATTGACTTAGTGCCTGGAGCTGCACCAATTACGCGAGCACCTTATCGATTAGCACCATCAGAGATGCAAGAGTTGTCTAATCAGTTGCAAGAACTTTTAGACAAAGGATTCATTAGGCCAAGTTCCTCGCCTTGGGGAGCACCGGTCTTGTTTGTGAAGAAGAAAGATGGATCTTTTAGAATGTGTATTGATTATAGAGAGCTGAACAAGTTAACGGTGAAGAATCGTTACCCACTCCCCAGAATCGACGACTTGTTCGATCAGTTGCAAGGTTCTAGTATTTACTCAAAGATTGACCTTAGATCAGGTTATCATCAACTTAGAGTGCGAGAGGAGGACATACCGAAAACAGCGTTTAGAACACGTTATGGACATTATGAGTTTCAAGTAATGCCGTTCGGATTAACTAATGCACCCGCAGTATTCATGGATCTCATGAATAGAGTATGTAAACCGTACTTGGACAAGTTTGTTATAGTATTCATCGACGACATATTGATTTACTCAAAGAGCAAAGAAGAGCACGAAGGGCATTTAAGAACGATTTTAGGACTACTCAAGAATGAGAAGTTGTATGCCAAATTTTCGAAGTGTGATTTTTGGAACCGTAAAGTACAATTTCTTGGTCATGTCATTGATAGTCAAGGATTACAAGTAGACCCGCAAAGATTGAAGTCAGTAAAGATTGGGCTACTCCAACAAATCCTACGTAAATTCGACAATTTCTAGGACTTGCGGGTATTACCAAGATTCATCAAGGTTTTTCAAAGATAGCTAAAGCTTTGACCAAGTTGACACGTAAAAACAAGAGGTACGAATGGGAAAGAAACAAGAAGTCGCTTTTCGGTTGTTGAAGCAAAGCTTTGCAAAGGCGCCAATTTTGGCACTACCCAAGGAATTGAGAACTTCGTTGTATATCGCGATGCTTCACATAAAGGGCTTGGAGTCTGTTTTAATGCAAAACGAGAAGGTAATAGCTTATGCTTCTCGACAACTTAAGGTTCATGAGAAGAATTACACCACACATGATCTTGAGTTAAAATAGTCTTTGCACTCAAGATTTGGAGACACTACCTTTATGGTACAAAGTGCACAAAGGTTTACGGACCACAAGAGTTTACAATATGTTCTTGATCGAAGGAACTTAACATGAGGCAACGCCGTTGGTTGGAATTACTCAATGACTATGATTGTGAAATCAAGTATCACCCGGAAAAGCCAATGTTGTGGCCGATGCTCTTAGTCGGAAAGAAAGACCCAAACCTTTAAGAGTACGATCATTAGGAATGACGATCGCTCACCTTTACCATCAAAAATACTCGAGGCACGATCGAGGCACTCAAGGAGGAAAACCGACCAAGTGAAAAGCTTTATGGTATGCCCGAAAATGCAAATGGCTTTGTAAAGAGAGCGATGGAGTTTTATGCTTCAAGGATAGAATGTGGGTACCATTTTATGGCGGATACGAGAATTGATTATGCATGAGTCGCATAAGTCAAAGTATTCTATTCACCCGTGTTCGATAAGATGTATCGTGATCTCAAGAAACTTTATTGGTGGCCGAACATGAAAGCGGAAATTGCCACGCACGTTAGCGTATGCCTTACTTGCTCTAAGGTAAAAGTCGAATATCGAAACCTTCGTGATTACTCCAACAACCGAAATTCCACAATGGAAATGGGAACGATTACAATGGACTTTGTTACGAAACTTCCTAAGACATCGGGAGGTTACGATGCTATATGGGTAATTGTCGATCGTCTTACCAAATCAGCCAATTTCATACCAATTAGGGAGACTTATTCCATGGAACAACTCACTAGACTTTATGTCAAGGAAATAGTCTCGAGGCATGGAGCACCAATTTCTATCATTTCCGACAGAGATAGTCGATTCACTTCAAACTTCTGGAAATCATTACAAGATTCATTTGGAACCAAATTAGACATGAGCATAGCATATCATCCACAAACCGATGGTCAAAGTGAAAGGACAATTCAAACATTAGAAGATATGCTGAGAGCATGTGTGATTGATTTTGGAAATGGTTGGGCTAATCATTTGCCATTGATCGAATTCTCGTACAACAATAGTTATCACACCAGTATAAAAGCGGCACCATTCGAAGCACTTTATGGTCGAAAGTGTCGATCACCTGTTTGTTGGGCCGATGTTGGAGACGCACAACTCATCGGTCCGTAAATGGTACGAGAAACAATGTAAAAGATAGTTCAAATTCGAGATAGACTCGTAACCGCCGTGTCGGCGTAAAAGTTACGCAGATGTTAGGCGCAAACCATTGGAAATTCAAATTGGCGACAAAGTGATGTTAAAATTATCGCCTTGGAAAGGCGTGGTACGATTTGGAAAGCGCGGGAAATTGAACCCGAGGTACATTGGGCCATTCAAAATTTAGAGCAGAGTAGGCCCTGTAGCTTATCGACTTGATCTTCCATTAGAACTTAGTCACGTACACAACACGTTCCATGTTTCAAACCTGAAGAAATGTCTTTCGGACGAATCACTCGTTATTCCATTGGAAGAAATTCAGCTCGACGATAAACTAAAATTCGTGGAGGAACCGGTAGAAATTATGGACCGCGAGTTCAAGCAGTTGAAACAAAGTCGTATTCCTATAGTGAAGGTTCACTGAATTCTCAAGAGGTCCCGAGTTTACTTGGGAACGGAAGACCGATGCGCCTCAAATATCCTCATCTTTTCACCAACAACACAGTAGGACCCAATAAGGACCGAATTCGTGGACCGAATTCCTTTTTGTTGGGCGAATGTGACAATTCAGATTTTCGTGTCATTCTCAAAACATTACTCATGCTTCATTAATTATCATTTATCGTGAACTAGGTTTACGAGCATCAAATTCACGTAACCGTAATGGTTTAGCTGTGAATTCATGATCATATCATCGAGGACATTTCATATAGACTAAGTTTAGTCTACATTTCATTAACATCATTGTCATCATATTAGTTCATGCATGGTTTTGCATTTTTCATTAAACGTATAACTTTTATTAAATAAACGTTATCGCGTAATTAATTATTTTGAACAATTGATCCCTTAATTCCAAAAATTATTCCAATATATTTTTATACTCATATTAAGTTTATAAAATAATATTATGAGTTTACCCAATGTTTTAAATTTATTTTGTAACTAAATTGTTGTATTTATATAATTACGACGTTTTTCTTAAATTCGACACGATTATTATTATTTCACTCAAATTTTGCAAGAAATGCATTTTTATAATTTTTATGACCTAAATATATTTTATCTTGACCCGTGAAAATTTATTTTTATCCAACGCTACCCTAAATATTCAAAAGTAACTACAACTTACCACTTAACTCAATTTAACCTCACAACTCTTACACTTATACTTATAAATAAAATAAAATAAAATAAAATAAAATAAAATAAACGTATGACTATCCTCCCTTGTCGACAAGGGAGGGATGAGTCACAAGGGAATTGCATAATATCTTAACTATACTAGTATAATACTATTAACTTGATTACATTCACTTCATTTGTATAAACCAAGATCAAATATTTCTTTCTCATTTCTCTCTTCCAAAATTCGGCACCACAAGGAGACCAAAGGAGGATCATCATATAATTTTCAAGACAAGTTTATTTAAACACTAGTATCACTTGTTGTATAGGTTTTGCAATAAAACCTCAAGTGATTAGGAAAACCTTTGTCCTTAAACCTCATCATATTTCTTGTAAGCATTCATATTCATATTTTTATTTCACATTCATTATTATGGTCATATCATTTTATTTGAGAAACATGCAAGTTATGTGATGTTTATACCACTTTTTAAGGTTTTTAAGTGTTAAATATATATAATCCATCCTATAATTACTCCTTGTTATATATTTGTTTTGGTGATGTCTAGGAACCCATGACACCCTAAGAAGGTGTATGGTAGGATTAGAATAGCTTCGGAGTTGTTTTGAATGGGTTAGAATAGGTTTGGCGCGAGAAAAACTCATTTCGACAACTATATATAAGGGTCTGTCCTTATTTTGAAATTCTGGAAAATCCGACAGTAGGTAAAAATTTTTGGCCTAGATATTTAGAAAATATACTTTAAAACGAAACCGTGGCCGCTTGAACGGATTAAAACGGAGCTATAACGAAGAAGTTATGAATTTTTCAAGTTGGCGACGAAAAATATAAATTTCGAAAATTTCAGCAAACATTATTTATTTTGTACGAGTCAAAATGAAGCTTGGGCGTTGTAAATTATGTCGACTTGTTAAAATATGTTAGTATACTTTGATACAAAGCTAAGGATCTTTAAAACGAGAAAACGGATTTGTAACGACTAAATTATACACGCTTTACAAAAGTTGCCGTAACTTTTATTATATAAGAAAAACTATAACACATTTCTAATAGACAAGTTTTATGGCAAAAACTAGTTACCAAGTTAAAGGTTGTTTTAACATTGATTTAGAACTTTTCATAAAGTGAAGTCTTCTAGTAAAAGTGAAATCGCCAAGTATACTTTCCAAAATGTCCGATCGTTTGTTTAGCGGAGTTGTAATGAATTAATTACGGTCGCTTAAACTTTGCCGAAAAACCATCCTTAAACTATATTTTGGACTAAAAGTACCATACTTAACCTCTATTTTTCCTTATATTCGAGACCTCTAGAATGGAAACTTATGTACTAAAACTTTGAGATTATCATACTAGCTTCCCAAAACCGTTGAGTTCGTTTCCTAACGCTCGACGTGCACCATTTTACGACTAGCTTTTAGAGGCCGTTTTTGTCACTTTCATCGAAATTTCAATGACATTATTTTACGACGAAAAGTCATAATTTCACAATAAATCACTAAATGATTATCGTCGGATATCATTTCAACGTAAATACATGCGAAGTAATTTAAAAATGGTCAAGACGTTAAAAGATTATATTTTCGACGAAAAGTATTGTTTTCAAAAATTCATAAGTGGTATAAATATCATCCGAATTGCATGCATAACATTACATCATGACTTATTACATATCATATCATTCATAATAGGTCGGCCGAGATCACGCTACATTTCGATGTACTCACTTTTGTCATCGCATCAATTCATCAAGTGAGTTTTCATAGCCCGTTGTATACATTTAATACTTATTTTCAAACTTACGGGAGAATACATTGCACATCATTTTATTACGATGCCAAGTATATCAAATTCATTACATTGCTTAAGTTACCTCATGCCAATTGAATGTCCCCATTAGATAACATGAACCGTTAATTTCATAGAAGCGAGGGTGAGTGGATAGATCTATCGAGGTGACACCTCCATCCGGTTGGTGGATTCCAACTGGTAAACGGATGCATTTCATTTAATAACATTATTTGAGTTGTTTGGCAAACACTGTTGGGCGAACATCATGATCGCCTAGTTTCGTGTCATGGACTTATAGCAATTGTAACATTTTTGTGACGACATTGTCATACATTATCTATACTTGTGTAGTCGTATAAATCATTTTCATAAACCTATGATTTCTCACCAACATTATTGTTGACCGTTTTAGCAATGTATTTTCAGGTAGCTAAGACATTCGCATCATGGCACGATAAGGAACCCTCATATAGTTGCGGCGTCGACTTATCTCATTGTATATTATGGCATTTTCTTTCAAAACATCGTTTGGACTTGTAATATACTTATATTTTCCGCAAACTTTATCAACTTTTGGGACCTATCTTGTAAACCTGGATGTTTTAAATAAATGTCAAACGATGTGTTTTTAAACACTTTACACTTAACTAGGTCGCTCAATATAACAGAATAATTTGGGGTGATTGTGATGCTATAGATAAACCATATACAATCCCACGAAGTTCCTCGAATTCCATTCGACTAGGGTATCGGCAGTAGCCTCTGCACCCGCGACTACGATAGTATCCATGGTCTCGGATGAGGGCTATGTTAAATTAAAAAATACAAGCATTATTATGTAGAATACTAGCCAACCCGAACAGGACATGCATAGTATCGCTGCGGCGTTGACATTATTCCAAAGAAGTTTTAACTACAGCTAGCCTACCACAAGCACAACGAACCATTATTACAAGTAGATCGGAAAAATTCAGGATAAGAATTATTTTTGGTAGAGGAGACTTTAGGGATGAGTGGTGAATATGAGTTGCTTTTATTAGGCCCAATTTACTGTAGCAGCCTCAGAAAAGTGTATCGAGCACGATTAATAGATATGTTGAAATGGCAAAAGTGCCCTTGGACTAAAGACAAATCTAACGCCATGAGATGTCCTTGACTAACGGCAAAATGGTCAAAGGACTTGTAGCGAGTGAAAACCTTGAAATAGAGACCCCCGACAATGAAAAAGGCCGAGTTTTATCCCATTGCGATGCGTCGTGCCAACTTTAAGGACCAACCGTGTATTTTAGTCTATAAATTATACACTTGCATGCAAATAAGCGAATCAACTAACCATTCACAAAAGTTATTTGAAATACAATTTGTTTTTTCTTTTTCTTTTTTTGCAT
Source organism: Chrysanthemum lavandulifolium (assembly GCA_022545495.1). Taxonomy (NCBI): domain Eukaryota; kingdom Viridiplantae; phylum Streptophyta; class Magnoliopsida; order Asterales; family Asteraceae; genus Chrysanthemum; species Chrysanthemum lavandulifolium. The sequence goes on along the minus strand of CM040238.1, from coordinate 51,404,046 downwards.
ATTTTTGTTATTACAACCTTATGAACAAGTATATACCAAACCACGAAAATGATCGGTGTTTTGTGGTTTGGATGTTGTTATGCGGATATATGATAAATACATTTATTTGATATCTAATACTTAGGGTGCGTTTGGTATGCTAAAATGGGCATGAGTTTGATAATAGTGATGGGTTTTTCACCTATCAAAGATCCATACCTAGCTCTCTTGATGTATATAGAGTATGGATTATATCTATCATTCATTCTCATAATGGTGGACCATTCATCTTAAACAAACACCTTGATTGGAATAAAAATTCATTCCGTGATTCCCGGAAATAGATACCAAACACACCCTTACATTATTTTACAAGTCCGACCTAACATATTATTTACTCACACATTCTTAACAATCAATCATTTATCTATTAAATATTTTTACATAATACATTTTCTAATGGTTTCACGGTTTTTCATTTCATCCCGTGACGGGTCAATAAACTATGTTACTCTTTTGTACGTGAAATGTTGTCAAAACTATCTTAATATAATACGTATTATAGCTTATGAAAGTGTATTCTGTATCTTATAAGTGTTAATGTTAAAGAGTATTTTTGTTCTCAAGCATTTGTTAAATGCCATAAAATGTTGTGTCCTTGTTGTTACATATTTTATATATTTTGTTGTTAAATTAGGTTACTCTTTTTGTACCCGAAGTGTTGTCAAAACTATATACCAAAAATGATTTTATACCTTTTGTATTGTTTCTAAAATTTATTTTATGGTTATGTAGCATGACTATTTTCTATTCGTATGTTTGTTAAGTATATAATACTTAACATATTGCTCTAATAAATTCAAAAGTACCATAATTTATTTGTTTTTCATTTAACCCCGTGAATTCACGGGTCAATAAACTAGTAACAAGAACAAGGCCATGCGTATTTTCATTTTTTTCTCCACCAAATTTATCTATAGAATTTATCAAAAAGGTAATTGAATCAATTCAATTTTGACTTTTATTAGCCAATAAGAAAACTCGGTTTTATAAGTAAGCTCTCCTATTAGTTAATAGAATGATGAATTGTTACAAAACACTTTTCTTCATATTACGTAGAAGATTAGTTTAAAATGAATTGTTACAAAACATCTTAAACAAGAAACTTTGGTGACTTCTTTACTGCAATGTGAAATTATGTTTGTTTACATATTGGCACTATATGATATTAAGCTTAACATATAAAATGTTTGTCAAAAGTAATACGTATTCTAAAATGACTAATATCCTTATGAATTTTTGAACTCGTACATTAAAAACGCTCCCATAGGGGGAAAAAAAAAAAAAAAGAGCTTTAAACACTCAAGTATACAAAATTACAGCACTGTCATATCAGCGTCAACTTAACTATTTGTCTCTAAAATACGTATTGTGCTAAGTGTCGTATTGAGCACGTACGATTGTAATCATCATTGTCACATCAGTGTTAACTCAACTATCTCTAAAATAATTTTTTCATGATCAATTTAGTGTAATAAAACGACCGTTGTCACCACAAAAAACAAACCACACTTAAACACAAATATGCCCCATAAAAACCATTAAATAAAAACAGCCACACACACAACAACCTCACACGAATCGGTCGAATATACGACCGAGTCCTTGCAAAATACCATGTTGGACGCGTCAGGTGTATTGGGGAAGACACGTTCTTTTTGTGGGTGACCAAGTCAGACGATCATTGATATGTGCAAAAACACATACCTTTTTATTATCAAATCTGACCCAAAATAACCAAGAAAGAGCCGTTTATTGCTAATATTTATGGTTTTCTTGAGTTTGTGCTTGTGCAGGTACGGATATGTAAAAACACGCAAAAAGGAACCAAATCAGACATAAATCCGAGCACGAAATCAAGAGAGCTTAAGCGAGCGGAAGATCAAAATTGAGCATTTATGATGATTTTATTCTCCGAGGATGATTTTTGGAAGAAATAACCAAGTTTGAAGAAATGTCAAAACTGGCCCCTCAAGTTTGAGCAATTGGCAAAAGTGGCCCTTGAAGATTCAAAAAGTGCAAATTGGCCCTTGTTTTATTTGAAGATTGTCAAAATCTATCCTTGGAAGATATTTCAGAATTACATGATTGGTCCCTCAAATATCCGGATATGCAACTTTAGTCCCTTATTAGCCATTTGGATCATTTGTCTAGTCCAATGTATATCCAAGTCCAATATCCACACCTTCGGCCCAATATCAAAAGATCCGGTCCAAGTCCAATCCTAATAACACAAACAACCCAACACCCGGCTAAACTATCCTACCCGAATAAACTACTATACCCGTTATTAAACCCAAGTCAAACCTTACCCACGACCCGGTCAAATTTTTTGAAAAATAATAAACAAACCAAACGCGCCTCTACAGTGCTCATCTTCCCCAAACACCCCATTTACCCACTTACCTTTTACCACCAATTACCCAAGCAATACACCTCGTGCTAAGGATCTTTCAGAGCTTCTAGAACCTCTGACTTGTCAGATAAGATGCCTACGTGGCTAAATGAAGCTTTTCCATTGGGTATAACACCTCATCAAAGGAAATGGAGCTCTCTGATTGGTTAAGGTGACAATGGATTGATTGTGTGGCTCAAAAGGACTTCTAGGCTCTTCCAAAGGCATCCCAAGGCTCATCATCAGCTATAAAAAGGACCCTTGAGTTCACATTATAGTCGTCCAATTTCTTATGTATTTAGAGAAGTTTTGACCATTGATTTCTGCTATTTTAATGCTTTTTCGAAGAGTCAATTAAGTTTTACTTCGATATTGTAATCTGTTTTATGAATGCAATTTATTTTTGTCAATTTAAATTTAATTTGTCAATTTAATTTAGTTCAAATTCTCGCTTCAATTGCACGAAATCCTTGTTTATATAATCTCACATAAGCTTTTATAAGCTTATGTGAGCTTATCTCTGGATACTTAGCTCTAATTTCAAGTTTTGATAAAAGTCAACAATAGTCAAAGATGTTCAAATTTTGAAAGTCAATGAATTAAGGTTAATTTACGAGTTCATTCATTTAAGGATTAAATCTGATGGTAATTTGCTCATTTTGATTCAGTTACAATCCAGTTTTCTTCAAGTTTTCTAGGTTAAATGTTATTTGTTCATGCTAAAGGAGTGTTTGGATTTGTTAAATTTTTAGAAGTTAAGTGAGATTTGCAAGCTGATTCTGAGTGTGTTGTTTCCAATTGTTGTTTTTATAGTATTAGTAATCAAAAACTTCAAGTCTAATGGTCAAATTTGTTGGCTTGAATTGAAACTGTCTTGGTTTAAAATGCATCTAAATGAATCTGCTATCCAGTAAAGTTTAGAGATCTTAATCTTGTTAAAAGGTAGTAAACTATTCTCAATGGTGTATTGATTATCTGCTTTGAGTATTTACATCATCTAGTTCATCTTGTAGCTCATTTACATGCTTAATATTACCATGATCTTTTCTGTTTACTCTCTTTAATCATTAAGCGGTGTTTCAGTTTAGGATTAGGCGAGATTATAGACTTAGTTGCTTAAGTTATTACTTCTCTAGGTTGGTCACTTTAGGTATTAACAAGTTCACCCTCTAGATTCCTTTATTTTCTTATTCTAGTGCTTATTTTGGTCTACATCAGACCTGTTCTGCTCCACTGTGTTTCTGCATCAGCAGCCATAAGTCCTAAATAGCCACTTTTGTTTTGATCTCTAACTTTTTCACCTTAAGTCCTTATGAGCTGAAATTTTGGACAAATGATCTCTGGTTGGTGGGCTTGAGTCCCACACTTTTGGTTTTCCCTGTAGCTTATTATATAAGCTGATGCATCAGCTCAAACAGTAGGGGGTCAGATAGCTTTTTGCTTATATGGCAGTTAGCTCATTTCTTGGTAGATTGCATTTTAGAGGTTAGGAGTAGCTGTAGTTAGTTGCTTTAGAGTAGTTTTATCATAACTTACCTTCTGTAGAAGTTTGGTAGCTTATAGAGCTTATTAGCTTATTTTCAAGTAGCTTATTTAGGATCAGTTACACTACAGCTCTTAATTCTCATACATAAGCCCATGTTTTTATATTTTTCATAGCTTTAGATTATTAGTTTAGAATTTCCCTGCATTTTTTATAATTTTTAACTGCTGTTTGCTATTTTTTTTTAATTAAAAATAGTTTTTAGTCATTTTTAAATAGCTTTAAATGCAATTAATTCAGAAAAAGTTCCAAAAAATAATTTTTCAATTTTTCCAGTTTAAGAAAAATATAAAAAGCATAAAAAATATTTTTCCCTATTTTCCCCTTTTAATTTGGTATTTTTTACAATTTAAATTAGATTTAAATAGATTTAAATTTGTAGAAAATAGAAAAATAATCAGAAAAATAAAAAATTTAGTTTTGAAAATTCTCTTATGGTATTTTAGATTTTATAAAATTAGTTTCATAATTTTCCCCTTTGTTTTTATAATTTTTAGTTATTTAGTCTTATTTTTAAAGTTAAAATTAGTTTTTAAATTCTAATAAAATCAAGAAAAATTCTAAAAAATAGTTTTAATTCATAAATAGTTTTCTAATATCATTTTTAGAGTAAAAGTAATTTTAGGTTATTTTTAGGAGTTAGAATCGACGTAATTGCATTTTATTCGCATTTCGTTTTAATTCCGTATTTGCGTTTTAGTATAGATTTGAGTAGTTTGCCTTAGTTCTTAGGTTTTCCCCATAGATTTTAATCCTATATGCTTTCCTTATCCCATAGTTTAGAGATCTTCATTTTATCCCCTTCTATTATTCAAATCCCGATAATCGAGACGTGAGTTGGAAATTCCATTCAACCCTCGTTCGGAACGATCTCGGTGCTCAAACCTAATACGTTTGAGTTACCCAACATACTACACACTTCTCTCTATTATTGGTTTGTCTGAACTGTTTTAAGTTTCTTACGGTTAGTCATTCACAAGTGGCTAGCTTGTGTGAGATAACTTGACGGTTTGGACATAATCAATTTTTGGCGCCGCTGCCGGGGAGGGCTTGTAGCGAGTTTTCGTATTCCGTCTCGAATCGCGTGCATTTGAAGATCCTTCCTCGTGAAGTTATCGTTGATATTTGTACATATCCCTTTTATAAACACCCAAAAAGATTTTCCTTTTCAAAATTTGTTTTAAAAACCCAAAAATATTCTTCTTCACCCTCTGAACCGTCAATTCTTTATCTCTTTACCCTCTTATTTGTATAATTCTTCTCGATGTCTTCGTCTTACCATTATGGTTGTCAATGGTGTGGGGGACCTCAAAATGGTGGGAATTGTCCCGGATGTAGCATTGTGAGTACGGGAAACGAGTTTGTCTACGACCAACATCCCTACAATGATACGACTGATTTCCTTAACCAATCCCCATGCCATGAGACGGAGTCATACTCTTGTGAGTACTGTGGAGGTCCTCACCAAGGTTTTCAATGTCAAAATCAATATAACAATCAGACCTTTGGTTATGAACCTTATCCATATACTTCACCAAACCCGTTACAACAATCATATTGTTGTGAGTATTGTGGAGGTCCGCACGTTAACTCCGATTGTCAAATGCAAAACTCGCTTGTCTATGAGCAGGTTCCTTGTGATAATTATGACTATCCTTATAACCCACCTCCACAATACCAAGAAATTCAACCACAACCTCCGATAATTTCTCCAGAAATTCAAAGATGTCTTAAAATACTCGAAGAATTTGTTAATAAACATGCCGAAGATCGAGCGTCTCGCAACGAAAGATCTATGATAGAATTACTCGAAGAAGAAAAACGAGCAGCTCAGATTGAAAAGTGTCTTGAAGAAATACGAATTGAGGAGCAAGCACTTGAAAGACGTGCCCGATGGCTCGAGACTTACATTGACGATGATGATGAGGATTCCATCCAAATGAAAGAATATTATGAAAGTTTGTCGGCTGAAACCACTCCCGTTTCTGAGTCTTTCATTTCCGACCCTTCCCCTTCACTCACGCCGGTTGAGAGAAGTGACTTCATTTTGGAAAAGGTCGATGATTCTATGTCTTCGATAGTTGTTGATCCCGTTGACTCTCTCATAATGGGGGACGAGCCTCTTAGCACTATTCCGGAAACGGAATCGTCTAGTGTTGAGATCCTTGACCCAATCCCAAGTGAGTCCGAGGATGTATCTGACAGTGATTGTGATTTGCTTTTATGTGATTCTCTTGACATCTCCGAGGTTACTTCCGGGATTTTTTCAAATCCACTTTTTGAATTCAAGGACGACTACACCTTTTGCGAAGTTAATCCTCTTTTTGACAAAGATTTTGAGTCCGATTCGAGACCACAACGGAAGTGGTGGATATTGCTAGCTCTCGAGCACACTACTTGTCCCATCTCGTGTTCGACCTTTCTCTCCGTCATGTGATGTTATGCAAGATGAAGAAAGTGATGAATCGACATCAAGATATTATGGAGATTTATGAATTGACTAAAGTGGTTGAAGACGATATTCTTGATTATCCGCCTTATGATTACGATATGGAAGAAATCGACTTATTTCTTGATGATCCAATACCGCGGGTATTGAGAGTGACGGTGCGACTCTAATCAAGATGTCCTTTTTCTTGAAAGCTTGCTTAATGATGATTCTCCTTCCTCTGTTGAGTCGACCCTCACTTATCCCGTTGAGCCCACATGTGAAGACAAGATTTTCAACCCCGGGATCTGCATTGATGAGTTCTTTGTTAGAAACGTTGTTAGAGAAAAGGATCCTCTCTTGGATGCCTTCATTGTTAAACTTTCACCTCCTTACCATGAGCTCCCTTCTTCTATGGAGTATTCTTATTGTGATCCGTCATCCTTTCGTCCGCCCATAAAACCACCGGATGATGGATCATTCTTTCATGTTATCCCTTATGTGCTGATGCCCGACATTTTCTTTCCCACCCAACCCACCCATTCTCTTTCCCTCCGGAGTGAGGACACCGTTTTTGACCCTGGTATCTCTACCACTTTCTTCCCCAAGGACAAATGAATTCGGGGACGAGTCAGGCTAGCGACTCGGTGAAAAAAAACAGTAGCGCTTCGTGGGAGGCACCCCATGCTTATCTCTATCTTCTTTCTATTTTCTAATAAGTGACGAAGGGTCCGCCTCTTGATTTCTCGTGTTTGGTTGTTTGTGATGTTGTGTGTAGGATGTTCCCGATATGAAGACTCTCGTGCTCGAAGTTTGTCTTTTCTCCACTCGAGTTTCATGATCGATCTTGATGAAAATCCGATATCCAAATCTTATCGACTAACGTTTATCTTTGAGCATACTTAATAAACGGCTTTTAGATTTTCGTGATACCCTTGCTTTAAACATTGAGGACAATGTTTCGTTCTAGTCTGGGGTAGGGTAATCTTGATTTGATTTGACCGCACTTGCTTATTTTGTTGTGTTTCTCTCGTAACCCGCTTTTCCTTAGAAAATGAAAATTGTGCAAAATGAGAAAAATTTAAAATTTTGTAAGCTTTTGTTAAGTCTTTTGATTGAAAAGTTTTGCTAGTCTCTTAGACAAGAAGCTATAAAATGCAAATTCTAGCTCACAAGGCCAAGATTTTGCAAGTTTCCACAGTGATTTTAAATATGCATCACTTTATTTCATTAGACGAAGCATTTGCTAAGTTAATATATGTTTTGACACCTTGTTGACTTTTATTTGGTGAGAGTAGGAATGGAATTACGACTTGACCGGGCGTGTTGAGCCCTAGCTTTGTTCCTTAACCATAGATAATTTAAAATTATCGGCTAAGCATCTCATGGATCTCATTATTTGGGATTTTAAATTTGCGAGATCGAGAAATGATAGAGTTACTTATGAGTTTAGATGCTAAGCGTGGAGTAGTTGATTCTCTTTAGAGCCCATCGAAGGTACTTATGGCTTTTGTTCCCACAAAATTGTTTCACCCCATATCATCTAAAATAATTAGAGATGTCGAGTCTTTGGCAATAGTTAGTTCTTTATCTTCTTAAAAGAATCTTTGTTTTAAAATTGGGTACACATCAAGGATCCGTAATAAATAAGCAATAAGTGATAAGTGATAAAGTAATAAGTAAAGTTGTGAGTTGCGGTGTCGAGATCGGACCCTTGGATCTTTAGCCGGGATTGAGTGAGGTCTTAGCCTAGCCGATCGGGATCCTCATTTCATGAAGCCTATAGTCTTGGAATTACCCGTGAAGCTCGTGGTTCATAGCTCGTATAAATAAAGGTATAAGTGTTTTTTTTTTTTTTTTTTAAAAAAAAAAAAAAAAATGATGTATGAAAATGAAAAATCAAAAGTATAAGTGAATAAAAATTCCTTGATGTGGACCTCATTTTTACGACAATGGTTCTTGAGAGAAGACGGATAACTAATTATCGACTTAGCTTTGTATCTTTATCGGAATAAAAGTTATCGAAACGAGAATTTGAAGAAATTCATTTCTCACAAAAATATAAAAAATCTAGAGGAAATTAGGAAAATGGGAGCAAAAGGTAATTACACAAGTAACTTCCATGGGTAGTGTTAGCATCTAGAATCATATTTAACAATGATTTCGGTTTTACGCTTAGTTTGGGACTTGTGAAAAATCAGGGACGATGTATTCTATCCGTATGGTCACTTCACGCTGTGTTGTGTTTTCTACTCCGTGATCCTAACGTGTCGTTTGAAAATGTTGGAGTTATTGATCGACATGAAAGTTCAACAAACCGTCATTCATAATCGGAATGTGCTTAATCGTAATATCTACATGTGAATTAAAAGGTTAACGGGGCGTTTTTAGAATTAGGTATCTCTTAATCTCTTTTGAGGAATCTTTGCTACTTCTTCATAGGTTTAGTAGAAAGAGATTGAAATCCTTGGTTTTAGAAGCGTGAGTTGATTGCATTGCGTGAGGACACGACAATGGTCTCGTCTGGGGTATTTTGATATGTGCAAAAACACATACCTTTTTATTATCAAATCTGACCCAAAATAACCAAGAAATAGCCGTTTATTGCTAATATTTATGGTTTTCTTGAGTTTGTGCCTGTGCAGGTACGGATATGTAAAAACACGCAAAAAGGAACCAAATCAGACATAAATCCGAGCACAAGAAATCAAGAGAGCTTAAGCCGAGCCGGAAGATCAAAATTGAGCATTTATGATGATTTTATTCTCCGAGGATGATTTTTGGAAGAAATAACCAAGTTTGAAGAAATGTCAAAACTGGCCCCTCAAGTTTGAGCAATTGGCAAAAGTGGCCCTTGAAGATTCAAAAAGTGCAAATTGGCCCTTGTTTTATTTGAAGATTGTCAAAATCTATCCTTGGAAGATATTTCAGAATTACATGATTGGTCCCTCAAATATCCGGATATGCAACTTTAGTCCCTTATTAGCCATTTGGATCATTTGTCTAGTCCAATGTATATCCAAGTCCAATATCCACACCTTCGCCCAATATCAAAGATCCGTCCAAGTCCAATCCTAATAACACAAACAACCCAACACCCGGCTAAACTATCCTACCCGAATAAACTACTATACCCGTTATTAAACCCAAGTCAAACCTTACCCACGACCCGGTCAAATTTTTTGAAAAATAATAAACAAACCAAACGCGCCTCTACAGTGCTCATCTTCCCCAAACACCCCATTTACCCACTTACCTTTTACCACCAATTACCCAAGCAATACACCTCGTGCTAAGGATCTTTCAGAGCTTCTAGAACCTCTGACTTGTCAGATAAGATGCCTACGTGGCTAAATGAAGCTTTTCCATTGGGTATAACACCTCATCAAAGGAAATGGAGCTCTCTGATTGGTTAAGGTGACAATGGATTGATTGTGTGGCTCAAAAGGACTTCTAGGCTCTTCCAAAGGCATCCCAAGGCTCATCATCAGCTATAAAAAGGACCCTTGAGCTCACATTATAGTCGTCTAATTTCTTATGTATTTAGAGAAGTTTTGACCATTGATTTCCTGCTATTTTAATGCTTTTTCAGTAGTCAATTAAGTTTTACTTCCAGTATTGTAATCCTGTTTTATGAATGCAATTTATTTTTTGTCAATTTAAATTTAATTTGTCAATTTAATTTAGTTCAAATTCTCAGTTCAATTGCCTTAAATCCTTGTTTATATAATCTCACATAAGCTTTTATAAGCTTATGTGAGCTTATCTCTGGATACTTAGCTCTAATTTCAAGTTTTTGATAAAAGTCAACAATAGTCAAAGATGTTCAAATTTTGAAAGTCAACTGAATTAAGGTTAATTTCTGAGTTCATTCTGTTTAAGGATTAAATCTGATGGTAATTTGCTCATTTTGATTCAGTTACAATCCAGTTTTCTTCAAGTTTTCTAGGTTAAATGTTATTTGTTCATGCTAAAGGAGTGTTTGGATTTGTTAAATTTTTAGAAGTTAAGTGAGATTTGCAAGCTGATTCTGAGTGTGTTGTTTCCAATTGTTGTTTTTATAGTATTAGTAATCAAAAACTTCAAGTCTAATGGTCAAATTTGTTGGCTTGAATTGAAACTGTCTTGGTTTAAAATGCATCTAAATGAATCTGCTATCCAGTAAAGTTTAGAGATCTTAATCTTGTTAAAAGGTAGTAAACTATTCTCAATGGTGTATTGATTATCTGCTTTGAGTATTTACATCATCTAGTTCATCTTGTAGCTCATTTACATGCTTAATATTACCATGATCTTTTCTGTTTTACTCCTCTTTAATCTGTTAAAGCAGTGTTTCCAGTTTAGGATTAGCTGAGATTATAGACTTAGTTGCTTAAGTTATTACTTCTCTAGGTTGGTCACTTTAGGTATTAACATGTTCACCCTCTAGATTCCTTTATTTGCTTATTCTAGTGCTTATTTTGGTCTGCATCGGACACTGCTCGCTCCATGTGTTTCGCATCGCTGACCATAAGTCCTAAATAGCCACTTTGTTTTGATCTCTAACTTTTCACCTTAAGTCCTTATGAGTGAAATTTTGGACAAATGATCTCGGTTGGTGGGCTTGAGTCCCACACTTTGGTTTTCCACAGCTTATTATATGTCGATGCATCACCAAACAAGAGGGGTCGATAGCTTTTTGCTTATATGGCGCTTAGCTCATTTCTTGGTAGATTGCATTTTAGAGGTTAGGAGTAGTCAGTAGTTAGTTGCTTTAGAGTAGTTTTATCATAACTTACCTTCAGAGAAGTTTGGTAGCTTATAGAGCTTATTAGCTTATTTTCAAGTAGCTTATTTAGGATCAGTTACACTACAGCTCTAAAGCAACTGATCCTATTTTCAAGTATGAGAATTAAGAGCTGTAGTGTAACTGATCCTAAATAAGCTACTTGAAAATAAGCTAATAAGCTCTATAAGCTACCAAACTTCTACAGAAGGTAAGTTATGATAAAACTACTCTAAAGCAACTAACTACAGCTACTCCTAACCTCTAAAATGCAATCTACCAAGAAATGAGCTAACTGCCATATAAGCAAAAAGCTATCTGACCCCCTACTGTTTGAGCTGATGCATCACTATATAATAAGCTGTGGAAAACCAAAGTGTGGGACCCAAGCCCACCAACCGTAGATCATTTGTCCAAAATTTCACTCATAAGGACTTAAGGTGAAAAAGTTAGAGATCAAAACAAAAGTGGCTATTTAGGACTTATGGCTGCTGATGCAGAAACACAGTGGAGCAGAACAGGTCTGATGTAGACCAAAATAAGCACTAGAATAAGAAAATAAATGAATCTAGAGGGTGAACATGTTAATACCTAAAGTGACCAACCTAGAGAAGTAATAACTTAAGCAACTAAGTCTATAATCTCAGCTAATCCTAAACTGGAAACACTGCTTTAACAGATTAAAGAGGAGTAAAACAGAAAAGATCATGGTAATATTAAGCATGTAAATGAGCTACAAGATGAACTAGATGATGTAAATACTCAAAGCAGATAATCAATACACCATTGAGAATAGTTTACTACCTTTTAACAAGATTAAGATCTCTAAACTTTACTGGATAGCAGATTCATTTAGATGCATTTTAAACCAAGACAGTTTCAATTCAAGCCAACAAATTTGACCATTAGACTTGAAGTTTTGATTACTAATACTATAAAACAACAATTGAAACAACACACTCGTAATCGCCTTGCAAATCTCACTTAACTTCTAAAATTTAACAAATCCAAACACCCTTTAGCATGAACAAATAACATTTAACCTAGAAAACTTGAAGAAAACTGATTGTAATCAATCAAATGAGCAAATTACCATCGATTTAATCCATAAATGTAATGAACTCGTAAATTAACCTTAATTCAGCTTGACTTTCAAAATTTGAACATCTTTGACTATTGTTGACTTTTATCAAAACTTGAAATTAGAGCTATATCCAGATAAGCTCACATAAGCTTATAAAAGCTTATGTGAGATTATATAAACAAGGATTTAAGGCAATTGAACCGAGAATTTGAACTAAATTAAATTGACAAATTAAATTTAAATTGACAAAAATAAATTGCATTCATAAAACAGATTACAATATCGAAGTAAAACTTAATTGACTACCGAAAAGCATTAAAATAGCAGAAATCAATGGTCAAAACTTCTAAATACATAAGAAATTAGACGACTATAATGTGAGCTCATGGTCCTTTTATAGTGATGATGAGCCTCGGGATGCCTTTGAAGAGCCTAGAAGTCCTTTTGAGCCACACAATCAATCCATTGTCACCTTAACCAATCGTAGAGCTCCATTTCCTTTGATGAGGTGTTATACCCAATGGAAAAGCTTCATTTAGCCACGAGGCATCTTATCCGACAAGTCGAGGTTCTAAAGCTCGAAAGATCCTTAGCACGAGGTGTATTGCTTGGGTAATTGGTGGTAAAAGGTAAGTGGGTAAATGGGGTGTTTGGGGAAGATGAGCACCGAGAGGCGCGCTTGGTTTGTTTATTATTTTTCAAAAATTTGACCGGTCGTGGTAAGGTTCGACTGGGTTTAATAACGGTATAGTAGTTTATTCGGTAGGATAGTTTAGCCGTGTTGGGTTGTTTGTGTTATTAGGATTGGACTTGGACCGGATCTTTGATATTGGGCGAAGGTGTGGATATTGACTTGATATACATCGACTAGACAAATGATCCAAATGGCTAATAAGTGACTAAAGTCAGATATCCTGATATTTGAGGACCAATCATGTAATTCAAATATCTTCCAAGGATAGATTTTGACAATCTTCAAATAAAACAAGGGCCAATTTGCACTTTTGAATCTTCAAGGGCCACTTTTGCCAATTGCTCAAACTCGAGGGCCGCTTTGACATTTCTTCAAACTTGGTTATTTCTTCCAAAATCATCCTGAGAATAAAATCATCATAAATGCTCAATTTTGATCTTCCGCCTCGCTTAAGCTCTCTTGATTTCTTGTGCTCGGATTTATGTCCGATTTGGTTCCTTTTGCGTGTTTTACATATCCGCACTGCATGTGCACAAACTCAAGAAAACCATAAATATTAGCAATAAACGGCTATTTCTTGGTTATTTTGGGTCGATTGATAATAAAAGGTATGTGTTTTGCACATATCAAAATACCCTGACGAGACCATTGTCGTGTCCTCACGCAATGCAATCAACTCACGCTTCTAAAACCAAGGATTTCAATCTCTTTCTACTAAACCTATGAAGAAGTAGCAAAGATTCCTCAAAAGAGATTAAGAGATACCTAATTCTAAAACGCCTGCTAACCTTTTAATTCACATGCGATATTACGATTAAGCACATTCCGATTATGAATGACGGTTTGTTGAACTTTCATGTCGATCAATAACTCCAACATTTTCAAACGACACGCTAGGATCACGAGTAGAAAACACAACACGCATGAAGTGACCATACGGATAGAATACATCGTCCCGATTTTTCACAAGTCCCAAACTAAGCGTGAAACCGAAATCATTGTTAAATATGATTCTAGATGCTAACACTACCCATGGAAGTTACTTGTAATTACCTTTTGCTCCCATTTTCCTAATTTCTAGATTTTTATATTTTTGTGAGAAATGAATTTCTTCAAATTCTCGCTTCGATAACTTTTATTCCGATAAAGATACAAAGCTAAGTCGATAATTAGTTATCCGTCTTCTCTCAAGAACCATTGTCGTAAAAATGAGGTCCACATCAAGGAATTTTTATTCACTTATACTTTTGATTTTTTCATTTTTCATACATCATTTTTTTTTTTTTTTTTTTTTTTTTTTAAAAAAAAAAACACTTATACCTTTTATTTATACGAGCTATGAACCACAGAGCTTCACGGGGTAATTCCAAGACTATAGGCTTCATGAAATGAGGATCCCGACTGGCTAGGCTAAGACCTCACTCAATCCCGGCTAAAGATCCAAGGGTCCGATCTCGACACCGCAACTCACAACTTTACTTATTACTTTATCACTTATCACTTATTGCTTATTTATTACGGATCCTTGATGTGTACCCAATTTTTAAAACAAAGATTCTTTTAAGAAGATAAAGAACTAACTATTGCCAAAGACTCGACATCTCTAATTATTTTAGACAGATATGGGGTGAAACAATTTTGTGGGAACAAAAAGCCATAAGTACCTTCGATGGGCTCTAAAGAGAACCAACTACTCCACGCTTAGCATCTAAACTCATAAGTAACTCTATCATTTCTATCTCTCGCAAATTTAAAATCCCAAATAATGAGATCCGCAGATGCTTAGCCGATAATTTTAGATTATCTATGGTTATGGAACAAAGTTAGGCTCAACACGCCCGGTCAAGTCGTAATTCCATTCCTACTCTCACCAAATAAAAGTCAACAAGGTGTCAAAACATATATTAACTTAGCAAATGCTTCGCCTAATGAAATAAAGTGATGCATATTTAAAATCACTCGTGAAACTTGCAAAATCTTGGCCTTGTGAGCTAGAATTCAGATTTTATAGCTTCTTGTCTAAGAGACTAGCAAAACTTTTCAATCAAAAAGACTTAACAAAAGCTTACAAAATTTTAAATTTTTCTCATTTTTGCACAATTTTTCATTTTCTAAGGAAAACGGGTTACGAGAGAAACACAACAAAATAAGCAAGCGGTCAAATCAAATCAAGATTACCCTACCCCAGATTAGAACGAAACATTGTCCTCAATGTTTAAAGCAAGGGTATCACGAAAATCTAAAAGCCGCTTATTAAGTATGCTCAAAGATAAACGTTAGTCGATAAGATTTGGATATCGGATTTTCATCAAGATCGATCATGAAACTCGAGTGGAGAAAAGACAAACTTCGAGCACGAGAGTCTTCATATCGGGAACATCCTACACACAACATCACAAACAACCAAACACGAGAAATCAAGAGGCGCACCTTCGGCCACTTATTAGAAAATAGAAAGAAAATAGAGATAAGCATGGGGTGCCTCCCACGAAGCGCCATCGCTTTTTTTCACCGAGTCGCTAGCCCCGACTCGTCCCGAATTCATTTGTCCTGGGAAGAAAGTGGTAGAGATACCGTGGTCAAAACGGTGTCCTCACTCCCGAGGGAAAGAGAATGGGTGGGTTGGGGAAAGAAAATGTCGGCATCGCACATAAGTGGATAACATGAAAGAATGATCCATCATCCGTGGTTTTACCAAGGACGAAAGGATGACGGATCACAATAAGAATACTCCATGAAGAAGGGAGCTCATGGTAAGGAGGTGAAAGTTTAACAATGAAGGCATCCAAGAGAGGATCCTTTTCTAACAACGCTTTCTAACAAAGAACTCATCAATGCAGATCCCGGGTTGAAAATCTTGTCTTCACATGGGCTCAACGGATAAGTGAGGGTCGACTCAACAGAGGAAGGAGAATCATCATTAAGCAAGCTTTCAAGAAAAGGACATCTTGATTAGAGTCGCACTCGTCACCTCAATACCCGCGTATTGGATCATCAAGAAATAAGTCGATTTCTTCCATATCGTAATCATAAGGCGGATAATCAAGAATATCGCCTTCAACCACTTTAGTCAATTCATAAATCTCCATAATATCTTCGTCGATTCATCACTTTCTTCATCTTGCATAACATCACATGACGGGAGAGAAAGGTCTGAACACGTAGATGGGACAAGTAGTGTGCTCGAGAGCTAGCAATATCCACCACTTCCGCTGTGGTCTCGAATCGGACTCAAAATCTTTGTCAAAAGAGGATTAACTTCAAAAGGTGTAGTCGCCCTGAATTCAAAAAGTGGATTTGAAAAATCCCTAAGTAACCTCTGAGATGTCAAGAGAATCACATAAAAGCAAATCACAATCATTGTCGATACATCCTGACTCACTGGGATTGGGTCAAGGATCTCAACACTAGACGATTCCGCTTCCTAATAGTGCAAGAGGCTCGCCCCCATTATGAGAGAGTCAACGGATCAACAACTATCGAAGACATAGAATCATCGACCTTTTCCAAAATGACGCCACTTCTCTCAACCGCGTGAGTGAAGGGAAGGGTCGAAATGAAAGACTCGTAAACGGGAGTGGTTTCACCGACAAACTTTCATAATATTCTTTCATTTGATGGAATCCTCATCATCATCGTCAATGTAAGTCTCGAGCCATCGGCACGCTTTCAAGTGCTTGCTCCTCAATTCGTATTTCTTCAAGACACTTTTCAACTGAAATGCTTGCTTTTCTTCTTCGAGTAATTCTATCATAGATCTTCGCTATAGACGCCGATCTTCTAAGATGTTTATTAACAAATTCTTCGAGTATTTTAAGACATCTTTGAATTTCGGAGAAATTATCTGAGGTCAGGTTGAATTTCTTGGTATTGTGGAGGCGGGTTATAAGGATAGTCATAATTATCACAAGGAACCTATTCATAGACAAGCGGGTTTTGCATTTGACAATCGGAGTTAACGCATGACCTCCACAATACTCACAACAATATGATTGTTGTAACGGGTTCAGTGAAGTATATGGATAAGGTTCATAACCAAAGGTCCGATTGTTATATTGATTTTGACATTGAAAACCTTGGTGAGGACCTCCACAAGATTACAAGAGTATGACTCGCCTCATGGCATGGGATTGGTTAAGGAAATCATCAGATCATTGTAGGGATGTTGGTCGAGACAAACTCGTTTCCCGTACTCACAATGCTACATCCGGGACAATTCCCACCATTTTGAGGTCCCCCACACCATTGACAACCATAATGGTAAGACGAAGACATCGAGAAGAATTATACAAATAAGAGGGTAAAGAGATAAAGAATTGACGGTTCAGAGGGTGAAGAAGAATATTTTTGGGTTTTTAAAACAAATTTTGAAAAGGAAAATCTTTTTGGGTTTTTATAAAGGGATATGTACAAATATCAACGATAACTTCACGAGGAAGGATCTTCAAATGCACGCGATTCGAGACGGAATACGAAAACTCGCTACAAGCCCTCCCAAGAATGGCGCCAAAATTGATTCTGTCCAAACCGCTGTTATCTCACACAAGCTAGCCACTTGCGAATGACTAACCGTAAGAAACTTAAAACAGCTGCATAAACCAATAATAGAGAGAAGTGTAGTATGTTGGGTAACTCAAACGATTAGGTTCGAGCACCGAGATCGTTCCAACCAGGTTGAATGGAATTTCCAACTCACGCCCCGATTATCTGGATTTGAATAATGTAAGGGATAAAATGAAGATCTCTAAACTATGGGATAAGGAAAGCATATAGGATTAAAATCTATGGGAAAACCTAAGAACTAAGGCAAACTACTCAAATCTATACTAAAACGCAAATACTAATTAAAACGAAATGCTAATAAAATGCAATTACGTCGATTCTAACTCCTAAAAATAACCTAAAATTACTTTTACTCTAAAAATGATATTAGAAAACTATTTATGAATTAAAACTATTTTTTAGAATTTTTCTTGATTTTATTAGAATTTAAAAACTAATTTTAACTTTAAAAATAAGACTAAATAACTAAAAATTATAAAAACAAAGGGGAAAATTATGAAACTAATTTTATAAAATCTAAAATACCATAAGAGAATTTTCAAAACTAAATTTTTTATTTTTCTGATTATTTTTCTATTTTCTACAAATTTAAATCTATTTAAATCTAATTTAAATTGTAAAAAATACCAAATTAAAAGGGGAAAATAGGGAAAAATATTTTTTATGCTTTTTATATTTTTCTTAAACTGGAAAAATTGAAAAATTATTTTTTGGAACTTTTTCTGAATTAATTGCATTTAAAGCTATTTAAAAATGACTAAAAACTATTTTTAATTAAGAAAAATAGCAAACAGCAGTTAAAAATTATAAAAAATGCAGGGAAATTCTAAACTAATAATCTAAAGCTATGAAAAATATAAAAACATGGGCTTATGTATGAGAATTAAGAGCTGTAGTGTAACTGATCCTAAATAAGCCTACTGAAAATAAGCTAATAAGCTCTATAAGCTACCAAACTTCTACGTATGTGTTATGATAAACTACTCTAAAGCAACTAACTACAGCTACTCCTAACCTCTAAAATGCAATCTACCAAGAAATGAGCTAACCGCCATATAAGCAAAAAGCTATCCGACCCCCACCGCTTGAGTCGATGCATCACCATATAATAAGCTGTGGAAAACCAAAAGTGTGGGACTCAAGCCCACCAACCAGAGATCATTTGTCCAAAATTTCAGCTCATAAGGACTTAAGGTGAAAAAGTTAGAGATCAAAACAAAAGTGGCTATTTAGGACTTATGGTCACGATGCGTAAACACAAGGAGCGTAATGTGTCCGATGTAGACCAAAATAAGCACTAGAATAAGAAAATAAATGAATCTAGAGGGTGAACATGTTAATACCTAAAGTGACCAACCTAGAGAAGTAATAACTTAAGCAACTAAGTCTATAATCTCAGCTAATCCTAAACTGAAACACCGCTTAATGATTAAAGAGGAGTAAAATGAAAAGATCATGGTAATATTAAGCATGTAAATGAGCTACAAGATGAACTAGATGATGTAAATACTCAAAGCGTATAATCAATACACCATTGAGAATAGTTTACTACCTTTAACAAGATTAAGATCTCTAAACTTTATCGGATAGCGATTCATTTAGATGCATTTTAAACCAAGACAGCTTCAATTCAAGCCAACAAATTTGACCATTAGACTTGAAGTTTTGATTACTAATACTATAAAACAACAATTGGAAACAACACACTCGTAATCGCCTTGCAAATCTCACTTAACTTCTAAAATTTAACAAATCCAAACACCCTTTAGCATGAACAAATAACATTTAACCTAGAAAACTTGAAGAAAACCGGATTGTAAATCGAATCAAATGAGCAAATTACCATCGATTTAATCCTTAAACAGAATGAACTCAGAAATTAACCTTAATTCAGTTGACTTTCAAAATTTGAACATCTTTGACTATTGTTGACTTTTATCAAAAACTTGAAATTAGAGCTAAGTATCCAGAGATAAGCTCACATAAGCTTATAAAAGCTTATGTGAGATTATATAAACAAGGATTTCAGGCAATTGAACTGAGAATTTGAACTAAATTAAATTGACAAATTAAATTTAAATTGACAAAAAATAAATTGCATTCATAAAACAGATTACAATCTCGAAGTAAAACTTAATTGACTATCGAAAAAGCATTAAAATAGCAGAAATCAATGGTCAAAACTTCTAAATACATAAGAAATTGGACGACTATAATGTGAACTCAAGGTCCTTTTTATAGTCGATGATGAGCCTCGGGATGCCTTTGGAAGAGCCTAGAAGTCCTTTTGAGCCACACAATCAATCCATTGTCACCTTAACCAATCGTAGAGCTCCATTTCCTTTGATGAGGTGTTATACCCAATGGAAAAGCTTCATTTAGCCACGAGGCATCTTATCCGACAAGTCGAGGTTCTAGAAGCTCCGAAGATCCTTAGCACGAGGTGTATTGCTTGGGTAATTGGTGGTAAAAGGTAAGTGGTAAATGGGGTGTTTGGGGAAGATGAGCACCGTAGAGGCGCGCTTGGTTTGTTTATTATTTTTCAAAAATTTGACCGGTCGTGGTAAGGTTTGACTGGGTTTAATAACGGTATAGTAGTTTATTCGGTAGGATAGTTTAGCCGTGTTGGGTTGTTTGTGTTATTAGGATTGGACTTGGACCGGATCTTTGATATTGGGCAAGGTGTGGATATTGACTTGATATACATTGGACTAGACAAATGATCCAAATGGCTAATAAGTGGACTAAAGTTGCATATCCTGGATATTCGAGGACCAATCATGTAATTCGAATATCTTCCAAGGATAGATTTTGACAATCTTCAAATAAAACAAGGGCCAATTTGCACTTTTTGAATCTTCAAGGCCACTTTTGCCAATTGCTCAAACTGAGGGGCCGCTTTGACATTTCTTCAAACTTGGTTATTTCTTCCAAAATGATCCTGAGAATAAAATCATCATAAATGCTCAATTTTGATCTTCCTACCGGCTTAAGCTCTCTTGATTTCTCGTGCTCGGATTTATGTCCGATTTGGTTCCTTTGCTGCTTTTACATATCCGCATCTGCACAAGACAAACTCAAGAAAACCATAAATATTAGCAATAAACGGCTCTTTCTTGGTTATTTTGGGTCAGATTTGATAATAAAAAGGTATGTGTTTTTGCACATATCAATCATCCATTACAGATAGTCTTAAGGGTAGGATTATGCAATGGTAGTAATATATTGTTTCGTAGTGTTATTTTTTTTAAGGGTTAATGGCATATAATAGCAACATACTTTTCCATTTGTTCCATTATCAGATACGAACTCAAAAAATTACCATAATCACCATCCAACTCTTTGTCTGCTAGTCTTTTTAGCATGTTTCAAAGAACTTACTTTCCCATTTGTTTTATTATCATACGCTTTGACTAACGACCGCTTGTAATTAACTACAAAATATGTGTTCTTACATTTTCATACGCTTTTATCCGCTTTCACACGCTTTTATACGCCGCCCGCTTTCACGCTTTCACGTTTTTAGTTGTTATCACCGTTAGTCCTTTTGACTAACGATCGCTTGTAATTAACTCAAAATATGTTTTTTTACGCTTTATATGTTTTCGCCGCTTTTGTTCGCTTTTAAACATATTTTGAGTTAATTATAAACGGTCGTTAGTCAAAAGGACTAACGGTGCAAACAAAACATAAAAAACGGCGAAACGATAAAGACGGATAACAACATATGAAAACATAAGAAAACGTATGATAACGTAAGAAAACATATTTTGAATTAATTATAACGGTCGTTAGTCAAAAGGACTAACGTGCAAATAAAACGTATGATAATGAAACAAAATTTGAAAGTTGGATGATTGAAGATTTTTTTGGTCAGATCCGATAATTCGAACGAACGAAAAGACGTTGTTATTACATGCCATTAACCTTTTTTTTTAAATATCTTAACTTTTTTAATTGCTCCCGCTTAAAAAAAAATGGTTTGCAATCCTTCTTTACTTCATTTTTCTTGTAATACATTCAAAAATATTTGTGCACCCGCCCACCTGATGACTTTTAGTACTTGGTATTTCGCATAAAACCTAATTGGTTTGTCTCGGACAACAAATTATTTACACACATAAAGTATTTACTATCTCACATAACTCACAGATGTCTCAAATAAACTTTTAGCACATATAGACCACAATTCAATATATACAGGAAGATCAAAAGCCTTTTGATGACACAATCTATTTGTATTAATTTTTTAGAGATCACATCTAAAGAACGATTTATTTGAGCATATAGCTTCAAAAATTTGTGAACAAGAGTAGTAGCGCATTTATTTATAAAATTTGCACAAGAAAAAAGATGGGCACGGTCATTTGTTTGTTCCAAAACAATGGGCATATGAAATTTATGAGTCGGAACGCATCAAAACAACCCATTAAAAAATGTCATAAACTAATAAATTCAAAGATTATAGTGCGTACCAAGATTTTAAAAATCTTTATTATTCGACTGAATATTGAAGTTGAGACTGTTGACCCACCAACATGGCAACATGTCACATGGAGAATATTAATGACATTTTATCTAGAAAATAAAACTCAATTATTGGGTCGTTTACCTAATCAAGTAGAATTTGAACCCTATGCTTGATTCATGCACTCTCCTAATTCCTACCTACTTGTATATTTCCCAATCATTTCCTAGAATCCAAGAATATATTTTGAAATATAAAAACAGAAGTTATTCACATGCTTAATACTAATAGTATGGTAAAATTAAATCCCCAAATTAAGGTAAAAAAAGTTAAAGAAAAACGAAAAGCTATGACATAGGCCAAGACCGACTCAACGTAAAAGTTTATTTTTATTTCCAAGGTTGCAAAAGAAAAGTTTATTTATTTTTAAAGTCAGAAAAGCGCTAAAAGGCCAACTAATCTTTACCATTAATATACGTTAATTGTCAAACAACTATTAAAATTCTTATGTTGTTCTAGTAAAGTTGTCCCATTTCTATATCAATCTTTTTTCTAGATAGTAGTAGTGTGGTACCATGCATGTAACTATGTAAGTTGGTTTTCTTGCACATGCACATATATAGACAAATTTATATCCATCTATAAACACGACTTTTTTTCCATTTTTAGTCGCTATTTGTTCACTTTAGATTCATCCCAACGTGTTACATGTCCATTAAAGTGGTGGTACATGTTTTATTATTATATTCTTATAAGTATAAAAGTGATCAAATTCGTTGATATATATTCGGATTAGGAGGGACCAAGTGTCTCGTGAAATGTCATCCTTATCATATTTGGTATTGATCAAGACTCGTGTTTTACTATACTAATATTGGTAACGTTTCATAAATGTAGAAAGATAGACTAAAACAGTCCGTTCAACATAGAACTTACACATAACCAAAAATGTCTATAAAGGGTAACACATGTTGCATATAATATAAGATGATATGATGTGTTTGGCACATACACTACCATCAACCAACAGAATTGTTACAGTATAGTAGACTAATACATCTTTCACAAACCGAAAAATGTGATATCTAGCCCGGGACGAAACTAGAGGTGTCTCGTGATGTCACGCGGCCTCGACCGAATTATATTTCAAAAGTGTTAGCTTTCATAAAAAAAACTCCGATTTATTCTAATTGCATCCGGTATAAATATGTATCCCATTATACAACGTTCCTTCACTGTGTTCAGCCCTACAACAAAACTGGAAGAAGCATGAATTTATCATGTAGTCATGACGTAATATGAAGAATTTACTTAACTCTTACCGGAAACGTGGTTTGTTAGCTTGATTTTATATATTAAAGACGTGGTTATATTTATTTCAATATATGCATCTTACGTGTTAAATTAATATCGTTTAGTCTAACTTTCTTACGTGTTTATCATCTTACGTGTTTTAGTCTAAACTTCAATATTACTAAGGGCCCGTTTGGTTGAGGGTTGTGGGGGTTGGATTTTGGCATGAGGCTAAAAGTTGTCATTTGGTTGGAGGGTGTACGATTTGGTATTATGATTGTATCCGGATATTTGGGCATCTTTAATTCCCACCCCTATATAGTGGATTTCGATGATCAGATTTATACTTTCCATCTCATATCATACTCTAACATTTTTCTTTTATAATATTATAATAATATATTTCTAACTCTAATATTTATATCAAATAGTAACCAAACATCTTTTTCAAAAACCCTTACTTTTTCTTTCATATTTTTCTTTCAACCCAATACCAAATCCGAACCCCGGATACAAACCAAACGGCACCTAAAAGTGTAAAAAGTAGTACGAGTAATAATATCGTTGATCATCCACTGCCCACATTTAGGGGTGCTTGGTTGGGGGTAATGGGGTGGTGAACGACAGCGAATGATTAAACACGTTTGGTTAAAACTAGTGAACGAATCATTGTTAAGATTGGGAATGGGCATTACCCAAGAATCGGGAAGACAGAATGATTACCACCACCATCGAAGCAGCCACAGCAAGCAGTAGCCACCACCACCACTAGCCACCACCACCACCAGCCATCACCACCACCACCAACACCACCAGCCACTACCATTAGCAGCCACCACTACCACCACCAGCCACCACCACCACCAGCAACCACCACCACCACCCACCACCACCACCACCAGCCACTTCCACCACCCCCACCACCACCACCACCACCAGCCACCACCACCACCAGCCACCATCACCACCACCAGCCACCACCACCACCACCATTAGCAGCCACCACCACCACCATCATCCACCACCACCAGCAGCCACCACCACCACCAGCCACCACCATTAGCAGCCACCACCACCAGCCACCATCACCACCACCACCAGCCACCATCACCACCACCACCACCAGCATCCACCACCACCACCACCACCAGCATCCACCACCAGCCACCACCACCACCAGCCACCACCATTAGCAGCCATCACCACTAGCAGCCACCACCATCACCAGCAGCCACCAACACCACCAGCCATCACCACCACCAGCAGCCACCACCACCAGCAGCCATCTACCACCACCATCTACCAGCCACCACCATCACCACCAAAAGCAACCACCACCACCACCACCAACCACCACCACCACTATCAGCCACCACCACCACCACCACCACCACTTTGGAGGTTAATGTATTTTTCTCATGCCAAGCACTATCAAAGATAATGATAATCACCATTACATTCATTTGCATTCCCTTTGCATTCCCATTGCCTTTCCCTTTCCCATTCCCCATTTTGAACCAAGCGCACCCTAAATCGGTTATTCAATAATTTGCTTATAAGAAAGAAAGTTACAATATTATTTATTTGTAAATTTTCAAATATGAATCTCAGACTAGTTACAAAAAAACAATTTGGTGTTACAGGCAAGGAGGGAACCACGATCAAAAGTGACACGATGCACAGAAAATTTTATACCTAAATATAAGAGAAATAAAAATTGAACTAAAACGAAGATTTCATTAAAACGATACATTTAAAGTGCAATTAAGAAAAATATATATTTTTTTTTCAATTATTCATGGTTCATCACAGGTTTATTATAGGTTAATGTTGTAATTTAATTATGAGACGGAAGGGGAAGTGACTTGTGGAGTATCAAATAGATTGCTAAGCTTGGCGAGTGCGATCACTCGCCAAACATTTGAAATTTTTGGTCATGTGACTTAGCCACTTAGGTTAAAATTTCAAAAAGTTTAAGATGTGCTAAACTTTGCGTATGTTGTATCAATCTTTTTTTCGCCCGTCAATACATCCTCAGTTATTTGCGACTCGCGTTAGATCAATAGACGCTAACAAGTAACAATTGTCAAAATTACTAACTTTTGTCATCAGTTTATTTGATATTCATAATAACTATGAACACGTGATATCCAGTAGTCATGTTTATGTTTATAGTACTTCCTAATAAAATTTGATACATGCTTTACATATCTCGATCAAAAAAACATATTTTCACTCACCATTTTGATCGCTCATCATTTCTTCCAATTCAACAACATACGTAACATCCGGTATACAGCTCTCAGATCGAGCAAGTCCAACTCCAACACTATCATCCCTAGTCCTCATTGGACTACACGGCATAGACCTAACACGCCTCGGTGAATCAAAACTTCGTCTTAGAATCTGTTTCATAGCATCAATCAAATCAACTGTCGGGTCTGTCTTCTGACCCGACAAAATTGACTTTTTACAAAACGCCATATGGCGCGTCATGGCCTCATCAGTGGTGATCAGCCTTTTGCTTCTAATGATCTCATATTTAACTGCTTCACCACATAGTCCACATATCCATTTTCCTTGATATCTTTCGCGAATCCTGTTTATGTACTCGGGTGTACACTCTTCAGTTAAGCTACAACATTCACACATCACAAACTCAACTTTCGTTTCGGCTATTAGTTTTGTTGCTAGCTGTTGTGATTCTGTTGATGGCATCACTATTGCATCACTCATCACTGTCGTAGACATATCTACCAATAGAACATGCAATAAAATCATTAGTTACCCATAATGGTAAAAACCTTGACTTTTGATTTTGGCGGGTAAACTTGTCATTTTTTAGTAGTTTTTCTCCTTAACTTTTTGTACCTCGTTTCTAAAATAGTTTTTACTATCTAGACACAAAAGATTGTAACTATAACAAAAGTTTTTCGTGTTCAGGTTATCTGACGACAATTATTTCATTCAGATGTACGCGTATATTACAAAAACTATAAACTAGATTACCTGAAAAAGAAGTAAATGAAGCTCAATACTTTGATTCAGTTTGTGAATTTTAGATGAAATTTGATAAATATTGTTGACAATTATCTCTCTTTGTTCCACTACTCTCCATTATCTTGAAGCTTGGATTTACAAGGAAACAGGAGAAAAATTCCGAAAGACATTCTTCGGAAAAATCGTATATTCGTAATTGTAGCTCCAATATCTTGACTCTTGCAACTTTGATCGTGAAGTTGAATTCAAAATATGAAGCAAACCAAGTGAAGAATGTGGAGTTTTGAAAGAGAGGGAAGGGGGAGGAACAAAGAGAGAAGGGACAATGGTTTTGTAGGGTGTTTTGAGTGGGGGTAGTTGTTGTTAGATGCTCAATTATTAAAAAGTTAATGAGGTATAGAATCCACAATGGCAACAAAAATTACCTAAAGAAAGTAATCAATGGCATCCTAATTATACATTTCATTCTCGAATTAACTTCTAGCATACATCTATACTACTTATAAAACATATTATTTTTCAACAAAATTTTAGCAGCGATTAAGTTTGTTTCATGAATCAGTATTTTAAGTGTTAAGATCCATTTTAAATGATTATATTGTTTTTTCGATAGTGTTGTTTTGTATTTAAGTTTATCTTTTTGATAGCATTTTGTAAGTTGCATTAATCAATTGATATTAAAATAATAATAACGCCATTTTTTGTTGGAAGGAGAATTAACACCATTTTTTCAGTATCCCTGAGAGCTATAAGACATAAATAGTTAGTGCACATAAACAAAAATTGCGGATACAAACATTTATCTTTCGCCTTTACGTCTCAACCTTTCACTTTTATATCGTATAATTTCAGAGATTAGCATTCATGTGAATATGGTATATTGGAGTCAATTTTGCATTTTAGGAAGAGAATGCATTAATCTCTCCGAGATTAGCAATTGTTTCCTTTAAAAGCGATTGTTGAATACAACTTTTAAAGTTTCCATTTAAACGCCTAGGCATGACTGAATACAAGTTTTAAAATTTCCATTTAAATGCATAGCCATTTAAAAGTCATAGTTTCCTTTCTCACCACAATAGTTGACCGAATTTAGTTTTAAACTATTGACCGAAATTCAGTTTTCCACTTTCAAAGAAGATTATTTTTTCTTTTTAGTTAGTAGAGAAGAGATATAATAGAGCCTAAATGGTCTACTACAAAGTTGACTAAAATTCATGAAATTTGAATTTTGAATTCTTATTCTAGCATGATAGTTTTGGGTTCTACACATTTACTGGCAACAAAAGCAAGTTCGATTACGGGAGCGACACACATCCAGGCAGCGGCGGCGGCAACGGTGGACTCCGGCGGCAATAACAAATCTATAAAAAAATTGTCAAAAAAGTTATATAAACTCAAAGCTGAAAAATGATACATATATAGATAGATCTAAAAATAACCACAAAACTTGATATAAATCTATCAAATACTAAAACAATTGAATAACACTATTTTCATCTTTATACAAATATTAACAACATTAAAATAAGACATACTATAAAGTGCGATAATGACTTTATCCCAAGAACACAAGCCATGCACCATGACAAGAGATTTTCCGGCGAGAAAGCGGTGAGCCTTGCACTATTTCCTAAGAAAGTAGTGGTGGCGAACCAATTTCAAAGTAGTCCGGACGGCGTACGTAAAAATTATAAAAATTAGATCTACAATTAGAATCTATAGATCCGTAAAAAAAAAAAAAAAAAAGAACTTGATTTATTAGTAAAACTTAAAAGAATTACCTCAAAACATGCTGGTCGTGAGTCGTGGTGGTTATGGGTTTCGGTGGTGGTTTGATTTAGTTGGTGGAGTCGTCTAGTGGCGGTGACGACCGGTGGAAGTGACGTCCGGTGGTAGTGGTTCGGTGGTGGGAGTTGTGGTGGTGAGTATGGTGGTATTATTTTGTGTGTTTGTTTTTAGTGTGAGATGAAATGTGTGTGTGTCTGAGAGAGAGAGAGATAAGTTTTCCAAAATTACTAAATATAATTTTCCACATTCAAGTTTCAACATTCCTCTTGACCATTTTTCATTTTTAGATAGCATAGATGAATGATCAATCTTGAATCTTGAATGTTAAATACTTAAATTAATGTAGTTTGTCTAAATTATCCTAAATACCCTTTAAACTTTGCAACTTTTAAAAAACTTGGCAACTTAAATTATGTATTTTCTTGATCACTTCTAAACTTGAAAACTTTTTAAAAACACACTATATTCTTTTGAAAAAAAATACGCGTTTTGCATCAAAGGTCGAACCAAAAATACGATTTCACAAATACAATTGTTTGTCACTATACACCGTCACTTTGTGCAGTTATTTGTTTAGTTTAGATTAATAGATTTGACTGTATGAAATAATGTTAAACGCGTTGGCTTTCAGGATCATTGATTAATGAGAGCTAATAGTTGTGGACCAAAATTTAAACAAAACCAAAAAGAACGAATTTTCATATAATGGTCACAAGTAAACGTATCACCTTTACCTTAACATTTACTCTATTTTCATCAAGCCAACCACCAGATAGCAGTAATAGATCTCCAAACCAAACATAAAAACACACAGAAAATGGTATACTACACCACCAAACGGGTGCCAAAAGTAAAGGAGCACGCGTAGTGACGGATGGCTGTAGTGGCCTTAATGCGCCAAAGGGGGAGATCGACCCTCACCCTTATGCATGGTCTTATAAGCCCTCGTGATGCTAATCAAACGACATTACATAATTGACTTTAAACTGATTTTACTATGAGTTCTTATTTCTTTCATCCCAAATTTTATTTGCACAAAGTTTTACGATTTCTTACTAACTACATTCTCTGCTAATTAAATATGATATTTTCCTACTAAAATCTTTTTTAATTTATTGAAACACAATATGTAGGTTTATGTTGAGACAACCCTAGAAAGATGACAATTTATTTTAGGACGAATAGAGAAACAAAACGATATTCAGCATTAGTTTTTTATACATTAGCTTTTGAAATATTAAGAAAGTTTAAAATAATTCAAACATGTTTAAATTGACCTAATTTTCCATCTGTCTAAGAATGTAGCATACTTGCATTCACATTAACTCGTACGTGTGTAGTATTATTTAACACTTCGTAAATGTATGGAAAGTCTTTAACATAAATTTGTTGCGTGATTAAAGAGTTTATGCATGACAGTTGTATAGACAGCCACTCCAAAACACATAAATTAATGTTCTTATAAAGTTTATTTTAGTGCTTGTTTGATCATAAAGTTAGTAGGTGTACAACTTCCTAAAATTAATGTTAGTTAAGTTTGTCTTTTATTATCATTTAATAATAAATTAAAAAATAAAATAAACATAATGTAATTCATTAATACATAAAACCTAAAAACATTAAATTTAAGGGCTTGGATGATAGATGTACCAAGGTTGACCCTAAAAAATTGTGTGGATAAAGAGTACTCAAAGCTTATAATTTACTTTCTTTTGCTTTTTAATCAATTTATTGACAATGTTACATAGGTAGTGTTACGGCCCGTGCTCGATTTGACCGAAATTTGAACTTTTACACGGAAACGATTTGACTATAACGAACTCATTATTACTTTCTTATAAAACAACAATATTCTATAACAATTGACACCTTTATAATATTTGCAAGAAGTATGACCCCTTTTTTAAAACGATTTACACAAAACTATAAAACCAACAAACGACATCCACTGTTGCATCAATACGCCGTATCCATATTCATGGGTACACTGTATTGATGCTTAGGCTAATACGTCGTATCCACAATGAGTGACACATCGTATTCACTCTACAACTCAATACGCTGTATCCACATTAATGGATACACCGTATTGAACACTAGATACAGAACCACTGCAGAAATCTGCAAAAAACCAACGTCTTTAATCAAACCAATTTGAATCCAATTTAACACCATGACTTGTACCAAAACACACATTTAACATTCCATACTATAATAAAATTATACCTTAATATATCACACGACAATTGACCCGTTTGAGCCCAAAATGGGTAGAATTAGACCTTAAACCAAACACACCTTTAACCATTATAAACGCTTTGACTCATTACTATAACAACCAAAATACTTGAAAACAAATACATAAACTTTAATCAACATTACACTTAAACCGTATAAAAGACCCTCAAGTGTAACATTGTCATCGAGCTCGGTATTCTACTACTAAGCTCTTAATACATACAAAACCTTCTAGAGTCCACACTTCCAATCCTTAAGCTTTAGTCCAAGCATTACCTTCTTTCCACAAGCCCTTACAAAACATTAACATCTATAACGTAAGCGATAACACTTACTAAATAACTGGTCAATACATAATTAACATATCCATCATCATATAAGCAATATGCACACAAAGCAACTAGTCCAAATACTATAAACACATTACTATACCACACCTTTAACACATAAATCATTAACACATACCTTAGTCCTTCCTCAATCAAGACTAACACTAAATCGTTCCAACAACGAAGTCTTTTATTCCGGCTTACTTCTAAGCAACTATAACCAATCCTAGCACCTTCATTCACATCACATAATATAACAACTTTCATATTATACACATAATAACCACGTTACTTACATTAGCCTCCGAGCTAAGTTACCATAGAATCTATATCATCATCAACGTCATCATTCTCCTCATTGCTATCTAGCTCAAATCATCATAAACAATAACACTTAAAACACATATTAAGATTACTATAACAATGGTTTATATAATCATTGAAACAGATGCACCTTGATAGATCTTGAGCTCGTGGATCGTTATATATGCCTATGTAATCACAAGCACAATAAAAGACAATCTCTACTACTTATATTTATCGAATATAAACACAAGTAACAAATAACTAAGAACTCGTGATCCTCTATGGATCGTTATAATAACTAAAATTGTGTTTTTCCAATCGGACATAACTCATTCTAATGTGTTCCTTTATAGACAAGGAATCCTAAACAAAACCCTAAACCGCTTCCCAAGAAACGATAAACATAAAACTAAATAAGATATACACAATCACTTCCTAATAAAGCTCATGTATATCCAAACTAAATATACTAAACACGGAATAATCACTTCCTCATAAACAAACTAATAACTATTATACTTCACAGATTATGTCTTCTGCGAGAATCCACTCTTCTTCAAGAGAATCCCTTCAGAGTAATTTTAGCATAATCCAAACTTCACATAATTCCCAACAATCCTCCCTAAACCGGAATTTGACTTGGTTAAGTTCCGCTTGATAGATCTTTAACGAGACAAGACTGAGGATTGTGCACAAACGATGCAAAGAAAGAATCCAAATAAGAATGCTCTTTGATGAAGAAACACCGAAACTCCATATCTTTGCAAAGAACAAATGACAATAGGTACATCAAAACATATTAGTTTCATACTATTCTCATCACATCCAGTGTGTTAACTCCTGTGAGAGGTGAATCATCGAAAATAATGGATTTGATGTCTCTTTACCAATAGCCATCACTACCGGAGTAGCCATATGTTTAAGTTCGTAAACTATGGTACACTGATAACCATCTGATTTATTGGCAAACCAAAAACCATAGAAAAGGATTTGAAATGTCTTTACCTGTAGCTGTTTGCTCAGGACTAGTCAATTCTAAGAATTGGTGAATTGACAACCAAATATGGTATTCCAATGCCTTTACCACAAGCTATACATGTGGGCTAGTCAATTCTTGGATTCCAAAAAGGAATAAACCATGGTGAATTGAAAACCATACAACACTCAGCAATGAAGCATGGGTGGTTGCATACCCTATGATTTTTAGCAAACCATTACAGCTATCAACATATTTGATATGTCTTTACCAAAGTCAGCACTTTGGACTAGCTAACTCTTTGACATACACAAGGTATATCCGTGAGTCAAGAACCATCAAAAGTATACAACAAACCTGCAATAAAAGTTAGACAAACCCAAATTTTTTTTTTTTATTATTTTATTTTTTTATTTTATTATTATTTTTTTAACGAGAAAAGAAAGAACAAAATTACAAAATAAACAAACTATTACAATCAAAATGAACCTTTATGTTGCGTGTGATTTTAATCAAACCAACACATTGAGAAGCATGAAGCTCATCATTGCCAACCGGATTAGAGGCACTTCCAACTTCGTCTCAAAGAATCGCTCCATAAAAGTAATCGATAAAGGATAGAGCTTATCCGATAGCATACACAAAATCATACCACAAGTGGTCTCAACCACATGGACACAAGGCGAGGATAAAATCTCCACCTCAATCTCCCACGTATGTGAATTCTTCCAAATAGAATACCCTTTACCTTCAAGAATGAGAATCAAACAAGACCAAGATCACCCAACAAATATAAACCGTAACCCGTTGGTGAATGAATATTATAATACCGAGTGACATGTTCATACAAAGATCTTCAAATCATGTCTATTCACCAAATGAAAGATGTCCTTCAAGAAGTTGAACTCGAATAGCAAGATATCCATTCGATAAACAAAGGTTAAGCTTCCCGCCTTTCCAATTGACCAATACCGCATGTGTTCCTTCAGGAAAAACCTCAACAGGTCAAACTTTAATAAAGGTTGACTCATCAGCCTTGAGATCTAAATAAGTAGTCTTTGAAGAATGTTTCCTAGCTAGTCTAACAGAACTCCTTAACGAATTAATTTTCCTTTTAACCAAGCTTTTCTGCCTCCTACCAGCTATTGGATCTGTATCAATCTTTAAATCATCTTCCCTACTCAATAAATCACCCAAAGCCACACTAGGCAATGCATCAGAAGTAACAACAGAAGACTCAGCAGAAACAACATTATCAGTAGAAGGATTAGCTTCAGAAGTTGTGTCAGAAGTAACAACTGGAGAGATCACCAGAGGCAAAACATCATCAAAATTTTCCACTATATCAACTGTTTTATGTCTCTTAGCTTTAGGAACATCGGACATAGTATCAATCCTTTCCAATTTAGACGAAGAAGTAGAACCAGAGGAGGAAAACTCCATAATCATATTATACAGTCTGATCAAAGCATCATCAGACAAAGCACAGACTTGCTTCATTGACATACCAGAATTATAAATAGTAGAACTATGATTCTTCACAACTCTCCTCATATGATTCCTCTTCTGAGAAACAGTCATTGGTTTTTCTCTTTTTGCTTTATGTTTTTGAGCAATAAGAGCTCTCCTCTTTGCAGCCGCTTCTTGCTTCCTTTGATTACCAAGAGCCACCATTTGATCCACAAAATTCTCATTATCAAAAGATGCTCCTAATATAAGTTTTGCAAGATTTGGATCAGATGCACCTTGAGTAGTATAAACATCCCATTGATCATCATGATCTTAGGAAGTAATGCATCAAGCTCTAATTTTCTTCAAGAGACAAATTAGAATCGATCGATCTTGAAGAAATTTAGCAACTACACGACTCTTCCGCATATTTTCATAATTAGCAAACAAAATAGCTTGAGCTTGATTTTCTTCTGCAGCTACTGCACCTAAAACAATCATATCATCAATCACGCCTTCCTTTCCTTTGTCGAAGATTCCCAACGTAACCAATTTGAGCTTCGAAGGAACAACCAAACCAACATCGAAGAAACATGTTGAGACAATTCCTCAACAGTGTAGAGAAAACTTCGAAAAAGAATTCAACTTATAAATTCTCCCACCATAAAAACTTCATCATCATCTCGTCAAGGTGAAACATTTGGTTGTTCTTGTATAAATGAAGTTTGACCATGATCGAAACAACCTCCTCAACTAGAACATCGCCAGATGCATCAACAACTTGTGGCTCCTTTGAAGTTTCAAGAGATACCTTATTCAAATATTGTCTTCTTTTCTAGCAAATATAATAGGCACCTTGCTCCTTGAAGATTCAAAGAATAGAGAAGAAACATCGATGTAAGAGTCGCATCGCCCAAGATTCCTAGTGATGCATGCCGAGTCTCTTCTTGCTCCTCTTCAAGAAACCAAACTTCTTTTACCCCTCCGACCCAAGAATTCCTCCAAGTTCTCAACTTTAGTCTCCAACTCCACAATCTTATTACCAAGAGTAGACTTGGTCTCGCAAGCTCCTTCTTAAGATCA
Organism: Chrysanthemum lavandulifolium; assembly: GCA_022545495.1. Classification (NCBI taxonomy): domain Eukaryota; kingdom Viridiplantae; phylum Streptophyta; class Magnoliopsida; order Asterales; family Asteraceae; genus Chrysanthemum; species Chrysanthemum lavandulifolium. The sequence continues at coordinate 51,369,605 of CM040238.1, read as the reverse complement.
CCCACCTCACCCCGCATACTTTTTCACTAGAGCATATATTGAGGTAAGTGTAATAGATTCTCACTCCACCAACCGATTCCTCGGTGGTAATGGAGGTTCAATGAACCTTCGTGACTAGGTAAGGGCAATCTATCAAGATTAACCTCGAACCTCATCAAGAAAAACTTGTGTAGGAGATAAACTAGGAAAAGGTCTAGTGAAGGTAAGGATGCCTCAAAGAAGAGTGTATGACCTCATCAATATCAACCGAGGATTAACATCGTAGTATTGGTAGAAGGTAAAGTATCAACATTATCCTCATCGCTAGCCTCATTCTCCCGAGGTAACATGGTTGCTAATAAAGGAAAATGTGTCCCTCAAATTTAGTTCTCATTGAAGCAAATAACTTAGAAGTTAAAACTCCTATGGGATGAAAAGCTTGAGTTTGGGTAGAAACATCCAATATCATCTCAGAAACCTAGGGTACATAAAAACTTGCCCTTTTCCTAGCTATATTCTCAACCATATTATCGAAAATAAACTTAGAAAAATTATAAGTCAAACCCTTAGATAGACAAATAATACCACATCCCAATTGAGTCTAAAACTGATCCCATCCTCCAGACTTATTGCTTACACACTGAAGCAATGTATGAACCAAAAACCTCCACATAGGACAAAGCTGATTCTTTAACCACATATCAGTCCTTGTACCTTGATATCCAATCTCTCTAAGCCCATCAAGTACCACCGCAACATCAGAATGATAAACTCCATTCTCATCATTCAAATGAAGTTGTCTTCTTATCAGTTCCTCTGTCACCACATACTATGTTTCATCAACCCTTGCAACAATCTCTGTATCACTCCTTTTCGTAGCCGATGCCCAAAATTGAGTAACCAAAGATTCATATATAGCATTCGGAGAATGTGTTAGAGCATACTGAATCTTTGATCTCTGTAAGAATGCAATCATCGGTCTATACAACTCGTCACCCCGAGCAGTTCCCAGAAAAGCGACCTTATTATGATCATGTTTGAATTGAAGTGCCATGAGAGATTTTGTAAATTAGGGTTACGATTTACACAAATGGAAGTGTTTTGAATGAGAGAAACAAGTGAATCACTTAATATGGGACGAATATATGACAGTAGAGAATAAATAGAAATTTCCCAATTTTGGTCAAAGTTGACCAATACTGACGTGGACTTCTACTTTTAACAAATTCACTTTCAACTTCGGTAGAAATGGAAACCATTCTGCTGAAGAATACCAATCAGCAGAAACAGATCACTTATTCAAGAAGCTTCAAGAATATCTTTTACCGCTTCACCCACTCGCATTAAATCTCATTACCATTTGAACCGTCTATAAAACAATCCCAATGCACACATACTTCTTCATCAAAAACCCCCAAATATCATTGCAAACCCTAATTCCACCAATGCTCCAAAATTAACCACAATAAACCATGAGTACCAAACCTGAGATCATAGATCTCACAACATCATCCTCATTATCATCATCATCCTCATCAAGTGAAGATACAAATCCATGGCTTCATTACTTTCCACGACAATATCCACGACCAAAGAAATCACCCTTTCTTCCTTCTTCAGAAGATGATAGTGTAGTGAATCCAAGTGAATCTGCTGATGATTCTGATGACTCCTATAAGGAGAGAACATCTTACTCCCAACCTCCAAAGACCTCAGCCTCAACGAAGGCCACGAGCTAAAATCCACCACTCCCTAAAAATAGAGAGGTGGTTCTTGGTCTTTCGCATCGTGTTTTGGTGCATCAACACACATCGATAGAGGAAATGCTTGAGGATAGTAGATGGTTGCATTTTGGTTGAAATCAATAGATGAAGCACAAAGGACACATTATTTTTCTTCATCATCATGATTTGCATCAATCCATCCTCTCCATTTTGATCCTTAGCATCCTCATCATAGTAGTTATGCATCTCCATCCATCGAGATAGAATAAATGGGTGGTTATGCAAGACTTCACGAATGCATATCCAACATCTAGTGTGAAAGATGTGAGCGATCATGCATATCCAACAGCCTGTTAGATGTTGGAATAGATGATATGTAATAGATTAGGATTAGTAGATCATGTAGATGATTTGATGTTGTTTGTACTGTAGTCGTAATCTGCTTCTTGAATGAATGAATTAACAATTTGCTTCAAGATTTCTTTTGAATGAACCATATAACTTCAAGACATCATCTTCGAGGAAACAAATGACTCACTTCAAGACTTTGAATTCAAGAGAATCAAGCTTTATATCTTTCTTGACCATATCCCAAATGAACAAACCAATCGCAAAAATGTAACAAACACGAGACATACACAAACCAACAAAGAAACACAAACTAAGATTACATTAGTCTGGTTAGAGTTAGAGAATAGCAAACCAATATACAAAGTTACATAGCAAAATGCAAAGTATACACAATCCTCCCCGAGGCATATGCCTCCCCGAGGTTTATGCCTCCTTAAACTTTGCGCTATGGTTAAGATATCGATATGGACCACAAGGTGTTGAAACCTTGGTCCATCAAAAGCCTTTGTTAACAAATCGCCACATTATCATCAAGATGAATTTTGACCACTTTTATCAAATTTTTATCATAAGCATCTCTTATAAAGTGGTGCCCGATTTCAATATGTTTTGTTCTACCGTGAAAACCGGATTTTTAACAATGCATATGGTACTTTGATTATCAATAAAATTGTTGTGTTCATGAAATTGTACCCATAATCCAACAACCGATTTTGAATCCAAAGAACTCGTCCACGAAATTTGCAAAGAAAGAACGCATCGCTTCAAGAGATGAGGTAGCCATGATAGTTTGTTTCTTGCATTGCCAAGAAATCAATCTCTTTCCAAGGAACTGCAACCTCCAGCAGTGGACCTCCTATCCATATTTGCACCAAAGATAGTCACTATCACTATAAGCTTCCAACTTAAAAGGAGACTCTTTAGGTACCAAAGACCTAGAAGAGGTTGGCCTTTGAGGTACTTAAAGATCTTCTTAACAAGATTGAGATGGGAAGTCATGGAGTAACTTGATGTCGTGAACAAACACTCACAAAGAAAAGTAATATCGCCTTGAAGTCGTAAATACATCAAAGAGCCAATCATAGACCAGCATGATGAACATTCACAGTGTGGATCTCGCTTCATTGTTGGTCTTTGTCTTTGAGCTTCATAAGGTGTAGTGGCGGCCCTTACACCCTCCATACCAAACTTTTTCAAGATGTCCTCACATATTTGTCCCGACCGATAAAGATACCATCGTTTCACGAACTTGAAGACCCAAAAGAAAGTCATCTCCCATGGCACTCATCCGAAATTCTCCTTCATAAGCTCCTCAAACTCCCCGCACCAAGCTTCCTTTGTGGATCCAAAATAATGTCATCCACATACACTTGCACAAGAATGATGTCTGTGGAATTCTTCTTAAGGAAAAGAGTCTTATCAATTGCACCTCTTCTATAACCATGCTTCGAAGAAATGTAGAGAGCCTAGCATACTGTGCTCGGGTGCCTGATGTAGTCCATAGAGAGCTTTGACTACCTTATAAACATAATTAGGATGATCCGATCTTCAAACCTTTAGGTTGAGTGACATAAACCTCCTCTTTAATTTCACCATACAAGATCCTTTAACATCCATTTGATAGACCATAAAACCCATATAGGATGCATAAGCTAAGAAAATCCAGATGGCCTCAACTCTTGCCATCGGTGCAAACACTTCATCATAATCTATCCTCCTTTTGTCTATAACCCTGCAACTAATCGCTTTGTTTTTAATGACAACACCTCGAGCATCTCTCTTATTCTTCAAAATCCATTTAGTCCCAATAGCATACTTACCATCGTGTAGTGGTACCAATATCCAAACCTCGCTGATTTTGAAATTGTTGCATCTCATCCTCGCATTACTTCAAGCCAACTTGAGTCTTCAAGAGCCCGAGTAACACCGGTTGGTTCCACTTGTGAGAGAAAACAAGCAAACAAACAATGTTCATAGTCTCGTGTGATTGTCTCTGCCGATTTGAGACATAAGAGATAAAAGCCACCGACCATATTTAGAATGTGCTACAAGACTTCGGTTCTAACAGTGCATTAGGATCACCAATAATATTAGTCCGTGGATGAGCATTGTTGATCCTTGTAGTAGTAGTGGTGTTGACATCAATGGAAGAATCAAGATTAGTCACGATCGGTTCAATGTCGATTATAGGAAGGTGTGTTGAAGATTCCTCGCTTAGGTTGATGATGACCAAGATCTCAAGGTTTTGGAAACCGTGTATAAGGTTCTCCAAGATCTGCTGACACTCTAGTAGAGATAGGAGTAGAGTCAACATGTCTTTCAAATTAATAAGAGAGGTAAGGAGAAATGTAATCACTTTCGCAGAATTGACGCTTCCACCGATTGCTTCACCGGCACTATCTTCAGATTCCTCTCGGCCTAAATTGGTCGCATACTCTTGTTTCTTCACCGCAAGGTCCTCAAGATAATGAAATTCATCTTCACCCACATCAAGATAATCTTTAGAAGTGTCACCTATAAAATTGTTAGGGAGAACGAAGGCACTATAATGGGTTGTTCATCATCTTTAGACCCACCGCCGTAATGAGCATCCATAGTTTCGCGACCGGTAGTTGGAGATGCTTGAGAATCAGCATGTTGGTTAGCCATATGTCTAGAATAACCCAAGTAATCAATCAAGTAATCAAGGTCAAATGACCAAACATGACCCCGCCCTTGAACATTAGGTTTGTCTTCTAGATACCTCGATTCAATGTCTCCTCAATCTTCTTAGCAAATACATTGTAAACCCCAGACGCCTTACTATGAGCGTAATATCCCACAATGTAACCATCATCGCCTTTCTCATCAAATTTGCCCAACGGATCACTTGTATTCAAAATTGTCACTTGACACCCAAACGGTTTAAGGTAATGAATAATGTGAACTTTCCCAAAAGAAGTTCATAAGGTGTTTTAAGATGTGGTCTAGTAATGGACACTCGATTTAGTACATAACAAGTCGTACTCAACCGCTCACCCATAACATGGTTGGAAGTTTAGAGTCTGCTAGCATTGATCTTGCACCTCTATTAAGGTCCTATTTTTCTTTCGCCACCCCATTTTGTTGAGGGTTCTTGAGTACTATAGTCCCTTTTATGCCTTTTGACCTACAGAGTTCTATTAGTACAAGATTCTTGAACTCGTCCCATTATCACACCTAATTCCTTTCACCTTTTGTTCAACCGATTTTCAATAAGGGTAACAAAGTCACAACACTACGATGTTTCATCTTTGGTCCTTAGAAAGAATACCCAACAAAATTTGCTATAACCATCGGTGATCACCGACAAAAATATTTATGATCAATGCTTCTCACTGAGTTGGACCAAACAGATCCATATGAAGCAACCAAGAGGTTCGTAAATAATGCTTATCATCATGTGAGAACACCTTTGTATGAGGCTCAGGTCGCTTTCCTTTGTTGCATGCAACACGCTTATGTTCATTGGTGAAAATTTTGAAGGAAGACCTTGAACCAGCCCGCTTTAGAGAGTCGGTTTATGGTCTTGAAGTTGACATGGGCCATCCTTCTCGTGCCATTTGGTGGACTCATCCACGGATGCTTTAGCCACCAAACACGTTAAGTCACCGCGGTTTGACATCGCTAAGTTGAATGTATAAATATTGTGACTACGAGGAACTTTCAGTAATTGAAGTTTCTTGTGGGAGTTTGAAGTCTTTAGATAGCACAAGACATTCATCCTCCGTGAAGAGTACTTTGTTCTTGATGTCACAGATTTGTGAGATCGAAACAAATTGAAGTGTTGAAGTTCCTTGACATAATATACATTCTCAAAGTCCAAATGAGGTGTTTTGATGGTCCCTTTCCCAAAGAATTCCGCCATCACTTCCTCCAAAGGTTACATTGCCTCCTCCTTCAATGGGTACAAAGTTATGCATCATATCCCTGCTTTCGACATACTTCTAGAACAACCACCGCCAACAATTCCAACATCTTTATGCTTAAGGGATGATCCTACAACAACAACAAAAAATATACGTAAAATTAGTACACTATGGAGGCTCAAGTCATTGCCGACTTGAACCGCCTTGTGGATCATATGAGTTATGCCATGTAGAAGTATAAGATCCACTATTGTTCTTGGGTTTCCATTGAACCTTAGGTCCCTGTTTATTCCAAGAACAACTCACGAGGTCTTGACAAAGAAGATCCCAAGACTCTTTCCCATCACCATAGGGTTAACATATCTAGGCCAAAAACCATTTTTAAAATATTCACTGGTTGGTTGAACATATGGTTTTACAACTCTCCTCCAAGGAAAAGGAGTATTGGTATAAGTTGCTTGTGGAACATAAGGTGGTATATCATTAACATTGGTCCACATTGGTCTAGATTTCCTAGAATCACCACACCTATTCATCCTTTGCTCATGATAATCACAATTCTTAATTAAATGAAATTTACTTCCACACACAAAACATGTCTTCTGTTTATAAGATTTATTCAAACCAAAAGATGTGTTATTACAAGCAGAAGTAGTCAAACCAAAACCATGAAAAGAATTGTTTTAACAAGACTATTATGCAAAGAATTAAAAGCAAGTCTTCGAGGCAACTGCCTTGAAGTAGATTCTCAAAGAACTCGACACTCTTATTGGTAGTCTTGGGTGCAGGGGGGTGAAGACTTGAGAAGGTCGACTTGTCATTTGAATCACACTCAGAGACCCTTGCTTGGAGGACTTGTCACTCATTAACACAAGAGACAAAGTCATTAGAAGAAGTATCGTGTCCCGCAAGTCCTCGACGTTTTGCCATACAGATGGTGTGATCCATCAAAGTCATCAGAAATGGAAAGGTCAATGGGCATATGCTCACCTCTAATAGGTCCACGTACAGCATGTAGTTGACCTTCTTTGACAAAATTAGCTAATTTGGCTGGTGTAGATTTACGTGTGTCATCCCTAGCTTCTAAGCCAACATATTTCTTAAAACCTAAAGCCACTGTAGAGATAGAAGCTTGACTATTATAAATAAAACCAGCTAACTTATTTCCATTCATTATCCATTCTTTATGCCTAGCAATTTCCTCATTAAGTTTCTCCTTAAGCTCTAAATTTTCTCGACTCTCGCCCCGCTCTTAGCTTCTCGCACCACTTTAACTCATTTTAGCACATTCGAGATCCCTTTCTAAAACACCTATTTTCTCATCATAAGCTATTTGATTCTTCCAAACCAAACCTTTGTCTTTCTAATGTTTTTAAAGCCTGCTTATAAGCTTCAACTTCCACATAGCATTCATTATATTTAGGTTCCAAAATATCATAAGCTTCTTTGAGTATATTATAACGCTCACTACAACCAAACAAACAGCTTTGTACCGAGAGATGCCCATCAAGGCAACTGATCATGCCTATCCTCAAGTACGACTTGCAATCAAACCAACATTATCATTACCAGACCATCATTATCATCCCGCTCATGTTGCTTCCAATCCACATTGCTATCAAGAGTGACCAAAGCAATGATCCCTTTGAAGTTCCCGCCTCCTTCCGACATCACGATAAGAAGAGTATCTTGTCTCATCACCGCCTTTCTGTCTTTGCATTCTCTAGAGAAGTGACCCATCCGCTGACATGTGAAGCATTGAACCTTCCTCTTGTCAAACCTTGCCGGATCTCGCCCTTTGAATCCAAACCTTCCGCCACTTTGCGCTCAAAGTTCTTGATATCCATGGAAAGCATGGCCACCGCCACCTCGCCTTCATCTCTTCCATCTCAAGTGGGTCCACCGATTAAAATCCTCATATGCCGATCCTGCCGAGGATCATAATCAAGAAAGAAGGATCCAAGAACATCTTCCATAATACTACTCGATTTAGAATGAGAACTTGATGAAGGAGCAAGATAAGATGATGATGAATATGGGCTTGGACCATAACTTGTCTTTGGAGTAGAGGCTCCAACAAATGTCATGTGACTAGCGTAAGAAGATGATCCAAAGGGCTTCTTACATCATGTTCAAGAGCTTTAAGTTTGTGGTACAAACTCATCAAACGTAATCATGTCCAAACCACTTTTAGCTTTTAAAGCAATGCTTACGTGTAGCTGTGGATGGAGGTAATGACCTCGAAACTTAGAATTACAATCATCATTATCCGGCTTTGCTGCAATGATTTAATCGACTTAAAATCTTGTGAAACTTGTCATAGCCCTTGTGAATTCCTTCCTATTCGAGATTTGAAAGTCCCAAACTGTTGTCTCAAAGATGGACTTCTTCGCCTCCTAGACTCCTCATTCCCACCGAACTTTGCCTTAATTACAACCATATATCCTTAGCATCTTGCATGAAGTGAAAATCACTCAAGTGATCCTCGTGAATAGCTTGAAGAAGAATGGTTCGACCTTGGTTTCTCTCTCAACCGCCAAGAATTCTTCAACAGATTGGGAGGAACATTCATCATCTTACCCGTAGCATCCGTGGTAGTTCTCTTCAAACTGCTTCCTTCAAGACTATCTCCCATAGATTCCAATCAATGGTGGAGATCCGCCTCGCATCTTCATCGCCCAAAGATCATACTCCTCCCTTTTAGGTAAGGAAACTTAGCATTGCTATTAGAGACTTAGTTGTTGCGGATGGGTGGAGTTTTGGTTGTTGGTGATTTCAAGATCAACATCCGATCCGTGCATGATGATTTGGTTATGGTTGTATGGGTGTTCGGAAAAACTTGTCCTTAGTATCGTAGAGACTCTCACGAGGCTCGATACCACTTGTTGAAACAGATGCACCTTGATAGATCTTGAGCTCGTGGATCGTTATATATGCCTATGTAATCACAAGCACAATAAAAGACAATCTCTACTACTTATATTTATCGGAATATAAACACAAGTAACAAATAACTAAGAACTCTGTGATCCTCTATGGATCGTTATAATAACTAAAACTGTGTTTTTCCAATCGGTACATAACTCATTCTAATGTGTTCCTTTTATAGACAAGGAATCCTAAACAAAACCCTAAACCGTTTCCCAAGAAACGTATAAACATAAAACTAAATAAGATATACACAATCACTTCCTAATAAAGCTCATGTATATCCAAACTAAATATACTAAACACGGAATAATCACTTCCGCAGAAACAAACTAATAACTATTATACTTCAGCAGATTATGTCTTCGGCAGAATCCACTCTTCTTCAGTAGAATCCCTTCAGCAGTAATTTCAGCATAATCCAAACTTCACATAATTCCCAACAATAACTATTAGCTCACCCTTTAACATCTTAATTCTAGTATGATCTTATATTGATCATATGGTAATCAACCAATGAAATTATTAACTTAAATTCAATATACTAATTTTATAGTTATTATAACCTTGTTAATTAACTTAAAACATATATTTACCCAATTTTCTCAATTAGGTTCATGAACCCTAATTTCTAATTCACAATTAATACTAAATTGAGCACCATACCTTATGAAGAGTCAAGCTAGGAATTATCTCTTGTATTAGAACCATAACTCATTACAAGGCCATCATAGGCACCCATTCCTTCTCTTTTTCTCCTTCTTGGTTCGTTCCTCCAAACACATATAAGATATGTGTGATTTATCCAGAAGTAATGATATAACAAAGTTAGTGATGACTCATCAAAAAGGGAAAACTAGTCATTTCAGCTGGCCGACTTAGCCAATACGCCTTATTGGCTATCCTAGATACGAACGTATCCAAGCTATAACAAGTTTGTTCTACTGAAGGGGGCGATACACCGTATCCATACTAGCTCAGCTATACTATGTATTCTCAACCTTGGATACGCCGTTTCCAGGCTAATCCATACATGAGTCGTATACATAACCTCCAATACGCCGTATCGGAACTGTAACAGACTTGAACTTATTTACTGCGCTTACTTAGACAATCATATATCCTTAGTCAAACCCGTTTAGGCTCATACCCATTTAAAAGCAGTTTTCGTGTAATAGGTAGTTTAGAATTCATCTTTTAGACAAGGAAACAATTTACCTTTATAATGAAGTTAGATTTCCTAGTGATTGGTTGAAGCATGTTAAATCACTTGGATCTTGGGTTATTTGTTTCTCGTTATTATTATTGCGTTTGTCTAAATAAGGTTACTTCAATTTCTCTCATTGCTTAACATATTATCAGTAAAATGTTCTAGGCACAAGCCTTTTCACAAAGTCACGTAGAAATTTGTTTGTTTGCTAAAATGGATTTCATTATTAAGTCATCGGTTATTAAAGTCAAAATGTTTTATTTACAGTAAAGATTGGTTGATGTCACACTAACCATATTCACAACGTATAACGTGATTGATCATTTTCAATTCTTCCATGCTTTGTAATAAAAAAATTAACACCAAAAGGAAAGTTTTTTATACAAAGTGTATCTATTCATCTCAAAATTATAGTCCACATTCGTGTTTTTAAATAATTGTTAACTTTTGATGTTAACAATCAAAAATGATTTTAGTAGATAGAGTTGATATTTGATTACCTGAACTGTTGAAGTGTGCAATGAATCTAGTTTTGTTAAACTTTATATTTTTATTTTTTAACATTAATTTTATGACGAAAATAGCAAATAATTTTCAGAATTACCGACATCTGTGAATATTTAATATAGAAGTGTACATAATGGAGAATCCCAGGATATGATAGATATATTAAAACAATTTAAAAAGGCTAATCATAATTAACGATCATAATTATTATGAACGTGATTAAGTTAGGTCATTAGGATCTTTGTTCCTTATTGTTTTTATTAATGATAACAAACCCACTTTATATTAGTTAATCAATTAAATTCATCTTTTATATTTTAAAACTCGAGAAATTTTTTATTTTGTTGGTTGACTTCCACATCTACGTTTTGATTGGTGTTTTAGGCAAGTGGGCTTCAAAAACGATCGAAATGATAGGAAAATATTGTAAAAAACAACAAATGTGTCCAGTAAGTCAGATGCAATAACCAAGCTTTGTATTAGAGTATAACACCAATAACACCGCTCACGCCGGTATGCATCGCCTTTAACATTTAACATTAACATCTCCAAAAGACCCACAACCATAACATCCCAATAACATCAATAACACCAATAACATTTCATATTTTCAATTTCAACCCCTAAACTAAAACAAACACTTCATTTATTAAACTAAAACAAACATTTCATTAAAACTAAAACATATTACAATACGAGATTAAAAAAATTACAACGAAATAAAAAACACACCGCAAATAAAACGTTACAACAAATTAAAGGAAATGACGAAATACGATCTCTTGGCGAGGTTTCAAGTTATATTTTTGATGATTCGATCTTTTCGCCATTGATCCACCCACGACCATTGGATCTTGCCCTCAAGAGGCGCCATCAAAACTTTATCTCTTCCAACCTTGTTAATGTGAGATCTCTTTCCGCTTTGGGCCCGACACGCCTTGGAGACTTCTCGTTTCATACGAAACTCGCTTGCCATAGTTTCGTGAAATAAGTCGACGAGCCTGCTCCTCCAAAGGTTTGTTCCCCAGACTTGTTGTAGTCTCGGATCTTGCTTTCTTGGTAGCACGCTTTTTCCCATGGGCGTGGTTGTTCATCATTACCAAACAAAGCCTCGCTTGTTCGCTTGGCACATCGCCTGCTAAATCAACCGTGTCGGCGTGTCCCATTTCTTATAATGACGCAAAACCTCCCAAGCGCCCTCCGCACCAAACGGTGCTCCTTTGGATTCCTCATGATACCATTGCTTTGCCCGTTTCATCACATCCACCTCACTTTCCCGCTCGTTGTTCCCGCTGCACGTAAGTAACAAGCGTTGAACTTTGTGCATATGTCGCTCAACGTTCTCCATTTGCTTGACATCATGTCCTTGGTGCGCCGTTGAAAGTTGTTTTATTGAACTCATTTCGACCCGATACCAAAACGTATCTACGGGTTGGCACTTTCCAACTTTCGGATCCTCAAACGGCTCAGAACACCTTGCAAGTAATGCTTCCTCTCTTTGAATTCCAACGCGCAAAGAACGACAACCTCCTCTTCATCGAATCAATTGGTTCGGCTCGGGGTCTTTGGATTTCTTTGATTTTCGCTAATCGACCTTTTCCTTTTTGGAGGAGACGTGGGTGTGTCGTGAACATCTTGTGTTTCAGCTTTGTGATTGTCATGATCATGTTGTGAATTGTAGATATTGAAAGTTGGAGTTTACTTGGGTATTTTGTTGGTTTTGTTGTTGCCAATACAGAAGTGTTTGCTGTTGTTGATACATTTCTTGGCTCGAGAAGCCTAGTGTGTTGGGGTCTGAAGATGAACCCTCGTTCGGGTTTGCAACACCCCAACCCGACAAGGGTAAAGATATCACAAATACGGTTTCAAATCAGAACCTTAAGTACTATACAATAGCGGAAGCCTTTACAGAACTTACAAAAGAAAATATAAATAACTTAATAATCAAAATAAATCTAAGATCCCTATTTTCAAATCTTGCTCTTGTCTCTACTCTCAACCCGGATCGGCTATCCCATAAGCTCATCTTGAATGCTTAATACCGCAAGAAGAAAAGAAAATGCGGTGAGCTACAAAGCCCAAAGGAATGATATAACGAAACAAAACTAAACAAAACAAATATACAAATAACGAAATCACAACGGAATGGGAATCATGAATCATTGAAGATTTTATGGAAACACAAATACCCGTAAATCCGGAAGAAACACACAACAATTAAGAACAAACACATAGCATCTTGAGGACACGAGACGGAGACACATCAAATAACCAAGCACATAATAAATCGCAAGTAGAGTGCATATAATCCAAACGAAAGATCTAAAGACTAATCTGTTGATATGTGCAAAACACATATCATTTCTTTATCAAATAAAACCCAAAATAACCAAGAAAGAGCCGTTTATTGCTAATATTTGTGGTTTTCTTGAGTTTGTGCTTGTGCAGTATGGATATGTCAAAACACAAAAGGAACCAAATCGATTTAAAATCCGAGCACGAGAGATTAAGAGAGTTTGAGTGAGGAAGGTCGAGATTGTGCATTTGTGAAGATTTTATTCTCTGAGGATGATTTTTGGAAGTTATAATCAAGTTTGAAGAAATGTCAAGATCAGTCCCTCATCTTTGAGCTTTTGGCAAAAGTGATCCCTCAAGTTTCAGAATTTACAAGTTCAGCCCTTGGATTATTTATGAATTACTAGATTGGCCCTTGAATAATATTTTCAGATTTGCAAGTTTGGTCCTTGATTTTTCAAAGATATACACCTTTGGTCCTTAAAATACTTATTGGGTCCTACATCCTTAATCCAATATACTAACCCACGGCCCAAGTACAAATACCCGGTCCAACCCAAACTTATTACCCACGGTTTGATATCACAACCCGGTTTACCCTTTTTACCCAGGTCAACCCAACCCAAGACCCGGTCAAGTTATATCAAACAATAATAAACAAACCATCACGCGCCAAATTCTTCCCCAAATCCCAAGCGCTCATGAACCCTAAATTTACCTTTGGTCAATTGGTCAAATTTACTGCAATTAAGGGTATATCCGTACTTTCATCTGACACACCTGACACATGTGGGGTGCCAGGTCATCAATTCGCGTGTAACATTCCCAATCCTTGCTCTCTCATTGGTCGAAGGGACGTGGTATTATTGATCCAAAGGTGCAAATTGATGGGATGAGGTGTATGCTTGATCTAAAGGCTGAAAACGACTCAAAGAAGCACAAATTACATTTTCTAGATCCTTCCAAGACCTTGAGCTCACGTATTTAAAGACCCCAAATTCGTTCACAATGGATCATCTCTCTATCTTTCATTTTTCAGTAGCATAGTTTTAGTTTTAATGTCATTTTAATATTTTAAGTATTGTTAAGCTTTTGTAATTCACTTTGTGTAATCAAATTTCCTAGATTAATAAAATTTAGCTTTTAATTCTCAAGTAATGGTTTAATTGTTTATGTTTTAATCTGCTTATTATCCTTGTCTATTGCTTATTTCTATAATTCAAAGTGTTTTCAGCTTGTTTGTTCATTAGTTCAAAAATATAAAAAAATCAGAAAAAAATAACTAAAAATAAAAAAAAAAATGTTTCAAATCTTCTCATAAGCTTCTGTTAAGCTTAGCTACTGTTTACATAAGCTCATAAAAGCTTTATATAGCTTCTAGTGAGTTTATCTCGCTTTCAATTCATTTTACTCAATTCATATCCACTCAACAAAAGTCAATCGGAATCAAGTGAAAGTTTGAAATGGTTTGATTTGGTGAGATGGTGATGGATTTGGGTTGATATTGTATGGGTTGAGATCGGGTTAGGATAGTGGTACTAAGATCTCGTTTGGCAAGCCATTGTGGCTAGGACTTTTGTAAGTATTGATCTATTTCATTTCATCATATTTACAATATTAGCATTAGTAATCATAGTTAGTTAGTATTCATTATTGCATTCATCATTTTAGTATTCGTGAATTAGATATAGTTTTTGATAATTATCTTAGTCTTAAGTTAGTTTTAGATTGCTTAAATTGCATATTAGTCCAATAAGTAGTGTTTGGATCATTAGTTGAATTTGAGTTTGAGGTTAGTTATTGTTTAAGATCATCACATTAACATCGCTAGGATATATAGACTTTAATCAAGAACTCATTTGCTCAATAAATCGCTTAAAGTCAATTTCAATCAAAAGCGCTCTAATTAGTACATCGCTTAGGTTTAAATAATCATAAATCTTGCAACTAGGATTAGATTTAGATAATATAGCTTGTATTAGTTTCATTATATCATAATTTAGCATAATCAATCCAAAATTTGATTCAAATCTCATTTTAGTCAAACTTTCACATCTGTTTTCAAAAGTCAAAGATGTTAAAACCGCCAACAAAAACTTTGTTGAATGTTTCCTTGATTCATTTTGAGTCAGAGTGATTGAAATTTTGGTTAACTACAAGTTCAATTGGTCTAGTGTTGTAATCGATTTTTGTGAAATCTTCTCAAGTCTTTACAATCACTAATTCGCCTCGCAAAATAAGTGATTACTCTGTTCACACTCAAGATCTCGAGTGTGAATCAGTTTGTTACAAACCTTGCACAAGGTTCATTTTAGCTTAGTTAAGCACGAAATTGGTATAATCACTCTTTGGTTGGTGGTCTTGAGAACCACAGATCTGGTTTGCACATTAGCTTATTGAATAAGCATGTGCAACAGCTTAAAGTATGGTCTAGGTAGTTGTTTTGCTTAAGTAGCAGTTAGTATCAAAACTTGGTAGATCGCTTATTAGAGGTTAGGATTAGAAGTAATTAGTTGCTGATAGTTAGTTTTAGTATAAATTAGCTTCAGTAACTGTTTGGTAGCTTATTGTGCTTATTAGCTTATTTTAGTAGCTTATTTGAAAACAGTTTACATTGCAGCTCATATTTCTCACACATAAGCCATAGATTTTATATTTTTCATAAAACTAGAATAATATTTTAGATTTTTCTGAATTTTTCATAAATTTTCATCAACTGCTTAGTATTTTCACAATTTAAAAGCAGTTTTAGGTATTTTAAATAGCTTTTATTGCAATTAATTCGAAAAAGTTCAAAAAATAATTTTTCAATTTTCATAGATTAAGATAAATACAAAAGCAAAAAATAATTTTTCTAGATTTTTCCTAGCTTATTTTGTAATTTTTAGCCATTTAATTAGATTTAAATAGTTTTAAATTGTAGAAAATAGAAAATAATCAAAAAATACAAAATTAGTTTTGAAAATTCTCTTAGGATATTTTAGATTTTATAAAAATAGTTTCATAATTTTCCTTTAATTTTCATAATTTTTAGTATTTTAAATTAGTTTTAAAAGTTAAAAATTAGTTTTAATTTGAATAAATTCGGAAAAATCCTAAAAATAGTTTTAATTCATAAATAGTTTTCAACTTGCATTTCTAGAGTAAAAGTAATTTTAGGCATTTTTAGGATATAGATTAGACGTAGTTGCATTTTTATTTACGTTTCGTTTATTACTTTTTAGTTAATATCGCATTTAGTATTTCCCGTAAATTAGATTCCCTTAATTACTTTCCCTTCTCCCGTAGTTTAATAAAATCAAATCAAAAATTCAAAACATCGAGCATTAAATTCCAAACCAAAAACGACGTTGGCAATTCACGCCTCGTTGGGAAACGATTCGGGTTGACTAATCCGTATCAACAATCACACACGGGATTTGATTTAATATTCTTTTTCCTAAAGGAATTTTGAATCTATCTTCGTGATTATTTTTGATATCGATATTGAGGTTTTATCCATACACATACCCCTAAGCCTACATTACGGACATATCAAATTTTGGCGCCGCTGCCGGGGAGGTTGTGTCACGACAATATCGTTAGAGGTTTGACGATTAGTGACTCGAGATCCTTCATTCGTGAAGTTACTATTTTTCTAAAAATAAAAAAGTAAAAAATATTTTTCTTTTTCTTTTGTATATATATATATATCATATTAAAAATACAAAAAGATTTTCTCTTGTGTTTTTGCTAATAAATAGAAGACACCAATTATATAACATTCTCAACGGAGGTGTTATCATTAATAAGTTCCCGAACCAAAGATCAAAACTTGCCTTTGTGTCGCTTGTGAATTGATTTATTTCTATCGGATAAACAAACCGTGTGGTGGGTATAAGGACGGCCCGACATTAAATTGCGGTGAAAAGAAGCGGGTTTTAATAAGCTTCACGACCTACAAAGCTTCTCCGCCGCTTGCGTTTGTCTTATAGAGGTGATTTATTCACTTGGGATTATTGGTTAAGTTCACTGTGTTTTCGAATACCGTTCTCTTTTAATTGCCTTGGTTTTGAAAGTGCATGCGCACTCGTTCTAATAACTACTGATCGATCGTGAAACCGCTACAATTCCGAAAGGCGAAATAGACGTGCTCCATTAGTCGAACCCGAGATTTGAACTAATCGGACTCGCCCATCATCGAAATGGCGGAGGACAACCGATCCATGCTAGAGCAACTCCGTGCACCCACCGAGGGTTATGGAGAAGCCATCGTCGTCCGGCAATCGTTGCGATAACTTTGAGCTTAAACACGGCTTGATCAACTTGGTATCATCGAGCCAATTTTACGGATTGAGAGGACGATCCTCACCTCATATCCGACGGTTTAACAAGCTCACGTCTACGATCAAGTACCGTAACGTTCGGAAGAGGCTATCAAGCTACTACTCTTCCCATTTTCACTCGAGGGGCCGCCGGATTGGCTCGAAAACTACCCCTCGATCGATAACCACATGGGAGAATTTAGTTTCAAAATTAGTGAACAATTCTTCCCACCGCCTAAAACAACAAGCCTTAAAAATGAAATAACAAAATTCACACAAAGATTTGATGAATCATTTAGTGAGGCATGGGACCGATTCAAAGATTTGCTTAGGCAATGTCCCCATCATGGTTTTTCTGAGTTGCACCAACTTGATACGTTTTATAACGGTTTGAATGAGACTGATCAAGACTCTCTCAATGCCGCTGCGGGTGGTAATTTGTTGACCCGATCAACGAGAGATGCCTTGTCGATTATTGAGAATAAATCTAAAGTTCGTACCTCACGTAGCAAATCGGTTGCTGCCCGAGTGAGTGCTACACCATCGTCCTCGTCTTACGGAAATACGTCTAGCACCGATGCTAAGATTGATAAGCTTACGGATATGATACAGGCTTTGGTTAAGATTAAGACGGCTAAGGTTAATTCTTCTCCACCCGCTCAAGTCAAAGCGGTGGAAACGACTTGTACTACTTGTGGTGGCCCGCATGCCTACTACAATTGTACCGCCACCGATGGAAATCCTTTCGAAGCTAATGCCGTAACCGGAGGTAACCAATACCGTCCTCAAGTTGAACCGAATCCTCGTGTTAGTAATCAAATGGGACCTCCGGGATTTTCTCAATCAAACAATCAGACTCGTTTTAATCGGAATCAAGTTCGTGGACCAAATGTTCAAAACCAATTCAAAGCCCCAACAAATCAATACCCAAACCAAGGAGTTAACTACAATCAAGGATATCAAAATCCAAGCTATCAAGCTTCACCTTTGCCTTCAAATGAATTCACAACTTACGTTCAACACAACAATTCTACCATCCACACTATGCAAAATCAGATTACAAGTTTGAGGAACGAGTTTCAATCTTCGTTAACTAGACAAAGCAATGAGTTTAGGAATGAGATTCGACTTCAGAACAACAAATTGGATGCTTCACAGAATAAACTCGAAAACATGTTGAATGTTGTTTTGTGTAAGATCAGTCAACCCTCAACTTCGGGTTCTCTTCCGAGTGATACCATTCCCAACCCGAAGGGTGAGTTGAAAGCTATAACCACACGGAGTGGTAAGGCTTATGATGGACCCTCGTTTCCTACTCCGCTGGTGAGGGAGGAGGAACGAGACACCGAGGTTATTGAAGAAAATGTGCAACCCGCACCCGTCCCACCTCCGGTCGTTCAGACTCCGATTCCGGAACCCGATGTTCCGAAGACTACTTTAAAACCTTCACTTCCTTATCCTTCAAGACTTCATGATCAAAAGCTTCGTGATAAAACCGAAAACCAAATGGAGAAATTTGTTGAAATCGTTCAATCCTTGAATTTTAACATCAGTTTCACCGACGCTTTACTCCTCATGCCGAAATTTGCTGCTATGATCAAGAATTTAGTGAGTAATAAGGAAAAGTTGGCAGAAATAGCGAAAACACCGTTGAATGAGAATTGCTCGGCGGTGCTCCTCAAGAAACTTCCCGAAAAGTTAGGAGACCCCGGCAAATTTCTTATACCTTGTGAGTTTCCGGGAATAGTGAAATGCTCCGCCTTAGCCGATCTTGGTGCGAGTATTAACTTAATGCCTCTTTCGATTTATAACAAGCTTTCTCTCCTGGATCTCACTCCTACTAAGATGACTCTTGAACTCGCGGACCGTTCAACCTCTATTCCGAGAGGAATCGCCGAGGACGTCTATGTGAAAGTAGGACCACTTTATTTTCCCGCCGACTTCGTTGTCGTTGACTTTGATGCTGATTCCCGAGTGCCTCTTATTCTCGGGAGACCTTTCTTAAGAACGGGTCGTGCGATGATTGATGTTTATGAAGGAGAAATCACTTTACGATCTAACAAGGAAACCGTCTCGTTTAATATTAACCATCCTTCGAGATACTCCTCCAACTATGATGATGCTTCTATTAATCGAATCGACGTTCTTGATATTGCTACGGAGGAGTATGCTCAAAAGCTTCTTGATTTTATGGGTGGCAATCCCACCATTCCTTCTGAAAATGTTGAACCATCTTCTGAGCCTATTATTGCCGATTCTTCCCCCTCTCTCACTCCATTCGAGGGAGGTGACTTCTTTTTGGAAGAGATCGATGAGTTTCTTGCTGATGATAATTCAATTCCACCGGGAATTGATGATGGTGTTTATGATTCGGAGGGAGATATCCTTTATCTTGAACAAT
Source organism: Chrysanthemum lavandulifolium (assembly GCA_022545495.1). NCBI lineage: Eukaryota > Viridiplantae > Streptophyta > Magnoliopsida > Asterales > Asteraceae > Chrysanthemum > Chrysanthemum lavandulifolium. The sequence continues at coordinate 51,350,019 of CM040238.1, read as the reverse complement.
TGTTGAATGAAGATCCATTACCGTCACTCCCTCCGAAAGAGATCACGATTGAAGAAATCAAATCCATACAAACATCTAATGAAAATCCTCCGGAGCCCGAGCTCAAGGATTTACCTCCTCATCTTGAATACGCTTTTCTTGAAGAACCGAACAAATTTCCCGCCATCATTGCTAAAAACTTAAAAGATGAGGAGAAAACCGCACTTTTGGATATTCTTCGAAAACATAAGAGTGCCATCGCTTGGCAAATTTCTGACATTAAGGGTATAAACCCTCATTTTTGTACTCACAAGATCTTAATGGAAGAAGATTGTAAACCCGTTATTCAACAACAACGTAAGGTTAATCCGAAAATTCATGAGGTTATCAAAAAGGAAGTTCTGAAACTCCTCGATGCCGGAATCATTTATCCAATCTCTGATAGCTCATGGGTTAGCCCTGTCCATTGTGTCCCAAAGAAGGGAGGGATGACCGTCGTTGCCAATGAAGATAACGAATTGATTTCCACACGCCTCGTTACGGATGGAGGTGTGTATTGATTATCGAAAGTTGAATGATGCTACGAAAGGACCATTTCCGCTACCTTTTATGGATCGGATGCTCGAGCGTTTAGCGGGAATGAGTTCTATTGCTTTCTCGATGGTTTTTCCGGTTACTTTCAAATTCGATCGATCCGCAGGATCAAGAGAAAACGACTTTCACGTGCCCTTATGGAACGTTTGCTTACCGACGAATGCCATTTGGTTTATGCAATGCTCCGGAACGTTCCAAAGGTGCATGATGGCTATTTTCATGACATGATCGAGAAGTCTATGGAAGTTTTATGGATGATTTCTCGGTTTATGGAGATTCTTTCACTTCTTGCCTCTCTCATCTAGACCACATGCTCAAACGGTGTGAAGACACCAATTTGGTCTTGAATTGGGAGAAGTGCCATTTCATGGTTCGAGAGGGCATTGTCCTCGGCCATAAGATTTCAAAATCGGGATTGAGGTCGACCGAGCTAAAGTCGACGTTATAGCTAAACTCCTCATCCCACTACCGTCAAAGGTATTCGAGTTTTTGGGTCATGCCGGTTTCTATCGCCGTTTCATCCAAGATTTCTCTAAGATAGCCCGCCTCGACCCATCTCCTTGAAAAGGATGCTCCGTTTATCTTCACCGATGAATGCGTTGAAGCGTTTAATTTTCTCAAAAGAAATTAACCGAGGCTCGATCTTAGTTGCCCCGATCGGATTTGCCTTTGAGCTTATGTGTGATGCAAGTGATTACGCAATTGGGGCGCCTTGGGGCAACGTAAGTCGAAACATTTTCAACCCATACACTATGCGAGTAAGACATTGTCGAGGCCCAACACAATTACACGACTCATCGAAAAGGAATTATTGGCGTTGTTTATGCTTTTGAGAAATTTCGACCCTACCTTGTCTTGTCGAAGACCATAGTGTATACCGACCATTCTCGCCTTTAAGTATCTTTTGGCAAAGCAAGATGCTAAGCCACGATTACTTGTGGGTTCTCCTCCTTCAAGAGTTTGATGTTACTATTCTTGACAAAAAGGAGCGGAGAACCTTGTCACGATCACCTTTCTAGACTTGAGAATCCTCATCAAAGTGTGCTCGAGAAAAAGGAGATCACGGAAACATTTCCTCTTGAGACACTTGGGATGATTGCTAAGAAAGACCCGAACACCCCATGGTTTGCCGACTTTGCAAATTACCATGCGGGCAATTTCATCGTGAAAGGGATGTCGTCCCAACAAAAGAAAAAGTTTTTCAAAGATGTTAAGCATTATTTCTGGGACGATCCCTACTTGTTTAAGATTTGTGCGGATCAAGTAATCCGGTGTGTTCATGGCCAAGAGGCTCTTGATATTCTCAATGCTTGCCATAACGGACCCACTGGTGGCCATCATGGTGCAAGCTACACCGCTAAGAAGGTTTTGATTCCGGATTTTATTGGCCTACCATATATCGAGATGCTCATGATTTAGTCAAATCTTGTGATTCTTGCCAACGTCAAGGGAAAATTTCGCAAAAGGATGAAATGCCACAAAATGCTATTCAAGTTTGTGAGATTTTTGACGTGTGGGGCATCGATTTTATGGGACCATTTCCATCATCTAGGGGTAATAAGTATATCCTCGTGGCCGTCGACTACTTGTCTAAATGGGTTGAAGCGAAGGCGCTCCCCACCAATGACGCCCGAGTGGTTGTTAAGTTCTTGAAGAATTTGTTTTCCCGATTCGGAGCACCTCGTGCTATCATCAGTGATCGCGGTACCCATTTTCGTAATGAACAATTTGCTAAAGTTATGGCTAAATATGGAGTTACCCATCGCCTTTCTACCACAGATCACCCGCAAACGAGCGGACAAGTTGAGGTCTCGAATCGTGGTTTGAAAAGGATTTTAGAAAGGACCGTAGGAGAAAATCGAGCTTCATGGGCCGATAAGTTAGATGATGCATTATGGGCTTTTCGCACCGCATACAAGACACCCATCGGGTGCACCCCATTTAAGTTGGTGTATGGAAAAGCTTGTCACTTGCCCATCGAGCTCGAGCATAAGGCATTCTGGGCCTTGAAACATGCAAACTTTGATCTTAAGACCGCGGGTGATCACCGAAAAGTTCAATTGAATGAATTAAATGAGCTTAGGGATCAGGCCTACGAGAATTCTTTGATTTTCAAAGAGAAGACTAAGAGGATTCATGATGCTAAAATCAAAAACCGCGTTTTCAACGTTGGTGATCAAGTTCTCCTCTTTAACTCTCGCTTGAAGATATTCTCGGGCAAACTCAAAACCCGTTGGTCCGGACCATTCACCGTTGCTCGTGTTTTCCGTATGGAACGGTGGAGCTTTCTCGACCGATGGCCCAAATTTCAAGGTCAATGGTCATCGTGTGAAACATTATTTTGGAGGGACATTCCATCTATGGTTGTCCCGGATCTCCAAACTTTCCCTAAGGACAATGAATTGGGATCGAGTCAAGCTAGCGACTCGGTGACCAAAAACAAGAGCGCTTCGTGGGAGGCACCCCATGCTTATCTCTATCTTCTTTCTATTTTCTAATAAGTGACGTGAAGGGTTAGCCTCTTGATTTCTCGTGTTTGGTTGTTTGTGATGTTGTGTTTAGGATTTTCCCGATATGAAGACTCTCGTGCTCGAAGTTTGTCTTTTCTCCACTCGAGTTTCATGATCGATGCTAATGGAAATCCGATATCCGAAATCTTATCGACTAACGTTTATCTTCTAGCATACTTAATAAACGGCTTTTAGATTTTCGTGATACCCTTGCTTTTAAACATTGAGGACAATGTTTCGTTCTAGTCTGGGGTAGGGTAATCTTCGATTTGATTTGACCGCACTTGCTTATTTTTGTTGTGTTTCTCTCGCAACCCCGTTTTTCCTTAGAAAATGAAAAATTGTGCAAAAATGAGAAAATTTAAAATTTTTGTAAGCTTTTGTTAGTTTTATGATCGAAAAGTTCTTGCTAGTCTCTTAGAAGTTACTTTAAATATGCGTTTTTCTTGAAATAGTCTTTGCTAATTGCTTAGACAAGAGGCTATAAAATGCGATTCTAGCTCACAAGGCCAAGAATTTGCAAGTCTCCCTAAGTGATTTTAAATATGCTAAGCTTTGACAAGAATTTGCTAGTTTCTAATAAGTGACTTTAAAATGCGAGACTTGAGATTATTTGACAAGCATTTGCTAAGTTAATATATGTTTTGACACCTTGTTGACTTTCTCACTGGTGAGAGTAGGAATAGAATTCGACTTGACCGGGCGTGTTGAGCCCTAGCTTGTTCCCTTAACCATAGATAATCTAAAATTATCGGCTAAGCATCCGCGGATCTCATTATTGGGATTTTAAATTTGCGGAGATCGAGAAATGATAGAGTTACTTATGAGTTTAGATGCTAAGCGTGGAGTAGTTGGTTCTCTTTAGAGCCCATCAAGGTACTTATGGCTTTTTGTTCCCACAAAATTGTTTCACCCCATATCTGTGAATAAATAATTAGAGATGTTGAGTTTTGGCGATAGTTAGTTCTTTATCTTCTTAAAAGAATCTTTGTTTTAAAAATTGGGTACACATCAAGGATCCGTAATAAATAAATAAATAAGTGTTATAAGTGAAAAGTAATAAGTAAAGTTATGAGTCATGGTGTCGAGATCGGACCCTTGGATCTTTAGCCGGGATTGAGTGAGGTCTTAGTCTAGCCAACCGGGATCCTCATTTCATGAAGCCTATAGTCTTGGAATTACCCCTGAAGCTCCGTAGTTCATAGCTCATATAAGTAAAAGTATAAGTGTTCAAAAAAAAAAAAAAAATGAAAAAATGAAAAAAAAAAAAAAAATATAAGTGAATAAAAATTCCTTGATGTGGACCTCATTTTTGGACAATGGTTCTTGAGAGAAGATGGACAACTAATTATCGACTTAGCTTTGTATCTTTATCGGATTAAAAGTTATCGAAGCGAGAAATTTGAAGAAATTCAGTTCTCACAAAAATAAAAAATTCTAGAGGAAAATAGGAAAATGGGAACAAAAGGTAATTACACAAGTAACTTCCATGGGTAGTGTTAGCATCTAGAATCATATTTAACAATGATTTCGATTTTACGCTTAGTTTGGGACTTGTGAAAATCGGGGACGATGTATTCTATCCGTATGGTCACTTCACGTGTGTTGTGTTTCCTACTCCGTGATCCTAACGTGTCGTTTGAAAAATGTTGGAGTTATTGATCGACATGAAAGTTCAACATACCGTCATTCATAACCGAATGTGCTTAATCGTAATATCTATACATGTGAATTAAAAGGTAAGCGGGCGTTTTAGAATTAAGGCTTTCTTAATCTCTTTTGAGGAATCTTTGCTACTTCTTCATAGGTTTAGTAGAAAGAGATTGAAATCCTTGGTTTTAGAAGCGTGAGTTGATTGCATTATGTGAGGACACGACAATGGTCTCGTCTGGGTATTTTGATATGTGCAAAACACATATCATTTCTTTATCAAATAAAACCCAAAATAACCAAGAAAGAGCCGTTTATTGCTAATATTTGTGGTTTTCTTGAGTTTGTGCTTGTGTAGTATGGATATGTCAAAACACACAAAAGGAAGCCAAATCGATTTAAAATCCGAGCACGAGAGATTAAGAGAGTTTGAGTGGTAGGAAGGTCGAGATTGTGCATTTGTGAAGATTTTATTCTCGAGGATGATTTTTGGAAGATATAATCAAGTTTGAAGAATTGTCAAGATCAGTCCCTCATCTTTGAGCTTTTGGCAAAAGTGATCCTCAAGTTTCGAAATTTACAAAATTAGCCCTTGGATTATTTATGAATTACAAGATTGGCCCTTGAAAGAGATTTTCAAATTACAAGTTTGGTCCTTGAAGTTTCAAAGATATACACCTTTGGTCCTTAAAATACTACTTGGGTCCTACATCCTAGTCCTAATCCAAATAATACCCACGGCCCAATACAAATACCCGGTCCAACCCAAACTTATTACCCACGGTTTGATATCACAACCCGTATACCACTTTTTACCCGTGTCAACCCAACCCAACCCGGTCAAGTTATATCAAACAATAATAAACAAACCATCACGCCCTTTATTCTTCCCCTTTTCCCAAACCCGCTTTTACATGAACCCTAAATTACCCTTTGGTCAATTGGTCAAATTAACTACAATTAAGGGTATATTCAGAATCATCGACACACCTGACACATGTGGGGTGCCAGGTCATCAATCCGCGTGCAACATTCCCAATCCTTGCTCTCTCATTGGTCGAAGGGACGTGGTATTATTGATCCAAAGGTGCAAATTGATGGGATGAGGTGTATGCTTGATCTAAAGGCTGAAAACGACTCAAAGAAGCACAGATTACATTTTCTAGATCCTTCCAAGACCTTGAGCTCAAGTATTTAAAGACCCCAAATTCGTTCACAATGGATCATCTCTCTATCTTTCATTTTTCAGTAGCATAGTTTTAGTTTTAATGTCATTTTAATATTTTAAGTATTGTTAATTCTTTTGTAATTCACTTTTTGTAATCAAATTTTGATATTAATGAAATTTAGCTTTTAAGCTCAAAATAATGGTTTAATTGTTTAATGTTTTAATCGCTTATCGGTCCTTGTCTATTTCTTATTTCTTATTCTTCAAATCATATCGACTTGTTTCTCATTCATTAAAAATCAAAAAAAAAAAAAATCGAAAAAAATATAACTAAAAATAAAAAAACATGTTTCAAATCTTCTTATAAGCTTCGTTAAGCTTAGCTATCATTTATATAAGCTCATTTAAGCTTTATATAGCTTGTAGTGAGTTTATCTCGCTTTCAATTCATTTTACTCAAATTCATAATCCATCAACAAAAGTCAATGGTCATCAAGTGAAAGATTTGAAATGGTTTGATTTAGATCGAGATGGTGATGGATTGGGGTTGATATAATGGTGGAGATTTAGGATAGTGGTACTAAGATCTCGTTGGCAAGCCATAGTGGCTAGGACTTTTGTAAGTATTGATCTATTTCATTTCTATCATATTTACAATATTAGCATTAGTAATTGTTATTAGTTGTATTCATATATTGTTTTGCATTCATTTTCTTATTTGTGATTAGTTATAGTTTTAAGATAATTATCTTGGTCTTAAGTTAGTTTTAGATAGCTTAAATTGCATATTAGTTTTAATAAGTAGTGTTTGGATCGTTAGTTGAATTTGAGTTTGAGGTTAGTTATTGGTTAAGATCATCACATTAACATCGGTTAGGATATATAGACTTTAATCAAGAACTCATTTGCTCAATAAATCGCTTAAAGTCAAAATTTCATGTGAAATCGCTCTAATTAGTACATCGCTTAGAATTTAAATAATCATAATTTTGCAACTAGGATTAGATTTAGATAATCTAGCTTGTATTAGTTTCATTATATCATAATTTAGCATAATCAATCCGTAAATTAGATTCAAATCTCATTTTAGTCAAACTTTCACATCAATCTCAAAAGTCAAAGATGTTAAAACCGCTTTTTGCAAAACTTATTTGATCTTTCCTTGATTCATTTTGAGTCAGAGTGATTGAAATTTTGGTTAACAACTTTAGTTGGTCTAGTGTTGTAAATCGATTTTTGTGAAATCTTTAGAAGTCTTTACAATCTCTAAATCATTTATTCAATAAGTCTTGATTTCCTGCTCACACTCAAAGACATACCGAGTGTGAAACAGCTGTATTTTGAACCTTGCACAAGTGTTCATTTTAGCTTGTAGAGGTCACAAACTTGGTATAATCACTCTTTAGTTGGTGGTATTGAGGATCCACATCCGGTTTGCAGTTTAGCTTATTGAATAAGCCGTGGCTTTAGCTTAAAGATAGGTCTAGGTTAATTTTGCTTAATTAGCAATAGTATCACTTGGTAGATCGCTTATTAGAGGTTAGGGTTAGAAGTAATTAGTTGCTGATAGTTAGTTTTAGTATAAATTAGCTTCAGTAACAGTTTGGTAGCTTATTGTGCTTATTAGCTTATTTTAGTAGCTTATTTGAAAACAGTTTACATTGCAGCTCATATTTCTCACACATAAGCCATAGATTTTATATTTTTCATAAAACTAGAATAATATTTTAGATTTTTACTGAATTTTTCATAAATTTTCATCACTGTTTAGTATTTTTCACAATTTAAAACAGTTTTTAGGTATTTTTAAATAGCTTTTATTGCAATTAATTCAGAAAAAGTTCAAAAAAATAATTTTTCAATTTTCATAGATTAAGATAAATACAAAAGCAAAAAATAATTTTTCTAGATTTTTCCTAGCTTATTTTGTAATTTTAGCCATTTAATTAGATTTAAATAGTTTTAAATTGTAGAAAATAGAAAAATAATCAAAAAATACAAAATTAGTTTTGAAAATTCTCTTAGGTTATTTTAGATTTTATAAAAATAGTTTCATAATTTTCCTTTAATTTTCATAATTTTAGTATTTTAAATTAGTTTTAAAAGTTAAAATTAGTTTTAATTCTATAAATTCCGAAAAATCCTAAAAATAGTTTTAATTCATAAATAGTTTTCAACTTGCATTTCTAGAGTAAAAGTAATTTTAGGCATTTTTAGGATATAGATTAGACGTAGTTGCATTTTTATTTACGTTTCGTTTATTACTTTTTAGTTAATATCGCATTTAGTATTTCCCGTAAATTAGATTCCCTTAATTACTTTCCCTTCTCCCGTAGTTTAATAAAATCAAATCAGAAATTCAAAACATCGAGCATTAAATTCCAAACCAAAAACGACGTTGGCAATTCACGCCTCATTGGGAAACGATTCGGGTTGATTAATCCGTATCAACAATCACACACGGGATTTGATTTAATATTCTTTTTCCTAAAGGAATTTTGAATCTATCTTCGTGATTATTTTTGATATCGATATTGAGGTTTTATCCATACACATACCCCTAAGCCTACATTACGGACATATCAACTATTTCCAGAAAATAAACATGGCATTCATACAAATCAATTAATCTAAAATCAACACTCTTAATCCAATTTTGCAGCAGTGGATATAACAGTCAAATCATGGCAGTCACACATGCAAATAGAAAACATAGTAGACAAACTATAACTAAATAGACCAAACAAAACATAGCATAGCCATTAGCAATTATCGAACATATATCATAAACTAAACCGGTTCTCGGATCGAATCTTAACATCGTGAGTTTTAACATAGCGGATCAAACATAAGCGAGATAAATACCCTAACGTATAGACAAAGTTCACCGATTAATCGAACAATCATACTTACTAAACTTTCGGATACTTAATTTCATACTAGCACATTTACCCCACGATCAACAAATTTCATACGATAAACTAACATAACATCGATGACAACATACTGAATCATATTCAAACACATTAACATTTCCTAACATAATAGACGGTAGTCACATAATCATACAAAAGCATAAACACATATAATAACATATAATAAGCCTAGCACATAATCATAAACACTTGAACATACCGAATCAAAATCGTAATACTTAACATAGAAATAATGATAAAGATTTAGTTATCTACCACGAGCCCGAACATATCATATCGGAACATCATACTTATTCGTAATTAATCTCGTAAAATAATTTGGGTAGCTGACTCCGAATTTTGTGAAGACGCCAGACACACGACATCATTCACCGTACAAATCATATCGGATAATGATCGATCTAGGATGCATCCATACGCCCAGCAGACGGATAGTGGCCATACTATCAATAAACAGATAATGAAAGGGCGTGGCGAACATCACTCTCGCCCTAGAGTCATGTCGGAAGGTGCATCACCGACACGGACATGGAACCCCATGACTAGTGAAATAGTGGCTCGGGTATCAAACTAACTTAGGTCAAACAGATTTTCGGATATGACATGATCATAATCAACACAAGGGTCACGATAACATATCGGATAGTTCATATCATAAGGTTCATATTCGGATATTCGAGGTCGAAGTTTATATCATAATCGCAAATCATACATTCATAATTAGAAGTTCATGATTAAACATAGTAATGTTCAACAAATGTGCATATCGTAGTCTTCATAACACAAGTTCAAATCATATATTGCATGGTTCAATAAAGCGAAGTTCGGATAAGCAATGATCAAACAATCGTGAAAGGGTTCATAGCAATGGCATCGGGAACCCTAATAAGTAAAATAGGAAAACTAACGAAAAGAACATCATAAGGAACCTTTATTGAAAAGGTCGAATATCTACTACTTAACGCAAATGAGGAAAAGCAAATGAATGAACGAACACGAAGATACGACGCGCCTCCTTCAACGAGTCTACACGGATTAGGATTTGTTTAATACTTATTAGCATCAATAAAGCTATAACGGATTAATCGTATTAACGTTCTTAGAGTTATAAGTATATCCTCATTTTATAAGCTTCTTATGCATTTGTAAGTGTGTTACTTATTGATATCATGTTGTATCTTTCATTTTCTTAAACTCATATTCGGACCAGACTTTAGTGATTTTTATAAAATACTTACTTAGCTCAAATGAAATCAAGCAAAATCCCAGGGGTTCCCATATGAGTTAAGAGACTCTACAAAAATTGGTGGGTTCTATTTCCATGCTAAATGGCCTACGGAAAATCATAAGTCCAGACCGGTCCGAACTCACCCAGATTTACACACACCAAAAGTATGGCCCCAACAAACACACTTACCCTACTCAACACATCAAACCAAAAGCTACAGGTGTCACATCATATATAAACATCATATCCACCAAAGGAAAAGTTCCAAAACCTCATAAATTAAATACTAAAATCATTTACTACATTATAAATTCCAACTCTGCAATTCAGATTCGACACCCTAACTCCAAAATATAAAAATCATACTTCCACATTTGCAAATGATATAAGACTTATTTTTCCAGAAAGCTATTTCAAAGTACTACAATTTAGGCTCAAGAATCACTCAAAAACATGCAAGTATCATCAGATAACACCTAGATGAATCCAACCTAAATTTCAGACCCGTTTTCCAGCTTTGACACTTGATCTTGTAAAATTCAAAATACGACTTAGACAACTCCAAATTCGACCAAACCACTTGAAAACTTAACTAAGACATAAAATAAGTTTTTCCAACAAAAACCCAGATTTTAGCCTTTATGAAACTAAATTTACAAGGTTCCCAAATTCGGATTCCAAAACAGTCCCGACCAAAGACCCGTCTAAAAGTTAACATATTACGTGCTTTATTTATCCAAACGTACCCACGACCTACCTAAGCTTTAAAACCTGTTTTAATATCATCTTAAAATGCTTACCCTTCCTTGCTTTCAGTTTTACAAAATTATACGCACGTGTTAAAATACTTACGAACCAAATAACCACGATACTTTACATAAAATCACAAACACTTTCAATAACTTCGCCTAGGGTTTCTGATTCTTAGCGCCACATTAATGGTCATTAATAACAGGTTTTAAGGGTTACAAAAGGGTCATACACCTGTCGAAATAAGGGCTGGAAAGACCGATCAAAAGGTCCACAAAACTTGACACAACACAGGTCATACACACGACACATATCAGTTTCATAGGTGTTATATATTCATGGTCGTCCCAAACAAGAACAAGTTCGACATATAGGTTATACTTTATGTGTTTAAAATCGATTGTATGTATACATGTGTACCCGTCGTATAAGAAAACAAAAGAAATCAAATACCTTAGAACGAAAATGAGACGGATTAAAGGAGACCGACTAGAACCCAATCTTACGAATCACATGGCACACAATTACAAATACCACGATCATGATCACCACTGCTGCAATCCAACCGTCCCTTTCTCATCCAAAGTGCCCTAAGTCGTTCTTTGATTTACATTGTCGCCCCTTCTTTTTTTTTTTTCTTTGCCGCTTTTTTTGTGTTTCACGCTTTAGGGTTTTAGAAAAATGAAGGAGGATATACTGGTTCTGCTTTTTAGCCGAACAAAAGAAAAGGAACATGGGCCATATCCAAGTTTAGTTGGGCTCTAATATTTTTAATTGTAGTATTAATTTTGTAGCTTATGAGATTTTCGGCCTAATACAATTATATATACATGTGATGAAATTTTTAAACGTAAACTTAAATAAATCTCGTATATTAGGTTTGTCAATCATTTATAAGTTAGATTAGAATTACATTTAATGAGCATTGACGTATTTTACGTATTTTATAAGTTTTAAGTCAGAGGGCAAAATAGTCTTTTCACCCGTTTCAGAGTTTAGGGTTTTACAACTCTTCCTTTCTAAAAAGAAAATTTCGTCCTCGAAATTGAACAAGACGGAACAGATCAGAAAACGAATCGGATTTCAGAATTTCAGGGAGAATAAAGCAAACGCAAATCCTACCTCAGAACAAACGGATTTCTTATCAAAATCTTCAAACTCATACTTTCAGAAATCAATTCACTAATCTGATACTTATAACAGATAATCATATATTTATCATAGTAATGGCGAAAAATGATGAGATGCGTAAAATCAAACAACACGCCTAACTTATTCGGATATCTAATGATGAAAACCATCATATGCATAGGCGTAATCTAATCCTAATGGTCTTACTAATCGCGTAATGCGTGGAGACGTACAAGCTTAGGCGCATATAGCAATCTATGGGTTCACACGAACATAACGATATCGTATTCCAATCGTACAAAACTTATATATAACGGTTGTCAAAGAGAATCTCGCAAAGAGGTACAAAATTTCAATCGAACGAGGAGCGACAAATAATAGATACAAGTCAAAGTCCATTCACGTATCAACCACATGCATTTCCCCAGACATCATATGATTTCAATAAGTTCAAATTATATGATCTCGGTATTATCACGTTGATCAGGCGTCATAATACTTGCATCACATAACAAGTCCTTATTATCATCATATTCTGTCTCGGTTCATGGCAAACCACATAACCAGAATCACAACAAAACATATCATATACAGATAACATACATATAGCAAGTAACATACTATAACAGACCAGATCACATACATACAGCATATACGACATCAAAACAACTTACCATACCACAACAGAAAGAAGGCCACCAATGCACAAAACGGTTCCTCATGACTCATTACTGTCGGTCCAAAAAGAAAAGCTGAGATATACCAGAATGCTAAACGATAAAACTTCACGATCCAACCCAAGTTCCGAACAAATCAGAGGAAAGCAATACAGATCAGAATCACTTAACAGAATATCAAACCATCTCAAAACGCATGACAAACGAATCAGAGTGACATAAGTCGCGCCCAAATCATATGAAGTAGATGAACCTTCTCAGCCACCGGTTGAATCTTGTCTCCGTCTTTTGCGCCTTTGTTTGGTCCGTCCAGCTTCCTCCAAAGAAGATCCTCGATGTCTCCAAGAAGACGGCAATCGGGTGTGGCTTCGCTTCACGAACCTCTCCAACACAGTGGATCAAGCAAAGAACTCGGGGTAGGCATCATCTTCTTTGGCTCCACGGGTAGTCTCCATCTAAAGATCGACAAACGGACGAGCGAAAACAAAATAACAAAATTCGATGCGAAAAGAGGAGGCCAAATCGGTGAAGACAAAAGAACATCAAGTCAAACCGAACGACAATCAAAAGGAATCGAAGATATCGAATGACGAAACCTAATGTCTACCCAATCCTCACGGTCATAGCCTAAGCTCTATGGTCCTAAAACACGGCTCGATACCATAAATTGTAACACCCCAACCCGACAAGGGTAAAGATATCACAAATACGGTTTCAAATCGTAACCTTAAGTACTATACAATAGCGGAAGCCTTTACGTAACTTACAAAAGAAAATATAAATAACTTAATAATCAAAATAAATCTAAGATCCCTATTTTCAAATCTTGCTCTTGTCTCTACTCTCAACCCGGATCGGCTATCCCATAAGCTCATCTTGAATGCTTAATACACCGCAAGAAAAGAAAATGCGGCCGAGCTTACAAAGCCCAAGGAATGATATAACGAAACAAAAACTAAACAAAACAAATATACAAATAACGAAATCACAACGGAATGGGAATCATGAATCATTGAAGATTTTATGAAACACAAATACCCGTAAATCCGTAAGAAACACACAACAATTAAGAACAAACACATAGCATCTTGAGGACACAGACGAGACACATCAAATAACCAAGCACATAATAAATCGCAAGTAGAGTGCATATAATCCAAACGAAAGATCTAAAGACTAACGGAAACTATTTCGAAAAATAAACATGGCATTCATACAAATCAATTAATCTAAAATCAACACTCTTAATCCAATTTTAAAGAATGGATATAATATCAAATCATGGCAATCACACATGCAAATAGAAAACATAATAGACAAACAATAACTAAATAGACCAAACAAAACATAGCATAGCCATTAGCAATTATCGAACATATATCATAAACTAAACCAGGTTCTCGATCGAATCTTAACATCGCTAGAGTTTTAACATAGCGGATGAAACATAAGCGAGATAAATACCCTAACGATAGACAAAGTTCACCGATTAATCGAACAATCATACTTACTAAACTTTCGTGATACTTAATTTCATACTAGCACATTTACCCCACGATCAACGAATTTCACATACGATAAACTAACATAACATCGATGACAACATACAAATCATATTCAAACACATTAACATTTCCTAACATAATAGATTTGTAGTCACATAATCATACAAAAGCATAAACACATATAATAACATATAATAAGCCTAGCACATAATCATAAACACTTGAACATACCGAATCAAAATCGAAATACTTAACATAGAAATAACAGATAAAGATTTAGTTATCTACCACGAGCCCGAACATATCATATCGAACATCATACTTATTCGTAATTAATCTCGAAAAATAATTTGGAGTAGCTAGCTCCCGAATTTTGTGAAGACGCGATATTACACCCACATCATTCACCGACAAATCATATCGGATAACGATCGATATAGGATGCATCCATACGCCCAGCAGACGGATAGTGGCCATACTATCAATAAACGAGATAATGAAAGGGACGTGGCGAACATCACTCTATCGCCCTAGAGTCATGTCGAGGTGCATCATCGACACGGACATGGAACCCCATGACTAGTGAAATAGTGGCTCGGGTATCAAACTAACTTAGGTCAAACAGATTTTCGGATATGACATAGATCATAATCAACACAAGGGTCACAGATAACATATCGATAGTTCATATCATAAGGTTCATATTCGGATATTCAGAGGTCAAGTTTATATCATAATCGCAAAGCATACATTCATAATTAGAAGTTCATGATTAAACATAGTAATGTTCAACAAATGTGCATATCGTAGTCTTCATAACACAAGTTCAAATCGATATTGCATGGTTCAATAAAACGAAGTTCGGATAAGCAATGGATCAAACAATCGTGAAAGGGTTCATAGCAATGGCATCGGGAACCTAATAAGTAAAATAGGAAAACTAACGAAAAGAACATCATAAGGAACCTTTCTTGAAAAGGTCGTAATATCCGCACCTTAACGCAAATGAGGGAAAAGCAAATGAATGAACGAACACGAAGATACGACGTCGCGTCTCCTTCAACGAGTCTACACGGATTAGGATTTGTTTAATACTTATTAGCATCAATAAAGCTATAACGGATTAATCGTATTAACATTCTTAGAGTTATAAGTATATCCTCATTTTATAAGCTTCTTATGCATTTGTAAGTGTGTTACTTATTGATATCATGTTGTATCTTTCATTTTCTTAAACTCATATTCGGACCAGACTTTAGTGATTTTTATAAAATACTTACTTAGCTCAAATGAAATCAAGCAAAATCCCAGGGGTTCCCATATGAGTTAAGAGACTCTACAAAATTGGTGGGTTCTATTTCCATGCTAAATGGCCTCACGGAAAATCATAAGTCCGCACCGGTCCGTAACTCACCCATTTACACACACCAAAAGTATGGCCCCAACAAACACACTTACCCTACTCAACACATCAAACCAAAAGCTACAGGTGTCACATCATATATAAACATCATATCCACCAAAGGAAAAGTTCCAACCTCATAAATTAAATACTAAAATCATTTACTACATTATAAATTCCAACTCGCAATTGATTCGGACACCCTAACTCCAAAAATATAAAATCATACTTCCACATTTGCAAATGATATAAGACTTATTTTTCCGAAAGCTATTTCAAAGTACTACAATTTAGGTTCAAGAATCACTCAAAAACATGCAAGTATCATCGATAACACCTAGATGAATCCAACCTAAATTTCGAGACCCGTTTTCCAGCTTTAACACTTGATCTTGTAAAATTCAAAAATACGGCTTAGACAACTCCAAATTCGACCAAACCACTTGAAAACTTAACTAAGACATAAAATAAGTTTTTCCAACAAAACCCAGATTTTAGCCTTTATGAAACTAAATTTACAAGGTTCCCAAATTGGATTCCAAAACAGTCCCGACCAAAGACCCGTCTAAAAGTTAACATATTACGTGCTTTATTTATCCAAACGTACCCACGACCTACCTAAGCTTTAAAACCTGTTTTAATATCATCTTAAAATGCTTACCCTTCCTTGCTTTCAGTTTTACAAAATTATACGACGTGTTAAAATACTTACGAACCAAATAACCACGATACTTTACATAAAATCACAAACACTTTCAATAACTTCGCTAGGTTTTCGATTCTTAGCGCCACATTAATGGTCATTAATAACAGGTTTTAAGGGTTACAAAAGGGTCATACACTGTCGAAATAAGGGCTGGAAAGACCGATCAAAAGGTCCACAAAACTTGACACAACACAGGTCATACACACGACACATATCAGTTTCATAGGTGTTATATATTCATGGTCGTCCCAAACAAGAACAAGTTCGACATATAGGTTATACTTTATGTGTTTAAAATCAGATTGTATGTATACATGTGTACCCGTCGATAAGAAAACAAAAGAAATCAAATACCTTAGAACGAAAATGAGACGGATTAAAGGAGACCGACTAGAACCCAATCTTACGAATCACATGGCACACAATTACAAATACCACGATCATGATCACCACTGCTGCGGTCCAACCGTCCCGGCTCTTGTCCAAAGTGCCCTAGGAGTCGTTCTTTGGTTTCGTTGTCGCTCCTTCTTTTTTTTTTTTTCTTTTCTTTTTTTTGTGTTTCACGCTTTAGGGTTTTAGAAAAAATGAAGGAGGGATATACGGTTCTGTTTTTAGCCGAACAAAAGAAAAGGAACATGGGCCATATCCAAGTTTAGTTGGGCTCTAATATTTTTAATTGTAGTATTAATTTTGTAGCTTATGAGATTTTCGGCCTAATACAATTATATATACATGTGGTGAAATTTTTAAACGTAAACGTAAATAAATCTCGTATATTAGGTTTGTCAATCATTTATAAGTTAGATTAGAATTACATTTAATGAGCATCGACGTATTTTACGTATGTTATAAGTTTTAAGTCAGAGGGCAAAATAGTCTTTTCACCCGTTTCAGAGTTTAGGGTTTTACAGGGTTAGATGATGAATCCGGGTTTGAGGGATTCCACCCACCACCGAGAAGATTGAAGAAAGTATCGTCGTTGCCTCCCGACATTGTTTTTTTTGCAGTTAATTGAAGTTGAAAGATTGAGAGGATTTAGTAGTGGAAGTGTGAAAAAAAAATGGTAGCCGTTAGGGGTGTTTTTATAGTGGTAAAAAAAGGTTTTTGAATTTTTTTTTTTATTATTATTTTTTTTAATAAAAAGTAGCCGTTAGGGGTGTTTTTTGAATTTTTTTTATACTTAACGGCTAGTAGCCGTTAGAGGGACTAGAAATGAAAAACTTTTGAATTTTTTTTTTCTTTTTTCTGCGCCTTAACGCGCGTTGGCTGGGTAACGCAAGAGGACCAACGGCGTGAAACAACATAACTTCCAAGGGGGTAACGTCGATAACGGCGTTATTTGCCTATTAGCGGGCGTTACCCCGTTATGAATGGGGTTGCTCTTTGTACCTTTATAAAATAAGCAGCTTTTAAGACTTTTTAAGTTTATATTATGTCATAAAAACTTGTGTAATGGCCTCTCACTGTTATGAAAATGAGGCTTTTGTTTACTTGCAGTTTATATTTATTTAGATATCTACGAAAATAAAAACGCAATTTTTGTAAATGTAAATCCAAAAGTTAAAATGCTGAACTAAAGTTGCATTACAAAAACAAGGATTGCTACGATGCCGCCGCGTTGCGGCGGAGCATTTTATATTTATCGGTATACCTGCTCAAGAAAATCCGCACATGATGTTATATTGCCAAACACTTTTTTGTCAAACAAAGATATAAGTAAAATAATTGGCATATTATTGTTTGGCAGTTACTTAATTTGACACAAATTTTGTCCCTGTTTTGAAGAAGTCAAGGTCATGTCAGACATAAAATCGTCTTTTCCTAAAATACAGTAACATAAATATCTCAGTCGCTATATACACGAACGACTATAACGATTTTTTAATAAGTTCTCGTCTTAATATAAGAACACTTGTAAAATATCTCATATATCTTTAGTTCTAACGAGCGGGTTAACCCGTGCGTTGCGACGGAAGTGCGTTGGCCTCGATCATTTTATTTACGGGAATGAATTTGCTAAAGTTTTTTTTTTTTTTTTTTTTTCGCTCACCGCAAGACCGCTCATGCGGTTACTATTCATCGATTCTTGCTCATGCGCATGAACGTTGTTTTTACTCACATTCACCAAATGTGTTTTAGTTGCTAAAGTTTTTTTTTTTTTTTTTTTTTTTTTTTTTTTCACGCACAATCGCTCATGCGGTTACTATTCATGCGGTTACTGTTCATGCGCATGAACAGTGTTTTTTACTCACATTCACCAAATGTGTTTTAGTATATATATATAATATACTGAGTTTCAACTTGGGCTGATCATTATCCATAAACATAATAATAGAGTAAAGATTAATATCTAATGCACTGTAAACAAAGTAATCAAAGATAATATTGTTTACTAACACAGAGGACCAGTTGTCTAGTGGTAGAATAGCACCCTACTATGTTTCATACCCGGGTTTAACTCCCTGCTAGTAGGGCTGTAAATGAACCGGACGAACACGAACGGAGCTTTGTTCATGTTCGTTCATTTAATTTTAACCGGACAAATAAACGAACACGAACGCTTAAACGGACAAATTTTCTTGTTCATGTTCGTTTATTAAGAAAATGAGTTGTTCATGTTCGTTTATGTTCGTTCATTAAGACACTAAATGAACGCTAAACGGACATAATCGATCGAGCATAAATTAACATAGACAAAAAAACGTAAACTTTATTAAACTATGCATCTAATATTGTTCTATAAGTGTTGTTTGGTTTAAACAAACTAATTTTAAAATTAGACAATTAAAAGATATGATATATAAACACAAATAAATAAATGAACATAAACGAACGCATAATCGAACGTTCACGAACATAAATGAACGGACGCGACTTTTGTTCATGTTCGTTCATTTAACTAAACGAACGTAAAATATTGTTCATATGCGTTCATTTAATAAATAAACGAACATAAACGAACTTTTTACCGAACGGTTCATGAAATGTTCACTGAACGTTCAGTTCGTTTACAACCCTACCTGCTAGTGCAAAGGTGTGATGAAAATTGCATTTAAAGTTTAAGCTTGGGTCCTTCACATTTATCTGATCTTTCAGTTATATATCAAATGCTTCTGAACTTTCTTTTGTTTTTTTTCGTTTTCAGTAGCTAAGCGGCATGATGTATTACTAACGGTCACACACAAAAGCTTTATTTGCTAATCTTATCTCTTTTTCTATCTGCTATAATTAATGGAAGGGTAACATATACCGCCCGCTTTGTCAATCGCAAGACATGATCACGTAAAGTAGAACCGAAAAGACATCTCCTCCAATAGCAATGCCTACAAAAAAAAAAACGATCACAACGATTATACTATATTATTATACCATATAAACACAACTTAAGAGTCATGAGTCCTTAGAATAAAATAAAATGACCCAAACCCATGTTGATGTGAGTTCGCTATCTAAACCGGCACCAAACATTGGTCCATATAAAACAAAAGATTGATCAAATATGTTTTCAAAAACTAATTACAGATTTAAATCTGGAATGATAATAAGGTTGAAACTTTACCTTAAAATCAGTACCTACACATAACACTTTGGATACTGAGCTACATATTATTAAGACATTTGCAGTCGAGTAGGTCGTGTCCTAAATTACTGTTAAAGAATATAAGATCGCAGGCTCCTCGCATCCACTCCATGAAGAAGGGCACTGTCCGAGATGAACCCTGGTAACTGGAATGAAAGAACCAAAAAAAAAATAAGAACGAATATTCGATATGCTTTTGTTTTGTTAAATATAATAATTGCACATTTTTATTCGAATGAAAACTTATAAAAGAAATAATCTAGAATCATATTACCTTACTTCTTTTTGCCATAGCTCTTAGGTCTAGCTTATAAGCTGCCATTATAAGCTACTAACCATACGCTGCCCCGCCAAGATAAACAATGCAATGCCTCGTCTACCTGAACATGAGCAGTTCTTCATTATCCCGTAGCACGCCCATCCGTCGTAATGCTTTCAAAAACAAATGAGACTGAGTTGCAACCTGCGCGCGTGTCTAAAAAGTTTACGAATATAGTAGCGGGACCACACACCCGCCATGGCTGACGTTGTAAGCTCATAAAGCCGTTGTTCCATCCTCGCTTAGCCCATTTGTATCAAGCAAAGTCTCGCCCTTTTCATCCAATGTATCATGAACCCAAATAAAGCAATGTTCTATCATTTAATCATCCAAAAAAGGTAAAACATCAAGCATAAACATAAACCGTATAAGGGGCAACAAAAAAACGCAGTTCACGGAAAGTGAAACTCGATTAAGAACAAAGTTGCAAGATAACATACTAACAGCATCCGGTCGCGCTACGTAGGTGCTAGCCACCGACGCATGTAGTGTTATCTCTCTATCGATATTTATATCTGAAGCATCAACATAAACCGGATAGTGTATGAGTATAGAAAATGGCAGCGTAAGCATATACAATAACTCTGAAATAGTAAAAATGTGTTGATACCTGAAGATGTTTCGTTCAGTGTACCAGTGGCTAGATCTGGCAGATGCCATAAACTTGCATCCGATACGTTCATTGTTGCTGAAGTTTGCTGGCATGCCACTGCTACATGTTGTCCACCCACCAACAATCAGGTGAGTGTATCCCGCAGAGCACAAAGGTAGCTACAACTATAAAATAATGGTGACTTGATATGAGACAAAGATAAATGCATGAAGATACAAAACAATGAGATAATATTAACATATTAGACCTCGGGGCACATCACGTTGAAGCAAACAACCATCTTCACCGGCAATGGCATTCGATGACGTCGCGTCCATAGCATTATCAACATGTACATTGTTATGATTAGCACCCCGTTGGTGCATAGACCATACCGTCAAAAATGGGCATCAACACGAATGCCAAAACAAAAATAAAGACCCGGAAAAGAAAAAGACCAAACATACCAGCAATATGAAAGTGAGTGTGTCTGTCCGTAACCAACCGCATACTCTTCAGACGGTGTATAATATTCGAATCTGGGGTCCAAGCATAAATGCTAGAAAAGAAACATACATGTCAAGTATTAAAAGACTATCAATTCCCAAAACCCTTCAAAGACACCATAAACGTAAACATAGCATGTAAAACGGTTATCAGTATATAGACATAAGAGTATACCATCGTTCCGTTCTGAGTTGCCAACGCAACATGTTGTACTATACTACCAGGAAATTCAGCGATAGGCATGTGTCAAGACGTTAACCTGCAATAAACCATGAACAACTTAATTATGCAAGTAAGTCATAGAACGAATAAGGACGACGAAGAAAGATAAGCTATGAGGTATCATAAAACCGGAATACCCAAAGTTTGCCCTATATTCATATAAGTCACAGGTTCTCTATTAACTCTAATCATAGCAAACCCCTCATAAACTCCCCTGAAAGCTTTATGTCGTCTGCGTACGCGCAAAAAAAATAATAATAAATAAGCTGTTATAAATTGGAGAGCGGAAGACATTACCTTAACCTTCTTGAGAATGCCGTTGAACCCAATTTTTCATGAGGAACAGAAAACATCACGTTAACTTTCGTGATGCGGAGCCGCAAAAGATGCTTTTACAGTTAGTTAAGCTGGCACAATCTTTGTCTGCAAGTCCTGTTTTTGGGAATTTTGATAAAAATTAAAGCAACAAAATTGGAAGTTACCACATGTGATATAGGGAAGTGGTAATCTTTAATTCACTAACCTCCACTTGATCAACTCATCTGGAGTTGCCAAAAAGGAGAGTGCGACGCCAGCGCTGGCTCCAGCAATGAACTGGCCCATGATGTTCCTAAAATAGGCAAACAAATCAGGGTGTTTGCCGGCATTCATCTTTGATCTTAGGCAAGCTAATAACCTAATAACAATAACATGACATGAATATGGTTTGTTGAATCAAACGAACTTTAAGCAATACAGTACCTGTTCCAAGAGCAAGTCCAAACAGCCTCTGATGTTCCTAAAATAGGCAAACAAACAAAAACTCATATCATAATACTTGAATGAATGATTCAGGCAATTAACCATAATAGGTTACTGAAACAACTAAACTACCTTAATAATTTTGAGGTTTTCACAAACACTTGGCTAATCGAATCATAAAACACAACTGTCATCACTGTTTGACATCCAGATAAAACTTACATAATCAGTTTCCAAAAAATCAGAACAACTAAAGAAATTAAAGATATAATTTGCAAGAGAAACCGCACCTTAGGGCGGTGAAGCAATTATCGTCATCAACAATCTCATCATCATCAGCCACTCTTTCCTACATACTGAATAACAAAAACACATAAAAAAACACAATTCAAATTCACTCTAAACACCCCTGAAAACAAACACCTATGATTCAAGGTAACACAAAATCCGCAAATGACTGACGTCGATTCTTGAAGGAGACGAAGCAGATAAAATTTGAAACGGCGATTATTGAGAAGCGATAAACCCAATCTACCGCCACGTATCACTGCTGTGTACACGTATAAAAACGAAGCGGATAAAACTGGAAACCGGGCCAAAAAAAGTAAAACGGGCCAGCTATTTGGACTGAAAGAAACTAACGCAGCCTCAAACGACATGTTTTGTCGCCGTTTCATATCCTCCCAGTAATATATATATATATATAATTAATAGACTCGTACGGTCTATAATTTAGAAGAATCTTAATTAGCCCAATGTCAGAGGACTGGATTTTGGACTTAGCCCATTATGAAGATCTTACAAATTGGCTACCAGGCTTAAACCGGATGAGTGTAGAAAATTAGAAGTTAAATTTATGACAATTAGATTTGTATGAATACAATAATACAGATCAAATATGAAGCAATTAATTTATTAATCTAAGTTAAAATGCCCGTGCACGCATAAAATATATACATTAATCAAATTCATTTTAAAACTTTTGTTTAGTATCTTTTATATAATAAAACAAAACCTTTATTGAAAAATTTTCATTTCAAAAAAATCAATTCATACCTTATTAAGTAATAACTGAATTATTAATTATTTATTTTAAAGATGCTTAAAGGAAAAAAAAAAAAAAAAAAAAAAAGAAAGAACTTTAATTAGTAAAAATTTATAAAAATTCGTTTTTGTGTAAAATTATACTAGTTATAATACCCGCGCACGCGCGTGATTTTTTCTAATTTTTTGAATAATGTATTTTGACCGGTTATAATTTAAATTCTAACATAAATCGGTTAATGTAGGTCATGTTTAAAGGGTATTTGCTATAATGTGACTACTTTCAAATAATCTGATATGAAACGTGACAAATTGTTTGAGTGTCTCAAACTATACAAAAGTAATCCAATATATTTTCTAAATGCATATGTCTATTAAACTCATTTATTCTAATTATGTCCATCCTCGATCAGATAGACTTGGTTGTTTGTTGTGTCTTTGCATGTATCGTTTGATGCGGGACTTTTATTTCTCAGAGCGGAATTGTCATCGTCAGAAAGCTGTTAGAAAATGTATACGTCAAATAATTTTCTTGTACGTTATGTGTAAATGATTTTATTGAAGTAATGAGTGCATTGTATCTCTAGTCGTTTGTTTTTAAGCTCGTGTGACTTTATTCTTTTTCCTTCATAAGCTGTCGTCTCCATGATGTTTGTTTTTTATCTAACCCTCAACCATAGCATCCATGTTCCGACCTTTCACATTCAAATATTGAAAGTATGTTAATTACAATAAAAGGTTACATTAATATGTTCCTACAACATTCACATACATTATTCACACATCAAATGACTAATTGTGCACTTTTTATGTGCTTGCCATCACCATAAACAATGAGTGGCTTTTTTCTATGTGCCCGCATCGCAGGTAGTTTACAAATTCAGAAAATGGTTGTATGTGATAAATGAAACCACAAGGTGAGATGGAGAAGTAGGGGCTCATCTGAGCAACAAAATTACTAATGATTAGTACTCACCTCAACAAATTGCTCTTCAATCTCATGTTGTAGTTTCTAGGCATACTCGCGGCTCACATCCATGTTATTTATGGCACCTGACCAAAGAGAAAAAATAAACACTTCACAACAACAGTAAATACGCAACCTGGCCAAAGAAAAAAAGAATAAGAACCAACATAAATTGGCTCGTTATTAAGATTCCCATGGTCAAATGGGTCATCCAAAATTTGTTGAAAGCTTCTCAATTAGCAACATCCACCACTGGAGTTTCGTCTCCGACTGTCTGCACCACCAACAAACCTGTTTCGAGTACTTAGTGAATAACGATTCAATAACTGATATTTTTAATGGGTAATCATGAAAAATCCTAAGCCGATTTCTTAACAAAATCGAATTTCTATCACAGATCTTTTCGATATATTGGATGTAACTAAATTATTTTTGTAGATTTGTTCACTAATTTGAAAATTCGTTTACGGATTTGTCCAAAAAAACTGAATCACTTAGTCCATGATTTTATTCTAAACTCATATGTTACGAAGTTCTTAGGGGTTTATGATTAGCTTTCTGATTTTGGGCTTTGCGACTGCACGATCAGAAGAATCAGATGAATGATTTTAGATTAGAAAATTGTGCTTTTTTTGTTACAATTTAGTCCAAAACAATATATACATTCGTATGTGTTATCGCTACCTGCTACTGCAAATAGGAATTTTGTTATTTTCTAATATACTTCTATCTTCTGCTTTTATTATGTTGTTATCTTTTCAAATCAAATTTGCCTATCTTTAGTGAGTATGGTTTGTTGATGGATTGACTGTGGCTATAGGAATTGATTTGACGAATGGATATGGATATTGATTTGGGAGTTTTTAATAGTCGGGGCACAATTGTTATATAAAGGTTTCCTTTAGAAGCCTAACTCAATCATTAGCTCTAGCAGGCACAAACCGCCAATATTAGCAGATACTTGAGTCTTTTTCAAAATAATGCATGCAGATTGTAACATTAAGCAAGAATGACCATAGACTTAAATGACTACTAAGATCATTCAATGTATCTATTAGATAAAATATAAAGTGACATCCTACTTCATACATTGATCTATATCACTTATATATAAATTGCATAAACGTACATGACTTATCATTCAAAATAGCTTTCATCAGGGATCCAAATATGCATTTATAAAATTAAGAACAAAGTGGCATCATACTTTAAAACAGATTAGTTCACTCTCAATAACTTTTAAATTCAATTTACCTTTGTCAGCATTAACTTCTTGAAGATGAGTGATTTTGATTGTCATACATACAAAGAAGAAAAAGAAACTGATTATGATATATGCAATAACTAAGTTGTTTCAAATATACTCTCAAGGTGTGTATCGCTCTACCGTCATATTTCACTACAAAGGTAGACACAACAGGTTAATTTGTTGAAACCAAAGCAAGCTGCACATTTTTTAAGAATACTAAAAAATATATTCAACCACTGAAATTCAGCATTTTCCTAAATTCAAATGCTAATTTTTGTAAATAACTGTTTTATATTTTTAAAGAATAATGATTCAACTATATAATTGAATTATTAGAATGGCAATGAAACATTGAAATAACTTGCAAATGGGATATTAAGAATCATGACAATGAAACTATGTACCTTATCATCGGGTTTGAGTCTTGGATTTCGTTTACCCATATTGCAAAATCCACTTCGCATGATTGATGGTGTTTTTTGATTACCCATATTCCCAAATCGACTTTACTCAAATATTGCTGAATCAAATAACCATTGAATGGTCCTTTTTGGCCATTGTCAACTAAACCCTTTGTACCGTCGTTGCCACTGTTCAACCATATGCTCATTAGTTACAGACTTGGGAAAGTCTAGAATTGAAACTGATGATTCGACATTATCTAATGTTTTACCAACCTTCGACTCATACAATCTTCTTCTTACCATATACTCCTTGAACTTGATTAATTGGATGGCGATTTAGGAGATTAGGTATGAATAATGGAATGGTGAGGCACAGATAATAATGGGCCGTCTCTTTTAATAAAATTTAACTTTTTCACCATTTAATATTAAAATTTGCATATTGGGTACTTGTGTTTAGTCTTTTTTTTTATCGGGTGGTAAAACCAAACTCAATTTTTAAAGTTTAACCGATTGATTTCTAAACTTTGACCAAATCTAGAAAGATTTATCCCTTAGCTTTTTCTAAATTTAATTAAAATTAATTTAACTAATTCAATTATTACTTAATAAGGTATGGTTTAATTTTTTGAAATGAAAAATTCCCACTAGAGGTTTTGTTTTATTATATAAAAAAGATAAGAGATTGGGTATAAAAGTATATGTGTCAAAAACATAAAAACGTAAAACTTAGAGAAAGCGGGGTTATATACAAAAAAGAAAGGGTTAAAACTAAAATTTTAACAAACAAAACCAGGCTATTCTTACTTTATCCATTCTACGCACACAGCAGAATACACACACAACAAAGAAAAGCCAACTAAAAAAACTTACGACTTAAAAAAAACACATTGCTCAATCTGAATAATCAATAGTATGTTTTTCGATTAATGGATTAAAGGTATATTAATCTATTACTTACTCCCTCCGTCCCTAAATAAATGTCCACTATTGACTTTTGAAGTCTTCTTTTGCTAACTTTGACCTTAGATTATTTCATTTGTGTTATGTAATACTTGATGAAAATTATACCAATAAAAATACATTTAAAACTCAATCAATTCATATATTTTGCATCAAGTATTACGTAACACAAATAAAATATTTTAAGGTCAAAGTTAAAAAAAAAAAGACTATAAAAGTCAATAGTGGACACTTATTTGCGACTTTATGAGATTAATTATCTACTATTCAAGGTTTTTTTTTTTTTTTTTTTTTGCTTAATTAAGTTATGTGTTTGTGTTAATTATGTTTTATCATTAAAAGTTAAGCCTTATCATATCTTTTTTATGGTTTTTAATGAATTGGGATTTAATTATTTGTTTATTAAAAATGAATTGGGGTTTTCATAAATTTTTAATGAAAAATTAGGGGTTTTGATTGTGTTTTTTTTTAAACTTTGTTATCAGAATTTAGTTTCTTATATATTTCCGATAATATAAATTATGAGGGTAAGTAGGAGTGGGGATTTGTATTATTCGTATTGGGGGAGTTTTTGTTGGTGGTATTAGTGTCTTTGTTAAGTTATATTATATATGGGTTTTAAAAATAGAACTTTGTTTGTTTTATACTTGGTTCCTTTAATCTATTTTGCGGAACCTTATGATTCGTTTTAAAATTTATTTAGGTTCTATTGTTGGAATAAAGATATACCCAAGAGTAAAGTCTCACCAAGCTGCTCACCTGGCATGGAATAGATGAAGCGGTGATAAAATGTACAAAATGAGAACTATTTATAGATGTTGCTGCCACAATATGAGAACTATTTATGTTATCCACTAAATTGACATTATCTCTACGTTAGCCATGATAAAAGGTTTAAAGAAAGCAGCGCTCGAGTTTGGTGTATGTCGATCAATTTTTTATCGTGTGCGACTATAAAAGTTAAAAATAGAGGAATTATTTGTTGCTTTGAAATTTAGGAATTAAATCACTGGATTGGTGTTAGTTTCATTTTCTTTATACAATACCGTTATTGATTCTCGCTACTAATGTTGCATACGTTTGCAAATGAAACGTCGGATATTTTTTATCAATAGATGTTGCTATCAATAGATTAGTACTAATCTATAGTACATATTGTAGCACTATAATTGGGAAATGAAAACATTTATATAGATAACAATGAAAGCACTAAAAGTTGAATGGGAAAGACGATTCCTTGATATATGTATGAAAGCTTATTGGCTAATTTAGGCTGTTTGGGACGTGCTTATTTGGAAAGTTCTGTGTCTTTGACAAGCTCATAATTAAATCATTATCGTCACATTTTTTACCATTGAAATGCGTAATGGGTGTAGGATCAGCGGGTTTAGTATGATGGAAGACATAGCAACGATGAAAGATTGATAGCCGTCGAGAAGCCTGAAGTTTCTGAAATTAAAGAGTCATGTCAAAATCTGGAATATGAGAGGGATAGTTATCATTCTGATTCAGCTTTTTTCCTTTCAAGTAAGTATATGAATCGTTCTCATCTTTTATGCATTCCTTTTTTCTGCACATGGGTTATCATGTTCTGTTTTGGTAGAAACCTGATGTGGAAATGACTCCTGCTTTGAAGTCGATTTCGATGGTCAAGTTGGATTAGCCAACCGTCATCGGATCATGATCCTTATTGGTAAGTTATCCAACCCTGCAAGCATACAAGTACATCTTGAACGCAATTCCTCTAAGCTCCAACCTTTTTGTACATGTATATTACACAAACTGGAGGTACGTTACTACTAAAATAATTGGTCAATGCTTAAAACCTAGAGGTGATCTTGACCCTTTTGTTCATGAATGCGTTGGGAGTGTAGCTTACATGGTAGAGCGCTCGCTTTGCATGCGAGAGGCACGGGGTTCGATTCCACGCACCTCCATATTTTGAATCTCTTTTATAATTTAATGTTACACTCAAACTAGACTTACATCAAATTATCAGCTCATGAACCAGGCTGGTCAGTTACATGACGTACAAGACATTAGGAGTATGATGAGAAATATGAGGGTACAAAAGGGAGGTCGGTTAAGCTGGATAGAAGTTTGTGGGCAAGTTCACGTTTTTTATATTAGGAGATCGTCTTTATGAAGACAAAAAAGAATCTACACAAAGTTATATGAGTTACAGGAGATGATACGAAAGTTGGGATATGTACCAGTTTATGATCAAAAGATGCATGCCGTATGGAGAGGGTAAAAGATGAAAGCACTTTGGTATCACAGTGAGAAATTGACATTGATGTTTGTATTGGTTGTTGGGGTAGCCCCACCAGGAAAGGTGTTGAGGATTCTCAAAAATCTAAGAATCTATACGGATTGTCATGAGGCGTTTAAATATATTAGTCGAGTGGTGGATAGGGAGATTATAGTGAGGGATGTTAACAGATATAACAGGTTTTTAGACGGTGGTTATCACTATGGTGATTTTTGGTAATTCATGAAGGTCCTTCGTTTTTGTGTGACACCCACATTATAGGGTGTATGCAAGATTTTAAACCCTTGGAAGCCATACTATCGGATATAGTAGCTCAACCTGTGAAGCCCGACATGAAATCTTCTGAAATGAGCATAAGGTCGGGTATGATGATTGAGTTCTAACAACTGTTGAAGAAGTGAGCCACGAGGAAACCAAATTTCGGATTTATGAGCATCTTATATATTAAGTTGCTAGCATTAAGCCACCAAGATGAAAAACCAATGAAGGTACTATACAAATTTAACATATCGATATTTTGTTTGGATTTTGATACTGGTCACATTTTATGTTTCAATGTTATTTATAATTATGTTATTTTCGGTACATATTGCATTGGATTTGCATTTAATTAAAAGGGTGATGCAACGTCCCAACAATAGAAAAGTAGAGAAACGTGCTTTATGCAGAGGGTACCAGAGGGTGGAAAAGCCACGAGCCGAACAACCAATTCAAGAGAATCAACAACAACAACAACAACAACAACAACAACAACAACAACAACAACAACAACAACAAACCCAATCCCGCCAAGGCAGGGTATGGGGGAGGTAAAATGTAGACATATCCTACCCCTACACCAGGGTAAACCCATGGGTAGAGAGACTGCTTCCAACGAGACCTCCGGTAAGTGCATGTGTGCGGGTGAGATAGTAAGGAAATAAGTGCAAAAGATGTAAGAACTCGTGAATTTCCATACCGGTTTTCGTGGCTATATTTTTTTTTTTCTTTCGTTTCGAATTTTCAACACGACAAGTCACGAGTATTTTTTTTTTTTGAAACTTACCTCGACCTCGATAATAAAAAAAATCATAAAATAAATATATAATAAAATTTTATATTTTTATTTTCTACCGGGCCTAAGCCCAACCCAATCTATCTCGTTTCTTCTTTTCTTTGGGCTCGTGTTCTAGCATCCAACCCAATTTTTATTTTTATCTTGTGATAGTCAAATATGTTGCCAAACAAAAATCTTGGTATCATGTTCCTAATGCTACTGTGATCCCACGAGGACAAGACAAATTAGACAACCTCAACTTTGTTATTTGGTACTATGTAGCGTGCAATATATGTTTCTTTTGCTTCCTGCGTGCGAGACACAGGGGGGGCAATATCCTTTTAGCCAACCTAAACCTATTAAACCTAGGACACTTTGACCACATGACCTCTTGACTTCATTAACCTTTGGTTTAAAGCTTTTAATGCATGTATATGTAGTAGAAAGTAGAGACAAAACAAAGCTAATGGCTTCATATGTTTATGTGATTCAACGTGACTCCAACAAAAGCAACACCAGTCAAATTCCACCCTTTGGTCAAACTATATGAAACGTGCATGTAAACAAAAGAGGAGACCAACACCCTAACTATCTATAAGCCTAAACATTAATCTTGACATACCTTTTGACCTAAGGATCCTAGTTTATTGAGACTAGACCTCAAGCATCCTTTTGGATTGTCACTCTCACTCGACTAAGACATCACACACAAAACGTGCCCTTGATTCTTGCTACCGGTCGAGCATGCTCACAAACAAACACATTTTATCTCTTCTTTCTTGGGAACATGTAGTATCATGCTTAAAATAACCTAAGAACCATGCTTGGTTCTCCGTTATATAACCCACCCTCTAAGCTCTTGACAAACACTCACAAACTCACTACTCTCCCATCCAAAGTTCACTCAAGGACTCACCCTCTCAACATATAAATCGTCCACAGTGGTAAATCGGGCAAGAAGAGAAAACGCAAGGCTTGGTCATAAGGGTCGAGGGGGTTGTTTGAGCACATTCACTTCTTTCAAATCTCGTCACCACCCTTTGGGTGCCGTAAGTTCCTTGTTACTCACTTTCGATTCACTTCCTCGTTTTAACTTTTATATCTCACGTACACATAAAGATACTTCCATGTTTACAAGTTGGTTTTTGTTGTTTGAAATCTTGTGTGAGACATTTAAAACTCGCGTAATACTCTTGTATTCTCTTGGTTCCTACTTCGACCCACATTCACATACATGATTATTTTGAGCCTTGTGTCAAAACTAAACCAACACCGAACACTATCGAGCCCAAAAGCTTAGTCGAGCTTATTAGTAATAAGCCGAAGCTCGTTTGGTTCCTTTCTCATAAACACGATATTATTAATAATCTTAAATATGGCAAAAATGAAAGGCTTGAGTTGGCTGCAAAACTATTTTGAAAAACATTAAATACATAGAATACATGCATATAGCGAACTCAGTGTTCACCGAGTGAACTTCTACTAAAAGTTGGAACGCAGAATGTAAACTATAAGGTTAAATAAACTGTATATCTAAACACAAATAAGCCTTGTATCACAATGGTTGGGACGTTTGGATAGCGAGCAAGAGGTCCCAAGGTCTAGCCTCAGCAGTGGCAGTTTTTACATTTTATTTTGTTGCTTTTGCAACTTCAACATCTTGACAGTTTCAGCCCTTCCATTTGTAACCACTTAACATTTTTCTTAATGGTATTTATAAGTTTTCTAACTTACATTAATTGTTACACTTTCAACCTTCCAACTTTAACTCACTTAATGTTTTTCCTCAAAATCATTTATAAGATTGTAACTTGTATAGTTTTTACAATTTTAACCTTTCAAAGTTGAACACCTTGACACTTTTCATCCTAAACCTTTATAAGTTTAAATAACCTATATTATTGTATCACTTTTCGTTAAATAAATATGTTTAACACGTGTTTTATTCGACGACTTCATCCTCGTAAACTATAAATATTATATTTTTGTAAATAAATTATTTTTTCACAACTCCGATAAATATATATGGTATATATATTTTCACACCTCGAAACCTAACAAACTTAATAAATACAAGTCGATATTCGAGCCAACTTTTATACGAAAGTTTCGTATACATTTTTCCACATCTATTCCAAGAGCCAATACTTACAAAATATTTTGAAACGATTTTAACGTAAACTCTGTCACACAAGCAACTAGGGTTGTAAACGAACCGGACGAACACGAACGAAGCGTTGTTCATGTTCGTTCGTTTAATTTTAACCGAACAAATAAACGAACATGAACGCTTAAACGGACAAATTTTCTTGTTCATGTTCGTTTACTAAGAAAATGAGTTGTTCATGTTCGTTCATTAAGATACTAAACGACCGATAAACGAACATAAACGATCGATCATAAATGAACATAGACAAACAAATATAAATTTTATTAAATTATGCACAATAAATTTTTTTATAAATGTTGTTTTGTTTAAACAAACCAATTTTGAAATTATAAAATTAAAAGATATGATATATGAACATAAATAAATAAATGAACATAAACGAATGTTAACGAACGCATAATCGGACGTTCACGAACATAAATGAACGGATGCGACTTTGGTTCATGTTCGTTCATTTAACTAAACGAACGTAAAATATTGTTCATGTTCGTTCATTTAATAAATAAACGAACATAAACGAACTTTTTACCGAACGGTTCATGAAATGTTCATTGAACGTTCAGTTCGTTTACAGCCCTATAAGCAACATTAAAGACAACCACTTGTAAACACTTAAATTTATTCACACACTTCGAGTCGTGAGTACACAAAATGGCAACTGAGTCTTGCCATCTCATTCTTAGGTTCCGGGTAGGAGCCACTGCTATATCATACTCGATCTCTTTGTGCTTTATTCATCGAACTGCTAAGGTGAGTTTATAGCCCCACTT
Organism: Chrysanthemum lavandulifolium; assembly: GCA_022545495.1. NCBI lineage: Eukaryota > Viridiplantae > Streptophyta > Magnoliopsida > Asterales > Asteraceae > Chrysanthemum > Chrysanthemum lavandulifolium. Next base: position 51,316,947 of record CM040238.1, on the reverse strand, counting down.
TTACTATTATTTACTTGTTTTATAAAACTTTGGGGTGAGAAACATGCAAAACTCTTTTCGGACTGAACCGAAAACACTATTACGTGAAACAACCTTGACTCCCAACTATGCTACCGTTAGTTCCCTTTGGGAGGCGCGATTGTTATGAATAGATCTATTGGGGATGACACCCCATTCGAGTTCGACCGGATAGGCAAACGTCGGGCGATATCATATCGTATTGATTGAGTGTACCGAAATACACTTGTTGGGCTTTTATTTATCATGCTTCTAGATGCATGCACACTGTCGTAGTTTCGGTCGCATGAACTTGGTACTAGCGTAATAGCCTTTTGCATATAGTGTCATTCACGGAGATGTTATATGTGCAACTGCGGTCCAACTTGATTTCTTTAAACTAAACCTATGAACTCTCCAACCTTTGTGTTGACATTTTAGCATGTTTTTCTCAGGTTTATTACTTGGTGTGGGCATTGGCAAAGGCATTCGTTGAAGATTGGCATCCGAAGTGTTTCCAAGCATTTCTAATACAACTTTTAATAGGACAACATATATTTTTATGGGCTTTACTTCCGCACTTTGAAACAATGATGTAAAACTATTTCTTAAATTAATATATGTTTTGGAAATGGAATAGAGTTTCCATTCTTTATTACCTTGTATTGTGATTATTGATTTAGTAGCACCTCATGACCCGAACGCTTCCGCTGTGAAATTTTGGGGGGTGTTACAAAAGACGTAAAAACAATATGCAAAACGCAGACAAAGAAAGCATACCGAACAAGCAAACATAGCATAAAGGGAAGAAAGAATCGCGCTCAAGCACACGCAAAGTAGCCAACATCCAAGCGCAACAAAAAAAAAACAAAGAGCCGAGGCACATAAAAGCAGACCAACTAAAAGGGGCAGCACAGAGCAAAGCAAAACCACACAAGGGCCAGAGGCTAAAGCAAAAACATGAAGCACCTAAACCAAAACGCCTAGAGCAAGAAAAAGCAGGCAAACCTAAGGGGGGGGGGAACAACAAAGCAACACAAACCACGCACGGGGCCTAAAGCTACGGCAAAGCAAAGAAGAGGCCATAAAACCAAAACGCAAGGGGCAAGGCAAAAGGGACAACTAAAAGCCAAACACCTAAAACATCCTTAAAAAAAAAAAAAAAAAAAAAAAAAAACGGAGCACCTAGCAAAACTACCCGCAAATCCTAATTCTATCCCTCCACCCCTTCCTATCTGAGATCATGTCCTCGGTCAAACGAAGCTCCATCATGTCTGACTTAAGTCTGTCCTCCCAGGGTCTACCCCTCCTTCTCACGCCCTCAACTACTAGCACTTCAACTCTTCTAACTGGCGCTGAGTGTGGCCTCCTCTTGACATGACCGAACCACCTTAGCCTTCCTTCTTTCAATTTTGAAACAATATTACCGACCTCAAGTTTTGCTCTGAAAACTCCGTTCGGGATCATGTCAAGCAAGGTTTTACCACAAGTCCATCTTAAAATTCTCAGTTCTGCCACCTTTACCCTGTTAGCATGAGCCTTTGATATGGGCCAACATTTAGAGCCGTACAAAATAGCAGGTCTAATCGCCACCTTATAGAATTTTCCCTTTAACTTAAAGGGGATGTTCCTGTCACAAAGAACTCCTGACGCCGCCCTCCACCTTGCCCACCCCGCTCTAATCCGGTGGGTTACGTCCTCATCTATCCTCCCTGATTTGTGTATAATCGATCCCAGATATCTAAAAGACTCCTTGGGTGGCAGGATCTGGTCACCGATGAGAATATCAGTTTGTTCGTGGTGACCTGTCTCGATCCTCCCAAAATCACATCTCAGGTATTCAGTCTTCTCTGTGCTTACCCGAAGACCATTGTCTTCAAGAGCCTCCCTTCATTTCTCAAGTCTGGTGTTTAGCCATTCCGCTGATTCTGCCACCAACACAATGTCATCTGCAAAGATCATGTTCCATGGGATGCCCGCTTGTACCCCTCGAGATAACTCATCTAGAATCAAGGCAAATATGTAGGGACTAATGGCGGATCCCTGGTGGAGCCCAACTTCCACAGGGAAAAACTCTGAGATCCCCACAGTGGACCGTACACGAGACTTAGCTCCCTCGTACATATCCCTTATGACTCTCACGTATCTCTTTGGGGTTCCTCTGTCGGTAAGAGATCTCTAAATCAACTCGCGTGGGACACTATCATAAGCCTTTTCAAGATCAAGGAACGCCATATGCAAGACCTTCTGTCTTTCTCTATACTTCTCCATGAGACTTCTGAGAAGGTGAATAGCCTCAATCGAGGACCTTCCTGGCATAAAACCAAATTGGTTCTCGGATACCCTCGTCTCCCTTCTCAACCTTCTCTCAATAACTCTCTCCCAAAGCTTCATGGTGTGGCTGAGAAGCTTAATGCCCCTATAGTTGCTACACTCTTGTACATCCCCCCTTATTCTTGTAGATGGGGATGACTTCACTGAGTCTTCATTCTTCTGGCATCTTATCCCCGGAAAAGATCTTGTTAAAGAGGCAGGTCAACCAATCTAATCCCCTATCCCCCAGACACCTCCAAGCTTCTATGGGGATTTGGTCCGGCCCTACCGCTTTATTTCTTCCCATCTTCTGTAGTGCGACCTTTACTTCTGGTTGACTAATCCTCGAATAGTAGCACTCTGTTTGTTGGCTAGGGTTCTCTTGTTCCGCGTTGCCTTCACCACTTCCTTCGTTGAAAAGAGAGGAGAAGTACTCTCCCCATCTCTTCCTAATATCCTCTACGTTCACAATGGTCCGTCCTCCTTCATCTTTAATATACTTTATGCATCCCAAGTCCCTCCTTCTTCTCTCTCTAAAAATATCGTTAGCCCCCTCTTTGGAGTCCAATCTCTTATACATATCCTCGTACGCCTTGTTCTTTGCCAGAGCTACTGCCTTTTTTGCTTCTCTTTTAGCTACTTTATACCTCTCTTTTGCCGCTGAAATGTCAGCTTGGCGACCCTCTCGGCACAAAAGAAGCTCTCTGAACCTAGATTGTTTCTCCGTGACTTTGGACTGTACTTCCTCGCAGAACCACCAAGATTCCCTGTTGCCCTGTTGGGACCTCGCTCCCCCTCTAACAACCCCAAGGGAATCCTTTGCAGCGTCTTTGATAATGCCGGCAAGAGTGTCCCACAACTGGTTCGCGTCTCTAGCCGCCAAGTCATCCGACTGAGTAGCGAGTCCCTCTGAGACTTTCACTCTAAACGCCTCTGCCGTCTCACCGTTCAAATTCTTCCAAAGAATCCTCGGCGGCCCGGTTACTACTCTCCTTGGTTGTTGCCTCTCGAAAAGCACGTCGAATGCTACCAATTTGTGTTGGGATGAGCATGTCTCGCCTGGGAAAACCCTGCAGTCCCTGCATGATCTAAGATCACTTCTTCGCACCAACAGATAGTCAATCTGGGTGTTGTGACCCCCACTCCTGAAGGTGATCAAGTGGACATCCCTCTTCTTGAAGAAAGAGTTCGCTACTACCAAGTCGTGAGCGGTAGCAAACTCTAGAATTGATCGACCTTCGTCATTCCTAACTCCGAAGCCAAACCCTCCGTGGATCTCCTCGTAACCATTCGCTTCCGCTCCTATGTGGCCTTTCAAGTCACCACCTATGAACAAACGGCGGTCTGACGGGCACTCCCTAACGAGTTCGTCGAGAGCTTCCCAGAAGCTCTTCTTCTCTGCTTCACTCCGGCCCACCTGTGGTGCGTATGCGCTGATAACGTTGACGGTCTCCCCGTTTATAACCAAAGTAATCGCCATGATCCTATCGCTACTCCGGGTCACTTGCACTACATTATCCTTAAGCCCTGCCGCCAAAATAACACCAACTCCGTTTCTCCCTGACCTAGAGCCCGAGTACCATAGCTTGTAGCCATTCACCTCCCTCGTGCTGGAGCCCTTCCATTTAGTCTCCTGGAAGCACGCTATGTCAACCTTATGTCTCCTCAATACATCCGCGAGCTCAAGGAGCTTACCGGTTAAAGACCCAACGTTCCAACTACCTACCCTAATCCTACGGGAAGACGCTACCCTAGCAGGAACCCTACCCACCCTAAACCCGCCCGCCCTACCTACCCCGCCTACTCCGCCTACCCCGTCCACCCCGCTCACACCGGCAAGACATGACCTTAGGTTACCATCACTAACCAAGGGGTCTATCCTAGTCCCAACAAACTACGAGCAAAAAAGGGCAGCAAGCACAAGGGCAAGACAGAAAAAAAAAGGGCAACAACACCAAAAGCAAACAATATATAATCTGACAATCAAATAAAGCAAACAAAACAAGGGCAAGACCAAATAAAATGGAAACAATACAAAGTAAGTAAACAATCAAAATATAGGGCTGAGAAACCAAATAAGGGGAAAAAAAGCAGGCAGAAAAAGAAAAAAGAAAGGAAGAAATAGAAATAAAAATAATAATAGTAGTAGAACTCAGCAGGACCGGACAAGACTTCCGGTGGCCGGAAAAATTCGCCGGCGGTGGTGACGTCAGATTTCGGCGGCCGGCGACGGCGGGTCAACTTGGATCAGTCTCAGAAAAGCTAGGGGAACCTCCACTCGCGGGAGGTGTTTGTTGCAGGGCGCCGGAAAGTAGTCGGAAAACAAGAAAAACCCACCACTTATAGTTGGCGCGTGGTGGCGCGTAGGTGCTCCGGCGGAGGTCCGGTCAGTTAGGTTTTGGTCGGAAAAGTGAGGAGGTGAGGATGGTGATGATTAATTATGGAGAAAATGAGAGATGGTGGAGATGGTAGTTTTTAGAGAGAGAAAGAAAGAATTTGCTTATCACATATGCATAACTATATCACATATGGCATGAATTTGCTTAAAGTAATTTCAAAATGATCATTTCTGCTCATGTAATGGTACATGGTCTCAGTATATTGCTAGAATTTTCAAATACGTTTGGCCTTAGTATATAATTTTCTGGAGCTATTCATATTATACTTATAGTTAAGAATTTGTACATATGTAATTGTCATTATGAAGTAGTTAAGATACCATATTTGATTCACCTTTTAGTGTTCTCACATTTCATCTACTTACTAGTCCATTGGAAAAGGGCTCATCGGAGATTGTGTTCAAAACAATGGGTAGAGCTATCAACAAGACGGTTACCATTGTGGAACTAATAAAGGTTTTCTACTTTTCCATGCTTCTTTAATGTATATCTACTGATTTTCCATCGTGTGTTGGTACTTATGATAAGTGTACTGTACTTGCTATAATGCAGAGGAGAATTGTTGGCCTTCATCAAATAACATCCATGGGATCCATGACATAACTAATACATGGAGCCCTAGAGGAAGGCTTACTCAGTAAGCTCAAATTTATTGAGTGTATTTTGTAAAAATCTAATCTTATTTTACATTATATGACTCTCTCTTTACTTGATTTTGCTGGTGTTGCGGTCTTGAAAGGACAATGCATGTCTCACTGATCACTATAACACCAGCTCATGATTGTTATTGGTTCATCGATATCATTCTTATTGGGATCAGTTGTTTCATACAGAACATTAGCTTTAATCGGTATGTACAAATTTAAAATATGTAACAAATATTTGACAATGAATAGAAAAACTTACCCTTTCATTGTTTTGTAGGAGTGGTTCCTTGCATTCTTGTGCTGGCTGGTCTAATGTTTATTTTAGAGTCCCTAGATGGCTGGTACGTTCGGAAACCTTATAATTTATTAGGTTTATATATGGTATAACATCTGATAATGTTATATGTAAGCAACAAACTATTTTTATACTTTGGTGAATAAGATTTCATATTTTGAAAAGTGAATTTAATTTTCATTTATATTTTAGATTGCTGTTGGATTAAGCGAAAAATGAAAGTATTATGCATGGTGTAATACATATATAAGAAATCTCTTACTAATTCTAATCTCTAACTTTAAAATGATTACACCATGAGAAGACTATAAAAAATCTCTTACTAACTCTAATTTCAAAATACTTTGGTGGAAATTTCTGCAGTTTTATTTTTTAGATCAACTATATAACACACTTTTGGGTGACCTTTGACATATTTGACCCATATAACTTTAAAAAGAAAATTTGACTCATTTCCATCTAGCGAATCCAACTCCTCTAAATAAACTTTTATGCAACTCAATGTCTGAACTGTTCTATTTTTATCCTGGGTCGAATTTTTTATCTGAAAGGAAAGTTTTGAGTGTTTAGACATACGTATTCGCTTATTTTAGAGTAAGCACTTGAAGAAACAAATTGGTTTAGGTCTATCTTTTTTATGCAGATAAACAAGTTCGAATAAGCAATCCCAAACACCTCATTATTCATCTTTACCTTATTAACTTCACATGCTTAAGAAGTATGTGTTTTGAAATCATATTTTGATATTCAACAGAAGGATTCGAGAGGCAAGCATCACGGATACACCTAAAATATTGAAGGTTGTTCTATGACAAGAAATCAGGTATTGTGACAAAGGTCTTGAAGCATCCTGGGTAGTCACAAATATCTCGAACGATCTTTAAATAAATATACTAGGAGTTCACAACGAAAAGTTATTTATAACATGACTGCATATTTCAAACTACTATTTGACATGTATATCTAAATTCTCTATTAATATGCGGACAGATTCCGAATTTCATTAAAAATACATGTCACAAGAGCTAAATTAACCACTATGTACGTGACTAGATATTGTGGCACTCCCTGATATGCTTTTCCAGATTATTTGAGGGGTAGTTAACGGAAACCTTTTAGCAGAAAATGAAGAGAAGCTACTTTAAGCATATGCAATTGCTGGTGGGATAACAGAGCATGTGTTTCTTCAAATAAAATAGTTCATTCATATGTTAAAAGAGGAAAAGATGGCCATGCGGTATCCAACTACACTAAATCAAACAAGGTTTACTGAAGGGAATCGTTTTTCGTAGCATTGGAATCAAATTTGCTTTTCTCGCATTTATGAGATGGTAGAGATGTATCTTGGTCATAAAGAATGAATCTAGATGTAGAGACATTCCCAGTGAAATGCATTGTAAATAGAGTGTTGCAAGTAAATTACTCATAATCCTTTACATACTATATTTACTTTTAAATGGGTTGATTTGGGTTGTGTTTTTATTTCAAACGGGTCAATTGGTGGAATAAAATTATTTGCCTAAAAGGTGGCCAATTAAATTGGTCAAATGGACCGGTTAATGTTTCTAAACTGTATGTTATGTTTCTAAAATATATGTGTTTAAGATATAGGTATGGTACAATTAGGTCTCTATTCTTTAGTTTTTATCATAGGCAGAATTGGAACATTCGGGGGATTTGAGCTTGGTTTATAACTATAATATACTATGCTGACAAAATTACACGGTTGGTCCCTGTGGTTTGCTCGTATTGCAAGTTTGGTCCCTAAGTCATTTTAATTACCTCACAGATACCAATTTTTGAAACGTTGCACTCTTTTAGTCCCTAATTTGGATGACCGTTAGAGCAGTCCGTTAAGTGTTTTGCGCTGTTAGTCCTTCATTAATAAAATTTGCACCGTTAGTCCTTATTTTTTAAAATATAGTTTTCCACAGCTAGTCCCTCCGTTAATAATAGTTATCGCCCGATTTTTTTACGTTTTTGTCCGTTTTCGTTCGTTTTTTATCCGTTTCCCCCCCCCTTTTTTTTATTTTTTTCGTCCGTTTTCTTTCGTTTTTTTATAGTTTTTGTCCGTTTTTCTTACGTTTTTATCGATTTTCATCCGTTTTTGTACGTTTTTCTAACCTTTTTCTTAAATTTTTGTCCATTCTTCTTACGTTTTGTCGGTTTTCTTTCGTTTTTGCCCGTTTTCATCCGTTTTTGTCCATTGTTCTTACGTTTTGTCCGTTTTTCGTACGTTTTTATCGGTTTTCATCCGTTTTTCTTACATTTTGTCCGTTTTTATTTCGTTTTTGTACTATTTCAACATATTGAAACTTTTTTCAAAAAAGAAAAAATTTGGAAAAAAATTTTCCAAAAATAAAATTGAAAAAATATTTCGAAATAAAATGAAAAAAAATTAAATTTCAAAAAATTTTGAATAAAATTTCAAAAAATTTTCAATTTTTTTGAAATTTTTATTCAAATTTTTTTGAAATTTGAATTTTTTATTTTTTTCAATTTTTTTTTTCGAAAATATTTTTTTTCTAATTTTTTTTTGGAATTTTTTTTTTACAATATGTCCAAATTTCGAAAAATATTGAAAAAAAAGTTTTGAAACAAAAAATGTATTTCGACATATTGAAAATTTTGAAAAAAAAATTTCAAAATTTTTTTTAAGATTTTTTAAAAAAAAATATTTGAAAAATATTTTTTTTATTCAAATTTTTTTGAAATTTGAATTTTTCTTTATTTTTTCAAATTTTTTTCGAAATATTTTTTTCCATTTTTTTTCCAAATTTTTTTCTTTTGGAAAATTTTCAATATGTTGAAATAGTACAAAACAAAAGAAAACGGACAAAACGGATGAAAACCGATAAAACGCATTTAAAACGGACAAAAGGTAAGAACAACGGACAAAAACGGATGAAAACGAGCAAAACGAAAGAAAAAGACAAACGAAGAAAACGGATTAAATTTTAAGAAAATGTTAGAAAACGGATGAAACCGATAAAACGTAAGAAAACGGACAAAACTATAAAAACGAAAGAAACGGACGAAAACGAAAAAGGAGGGGAAACGGATAAAAACGAACGAAAACGGACGAAAACGTAAAAATCGGGCGATAACTATTATTAACGGAGGACTAACGCGAAAACTATATTTTAAAAATAAGGACTAACGGTGCAAAATTTATTAACGAAGGACTAACAACAAAAATACTTAACGGACTGCACTAACGGCCATCCAAAATAGGGACTAAAAGAGTGCAACGTTTCAAAAATAGGTATCTGTGGGGTAATTAAAATGACTTAAGGACCAAACTTGCAATACGAGCAAACCACAAGGACCAACTGTGTAATTTGGGGTGTAAACGAACCGGACGAAAACGGACGGAGCCTTGTTCATGTTCGTTCATTTAATTTTAACCGGACAAATAAACGAACACGAACGCTTAAACGGACGAAATTTCTTGTTCATGTTCGTTTATTAAGAAAATTAGTTGTTCGTGTTTGTTTATGTTCGTTCATTAAGACACTAAACGAACATAAACGAACGAACATAAATAAACATAGACAAACAATCATAAACTTTATTAAATTATGCATCTACGATTGTCCTATAAGTGTCGTTTTGTTTAAACAAACTAATTTAAAAATTATACAACTAAAAGATTTAATATACGAACATAAATAAATAAATGAACATAAACGAACGTTAACGAACGCATAATCGGACGTTCACGAACATAAATAAACGGACGTGACTTTTGTTCATGTTCGTTCATTTAACTAAACGATCGTAAAAGCTTGTTCACGTTCGCTCATTTAATAAATAAACGAACATAAACGAACTTTTACCGAACCGCTCACGAAACGTTCACCGAACGTTCGCCTGCTTACAAATTTATATGCTGCTTGAAGTTGAAACCATCAAATAGTATGTGTGAGTATTTGACAAACTATCATTATTAAAGAATTTGCATGTAGTATAAAAAAATAATGAGACGATAAAACGCATATTCATTATGTCCCATACACTAGAAATTGATTGACATGAAAATACAATGATCATATATATTGTAATTATTTAACATACTAAAAGCAATGCTAAACATTTTGTAACATGAAAATCTTTGCTGAGACCCAACAAAAGATGCATCAAATTCTTTACTGCTGACAACTTTTGGTTTTGTGGTTTTTATACTTAATATCCCTATATAGAATTAATAAATTTGTGCAACCAAAAAAAAAAAAAAATAATACCAGTTAATCTTGTCTATCTTAATCAATAATAATGCATCACTATAGATTTATGTCAAAACTCCGTGCATGCATATGTATTATAACTAAGAATTTACATACATATTCTTCTATTCACTCAAAAAAAAAAAAAAAAAAAAAATGGGTCTTGGTGACACATAAGAAAAGTGTCGCCAAGTTGTCAAATGTCACAAACAATTAAAGAAAAGGACACAAAAAATGCGTAGGTAAAAGTTTTATGATAAAGGTCATTGTGAGGATAGTTTTATTTTTTGAGACACATTTATTTATTAAAAAATGTCGTCAAATCTCGAAATTTAGAGTTTTTACCCACACTTCGTAAATCCATGACTTTAGGCATGAGGAGCTTGTCATGGACCAAGGTTTTTATGCACGGTCATACAAGATTCGCAACTAGTAACTAGTAAATCCATGACATTAGGCTATAAGCAAAACCCGATCATAAAAAGAAGGCTATAAGCAAACCTTATCTGAGCTACCCAAACAATAAACATGCCCTATTATTTTAGTTCACAATTAATCCTAAGATTAAGCACCACACAAGATCAAACTGAGAACTAAAGATCTTTCACAAACACTGGCAGCAAATCGATGATGCGAACCAAAAAGTCTATATAAATCAGTTTCCACAGTAATGACCCAATCATTCATTTATGCTAAAGCACAGAGATTTAAAATTTTGATAGGCTAACTTAGACTTGGACAAAAAGACTATGGACAGCTTCAAAGCATAGCCAAGCTAACAACTAAAAGTTCCAAACAGAGCACACATAAGGCTACTAATTCAATCCTGAACCATTTTAATACTCCCATTTTTTCATTTCCATACCATCTGGAGGGGTTCCTTCCACCATCTTCGATCCCACTTCTTTCCAGTTTGTTGACAGAACTGTCCCGTTCGACTCTACCTGTTAGAATAAAACAAAACCCGGTAACTAATAGTATACATTGATAGAAAGCACACTTTCATTTATGTCTACTTTAAAGTAGATGTGTGACAATAAGTTTTAGGTGCAAGTCAGTCATGGCCATTTCCAAAAAAAAAAAAAAAAAAAAAGAGGTGATAATAAATCGGATTTGGGTCAAAATAGGTTGACCCACCAACAAACACTCTGTTTAGTTTTTGACGATACTACTAATCAAAAAATCTGATTTATTTGAACAAAGCGATGTAAGAGGTCATAAGCTTTTCCATACACTGAAACTGACTTTCAACCAGTTTGCCCCATTTGACACGTTTAATGTCCTCGACTCGCTTCTAGGTAAATGGTCAAAAGGTAAATGGATGAGGTTTTCCGTGTTCGTAAATGGTCAAAAGGTAGTCATCTTAAAGAAGATAGGGCCAATCTATCCAGTGTTGACGCAGAAAATACTAATGCCAGAGAGGAGACTTTTATTTCACTCAAATCAAGAAAAAATGGTCTTACAAACGATTTTCGCATAGCCCTTCTTGTGTCCTCGTCTGCATCTTTATAAATGTCGCGGAAAAATTTGTTAAGAGCTGCATCGCCATCAAGTTTTTCATCTTTTTCCTGAAAAAAACAGACGGTTAGCCAGACCAAGATATGCATCTTCAAGTCTCAGCTGTCACGGGACACAAAATATATACGAGTTATTGGGGTCAAAATCCATACCTCCATTTTCACTTGAGCTTCAAGCTTATCCCAGTCTTTGGCTGGTCTCGAAGAAGGATATGTAGGTCTCTGATTACCTACATAACATACTTTTAGATAAGTATCCCAAGATCAGAAAGGACCACAAACAAAATTTGCGAGAAAACATAACCCCAAAGCACCAGCTGAGTGTATTCAAGCTATAAGCTACAAGTTCTAATCCAAACACAGGTAGCTTTTGGTATGTGGTTTGGGGTGACCTGAAACACTTTTTTCCAAAAGACTTCCAAGTAACTCGTATCAGGTATAAGTCCAAATCATACTATATTACCTTTTTACAATGCCTTTTGTTTGATAAACCCATTTGACCCATTGTAAATGGAATACAACCATAATTGACCCAATTGTAAGTAAATGACACCTATTTTTACAATAGCAAACTGGCCTACCTGTAGACATTGATTGGTTGTGCAACCAAACTCTTTTCACCAAACTCGAGAGATGTCCACTGTATCACTTCAGCTTTTGCAAGCCAGATTTCAACTTTCGTGGAGAGAACAACATGCCTGCACTTGGCGGGGACAATCTGTTGATTCAGAAAAGAAATAAAATTAGGCCATGTGCTACAACCGTGAACCATGATTGGCATAATATAGAACACAAGATAAAAAGTATATTCACCACTCCGACTGATGTCTGATTCGATAGAGAAAACGACCTCTTAGTTAGCTTTGTTCTAAATAACTACGACTAGCCTAAAGGATCGTGCAGCTAGCGATTAAAATTTTAATACTAGCGAACTGGCATATAGGTTCTGTCATATGCAATCATGCATACCATTTGTTTAGTAAAATTTTAACTCACAAAAAGAGGTGAATCAATCGAATCAGTTGCTTTTACTGTTAAAAGAAAAGTTCATAACATCACCTTTCCAAACAACCGAGGCTGAAAAATGTATGAATCTTCACCAGGGACGTCGATAGTCACACTTAGCTGAAAAGAAAGATCAAAAGGAGTCATGTATGATAACTTTTTCATCATAAAATATAGCCATGGGAATTTTTTTTAAAGATGAGAAAAGATAAAATGCCAACTTACAATTTGCTCCCCGTAATTGACAAACACACTGTTAGCTGGTATTCCCTAACCACCTCCTCTGGTTTCTGATAAAATTCATGCCTGCAGATATATAATTTGTAGGTGAGACATACTTCACCAAAAGACCTCAAACTGATACACTGTCCATGATTTAGTCTACATACATCTGTCCATTAATGATAAGTTGACTATTATGATCAAGGGAGTGTTTCTTCAATGTTACATGGTATGTTCTGATCCAGTTTCTTATTCAAGTTTTCTGTTTTCTTTGTCTGTAAATCCTATATCTGGAAAAATGGGCAGGTCAAACCTGTTTTGTAACGGGTTAAAATAGGACATGACGGGTCATGATGACCGAACAAATACTTTTTTTTTACTTTTTTTGGAACAGAAAACTCACACACCCCGTAATTCTACACCTGTGTCTCAAGTGAGACTCGAACCTTCAACCCCGGCCCGGAGAGAGAGAGGGGGTACCGCAAATACACACCTTTGATAACGCGGCCAAAGACCCTTCAATGTCAACAATTTTTGTCTTTTTGATAAGTTAATAACTAATATACTAAATTTGATGACAAATGCTATTATTTAAATGATGGTCAGATTAAGGTAAACTTTAGGAGCTTTTAAAAACCGTATGATCCGTTTACTATCAAAATTTCTTAATCTTAGGGGTGTTTTTGGATTGCTTAATTTGACACAGCTTATCTGCTTCACTTACACACAAACATTCTTTGATCTGTTTTCTACAAATTATAAGTCAAACTAATCATAACTACTGATTTTTGTATAAATGGGTTGACGTTGTGTCATCTAGTTATAATCCGTCCACTATTTTGCAGCAAAAAGAGGCGAGGGCCGGACTCCATTAGATTGGGATAGCCCTTTAAGAATAGCCATAGGAGCAGCATGATAGACTCAATTAGATCTCAATTAAGAAATGTTAACTGAATATCAATGGAGATTAACAACTAGATATCCAACATGATATAAATGGAAATGGTAGTTGATTAATCAAGAACTGTGAAAGTTTGTTACAATGAATGAGAGAGAGGTAATTGATTTATTACAAGAATGATAACAACTTGAATCTACCAAATGACTACTTATACACAAGTTTAGAATTGATTAACTAACTTTGGGCGCCAAAGTTAGTTATTTCAAATCAAGATTCATCGGTCGACACGTGTCCAATTTGACTTGAAGGTCTTTTAGTACATATCAACTCCATCCTCCTTAGAAAATTTCTTGTCTCAAGAAATAGTTGGAACATCAAAGTCCGGAAACCTTTGGATCAAATCGCATACACTTCCCAAGTGGCTTCTTCCACACTTCATTAGACCACCGCACTAGAACATACATCACGTGCTTATTGTTAAGTTTTCCTAGCCTTCTCCAAAATTGCTTGAGGCCCGAAAGACAATAGTCCATCTTCTCTTAACTGTGGCGCACTTCCCATCCGATGGTTATTTCCACTACACTTTTTGAGTTGTGAAATGTGAAAAACAGGATGAATTAGACTGTGACTAGGCAATGTGAGCTTGTAAGCAACCTTTCCAATTCTTTCTTCCACTTTGAAAGGACCATGGTATTTAGCTGAGAGCTTATGTTGTTGTCCTTGTCTAACTGTGACCTGTCTATGAGGTTGAAGTTTAAGATACACCCAGTCACCCACCTGAAACTCTCTATCAGTTATGCCTTTGTTAGCCTGATTTTGCATCCTATCTTGGGCCCTTTTTAGATGAAACTTCAACATCTGTATAGTTTGTTCTCTAGCTGCCAATGTTCTGTCCACCTTCTCTACCCTGCTATCTCCTGGTACATAGGGAATATGGACTGGTGGAGTTTGACCATACATGACTTCATAAGGAGTTGTTTGTATGGCAGTATGAAAATTAGTATTATACCAAAACTCTGCCAAAGGTAACCATTGCAGCCATTCCTTTGGCTTCTCTCCACACATGCACCTCAAGTAACATCCCAAACTTCTATTGACAACTTCAGTCTGTCCATCTGTTTGAGGGTGATAGGTCGTTGACAACTTCGCTTAACCTTTAATGTCCCAAATAGAGCTTTCCAAAATTACTTACAAACACTTTATCTCTCACATCGATGATTGACTCGTAACCCATGTAATCAGATACTCCATCCAAGAAAGTTTGAGCCACTTGACTAGTAGTGAAAGGGTGAGATAAAGCCATAAAATGAGCATACTTGTCGAGCTTGTCCACCACTACCATAATAACGCTTTGCCATGTGAATTAGGTAGTTTTCAATGAAATCCATGCTAATCTCAGTCCATTCCTTGTCAGGAATAGGCAATGGTTGTAATAATCCTGGATAAGCACTAAGATCAGGTTTCTGTCTTTGGCAAATGTCACAATCTCTTACAAATTGCTTCACCATTCTTTTCATTCCCTTCCAGTAAAAAAGAGAACTGATCTTCTTAGTAGTAACTTGGACCCCTGAATGTCCTCTAATGGCTTCAGTATGGAAGTGTGTTATGAGTTGAAGTTTCATTGCTGGATCATTAGCTACCATGATTTTGCCCTTTCTCCTTAACAAATCATCATCAAAAGTTATTTTGTCTCCTTTATAGCTTTTGTTTTTTATTGACTGAATCAAATTCTTCATAGTATCATCAGTTTCCCATCCAGTTTTAATCTTATCCAACACATCACTTGCCACATAACTCACCACCATTTGTAAAAATTCACCACTATGGTTAACCCTTGACAAGGCATCTCGTCACGATTCTCATTTCCTTCTTGTATGCTATTTCATAATCAAAACCAAGCAACTTAGGTAACCACTTGTCGGAATGGAGTAGTTAACTCGGTCCAAAGAATACTTAAGACCAAGTGGTCAAATGTTAAAATGCCGCAAGCAAATACCCCTTCCATTTTTCCAAAGCTGCAATAACAGCTAAGAATTCCTTCTCATAAGTGGATAGACTTTGGTGCTTCACAGATAAAGCTTTGCTCAAATAAGCCAATGGGTGACCATTTTGACAAAGTACTGCTCCAATTCCAGTACCTGAAGCATTAGTTTCCACAATGAATTCTTGGTTAAAGTTTGGAAGACCAAGAACTGGTGCTTCAATCATTGCTATCTTCAATTTCTCAAAAGCCTTTTCAGCTGATTCACTCCACTGGAATGCATTTTTCTTGAGTAATGAAGTCAAAGGTTGACTGATCATGGAATAATTTTTTATGAATCTTCTATAATAACCAACAATCCCAAAAATCCTCTTAATTGCTTAACTGTAGTTGGAATAGGCCAATTTTTCATCACTTCAACCTTTGATGGATCAGTTGCCACACCTTCACCACTAATGATGTGTCCCAAATACTCCACCCTTGGAACAGCAAACAAGCATTTGCTCTTTTTAGCAAACAACTTATGATCTCTCAAAATTTGCAAAACCAGCTGTAAATGTTTGCTATGTTCCTCCTCTGATTTGCTATATACCAAAATATCATCAAAGAAAACTAGCACAAACTTCCTCAAAAATGGCTTGAATATTGTATTCATTAATAATTGGAAGGTTGAAGGAGCATTTGTCAACCCAAATGGCATAACTAAGAACTCATAGTGTCCTTCATGAGTCCTAAAAGCAGTTTTCTCAATGTCACCATCATACATTCTAATTTGGTGATATCCAGCTCTCAAATCCAACTTAGAAAACACTGTAGCTCCTCCCAATTCATCAATTAACTCCTCAATAACAGGTATTGGAAATTTATCTTTAATCAGATACTTGTTCAATTGCCTATAGTCTACACACATCCTCCATGTACCATCCTTTTTCTTAACCATGACTATAGGAGAAGAGAATGAACTTTGACTTGCTCTAATCACTCCTGAATCCATCAATTCCTTGACCATGGTTTCAATTGCATCCTTTTGATGAGGTGGGTGCCTGTAAGGTCTGATGTTAATTGGAGGGGTGTTTGGGACAAGTGGTATTTTGTGGTCATGTGACCTCTGAGGTGGTAGTTCATTAGGTACTGCAAACACATCTTCAAACTTATTCACCACTGCATCTACCTCTGTTACTTTGTCCCCTTTTCCTTCCAATTGGCAGCAAGTCACTGGATAAACACAAAGCATCATAGAATACAACTCAGCTTGTTTTGATTCAGGTTCCTTAAGAGCTTTCTTACCTTGCATCCATTGTAGGCTAGAATTATGTGTTCCCTCAACACAATTTGCTTGTTCCCATATTCAAACTTCATGATCGGTCCCGAAATTCCACCTTATCTCCCCAAGGTTGACAACCATTGAACACCCAATACCATTTCACACCCTCCTAATGGCAAAGCATTACATCGCCTCAAACTGATGCCCATTAATACTCCACTTAAAACTGAGACATTCATAAGTGCTATAGATTTCTTGTCCATTTGCCACTGAAACCTTCAAAGGAGTAGTACTTCTCAACTTACACCCCAACTTTTTTGCAGTTTGAACATCCAAAAAGTTATGTGTACTCCCAGAATCAGCCAATATGTAAAACAATTGTTTTCCCACCATACCCCTTACTCTCATAGTCTGGTATGAATTAATAACTGATAAAGCATTCAAAGATATTTGTGGGCATTGTTCAGTAAATTCATACTCCTGACCACCAGTTTCCTCCTCATTTTCGACCTCCTCAATCACCATAATACCTTCCTCCTCACCTTTCCCTTGTTCCTCACTATCCACCACAACCTCCAAACAATTCAATTGACCACTACACTTGTGACCAGGTGTGTACTTTTGGTCACAATAAAAACATTGATTCTTGGCTCTTTTCTCCTCCAATTCCTTCTGAGTTAATCTATAAGGCCTATTACCACCATTTCTTGCCACTATTTGATTACCACCAGAATTATGGACAGTCTTTTGAGCCATATTAACATTTTTATTCACTAGACTATTGTTAGGCACAAATTTTGGAGTTGACAATAAAGGAGGGTTATACCTTGGCTTAAGTGCAGTATTAGAAGCTTCTTGCATTTTGGCCATGGCATAAACTTCAAGCAAAGTGCTTAGTCTAAACATTCTTAATGGCATACTAATCTCCTTCTTCAATCCTACCAAAAACAAACTGATTGCATAAGCCTCATTTAATTCCACCCTGCTTAACAAAGATTCAAACTCTTCTTGATAATGCTGAACTGAACCATCTTGCTTCAGATTCTTCAAATCCACAATCGGATCATCATAGAGTACCCCAAACCTCTTAAGGACGCTTTCTTCATACATCACCCATGGAATTTCTTCACCATACCTCTTCACATACTGTTGGTGCCAAATCAAAGCCTTATCATACAGATGCATTGAAGCTAACTCCACTTTCCTATCATCTGGTACCCCATCAATCTTAAAGAATTGGTTACACCTGTAAACCCATCCTTTCACATCATCCCCATGGAATCTTGGAAACTCAATCTTGGATAATCTGCCATAGTTGCTAGACACCATTTGATTTCCTCTATTGTGACTAGTCCCTTCTCCAGATTTCAATCTTTGGACTTCAGCCATTAAAGTTTGGATGATGGTGTTCATGTCAGTCATGGATTGTTGTAAAGATTCAAGAGTTGCTTCAGGTTGAGAATTGTTAGAAGCATTTCTTGTGGTCACCATTGTATCAGTATCACTATTTCTCATCAACAATGGAATAATGACTACTGATCCTGTTCTTGATTACCCAAACCAACTCGTCGATCGCCTTGTTCAAAGCTAGAGAATTTAACCACTAATGGGCTAGCTTTGTGACCGCATGTATGTTTGGCGCTAATCGATGTAATAGAACAGTGAAATTAGTGGTGCCTAATTTCTTGCCGGAAAATCTCTGTTTTTGGCCGGTTTTCAACCGGAGAAGATGACCGGAAATCAAGAGTATCAGTGTAATACTCTTGAAGACAATAATGCCAGAAAAGTGCTATGAATACCAATTGATAGACTCAATTAGATCTCAATTAATAAATGTTAACTGAATATCAATGGAGATTAACAACTAGATATCCAACATGATAGAAATGGAAATGGTAGTTGATTAATCAAGAACTGTGAAAGTTTGTTACAATGAATGAGAGAGAGGTAATTGATTTATTACAAGAATGATAACAACTGAATCTACCAAAATGACTACTTATACACAAGTTTAGAAATTGATTAACTAACTTTGGGCGCCAAAGTTAGTTATTTCAAATCAAGATTCATCAGAAGCTGACACGTGTCCAATTTGACTTGAAGGTCTTTTGGTACATATCACAGCAAGAGGGATCGCATATATCCATACACAAACCAACGGAAAACTTGTTCATGGGAACATAAAAGCCTCCAACATCTTCCTAAACCCACATCGATATGGTTGTGTATGTGATCTCGGCCTAGCAATGTTGGTTTTATGGACAATAAATTAATAGACGTGTGTTAGGATCGAACTCGAGACCACGGGATTGCACACTTTACGTATGAGAATTTAAAGTTAATAATTAAATATAAATGTTATATTTATTTATTGATTAAACAAAATAACTAACGGACGTTAAGTAATTAATGTAATGGATTAACGGTTGTTAAATGTAATTGGAAAGGACTAGAATGCAAATCAATATTTGGAAGGTTTCGGAATACCTTGTGAGATACTCCATCCGATCGGCCACAAGGAAACCCAACCCATCTCCAACTCAACTTGTTCTCCAAGTTTAGATGAGTATATATACAAGACTAGGGGTCTTGTGTTTTGCATCTCTTGTACTCATAAGCTAAAACCCTAAAACGTTTGTGTGTGTTTTTGCTCAAACCGAACGGCCACCTTCTTTAGGGTGTTGATTCAATTCTTTTTCCACAACAAGTTATTTGTTTTATCAAAACTAGCATTACTTTAATTCGGTTTAGTACGTGTGTACAAGAACGTGGTAATAACATACTTTTGTTATTATTCTTGGATTGAATTGCAAAATTGGTAAGGGGCAATTCTAGTAATCCTTATAATCCTATAAACCCTAATTAGGGTTCTTCCAATTGCTAGTTTGTAAATTTGATTCTTGTTCGGCTAGAATCAAGTAAGGTACGCATATTCTTGTTTATGTTAATTAATTATTCGTTAATCTTTCTTATACGCTTCCGCATGTGTACTTGATGTTTATTGTTTATATTTATGATTGTCATGTTATATAATTCCAACAAGCAACAGTAATGACACCATTAGCACCACCCGTAATGCGCATTGGTGGTTACCGGCCCCGAGTTTCGATAACCGAAAAGTATATCAAGCATCGATGTTTACTCTTTCGAGTTGTGCTTCTTGAACTTCTAACCGGAAGTCACCTACTCATGCAACGGTGGTGAAGAGGTCGTGCATTTGGTGCGATGGGTTCACTCAGTGGTTCGGGAGGAATGGACTGCTGAGGTGATGTGGAATTGTTAAAGTATCCAAACATTGAAGAGGAGATGGTTGAAATGCTGTAGATAGGGATGCAATGTGTTGCAAGGTCACCCGAGCAGAGGCCAAAAATGAAAGACGTGGTAAAACTTGTGGAGGATATTAGGAGGACGACAAATGTAGGTGTGTCGGAAGTGTCTACGCCAATGACGGAGGTGACTGCTTCTCCGGTAGTGGCGCAACAAATAGGGTCTTCAGTAGTTGCAATGTAAGAAGATTGAACTATAAAAAGAATTAGTTGTGGAAATAATTGTAATATCATAATGGTCATTGTTTTGTATTTGGTGGTGTTCTTAACCTCATTCTTTGACAATTTGCCACTTTTGAGGTTGGTCAAAAGTTTAGCATACCAGATTATTTCATTTTGTAAGTTTTAGATTATATTATTTTCTACTTATAATTCATGAGATTTCAAGAGAGAATTAAACAATTTTATGTTTGGTTTTATCTTTGCTCATTTGCAATTCTGTTGATATTATAAATGTTTGACATTTTCTGATGACACCAAGTAAAATCAGTCTTCGGTTTTTACTACAAATGTCGAAATTACTGTTATGATTTTTTTATCCGATCCTACTTATTTTGCATTCTGTTTTAGTACTCGCATGCTTACTTTTCATCTTAAGTGTGATGGATCGAGACGACAACAATAGGATAAAGGTATGCCTCTACTTGGTCTGCATACAACGGCTAGCAATCAACTAAAAGTGTTCTACTTGACCTGACACTATTCGACAGGGGAGATACGTTTTCGTGGTCATAACCCCTACCAAGACATGCACAAACCGGTAATAAGCCACTTATATAGTACTAATGGGGTGTCATTTAGGTGGTTTAAGACAAAAAACTGGCAGAAAAAAGCAAAACAACGGTCAAATGACCGTTGCTGGTCGTTGTTGTTCCAACGTTCAAAAACCGGTTTTTAAAACTAGTTTAGTTTCAAATTGGTCGATAGTTTAAAATGGAAACCAATTTTGAAACCGGCAGTTCGGTTCGAGTGAAACCAGTTTTCCCTAAA
Source organism: Chrysanthemum lavandulifolium (assembly GCA_022545495.1). NCBI lineage: Eukaryota > Viridiplantae > Streptophyta > Magnoliopsida > Asterales > Asteraceae > Chrysanthemum > Chrysanthemum lavandulifolium. Next base: position 51,295,864 of record CM040238.1, on the reverse strand, counting down.
CCGGTTTTTAGGGAAACGAGTTTTCGGTTTTTTAATCGGATCGGATCCGGATCCGATTCTTTTTCCACCTCTACCCCCAGGGTAAACCGATGAATTAGAAAGCAAAACAGCAAGCCTTTGAATTAGAAAGCAAAACAGCAAGCCTTGCTGAAGACGACGCAGTAACGTGTGAGGTCAGCCCACTAATGTATAAAATCCAAATTTTAAATAGGTATGTCATCATATGTTCAAGATCAAACTAACAACTAATATACTAGCATAGTTAACTATCATTATAACACCCGAGTGCTAAAGGCTAAAACGATTTAAATAGGAATGTTATTCCATTAAGAATCTTATATGCATGCCCGAAAACAAAGCACTTGGATATAACATACCTGTGGCGCAAGTGACCACACTGAAACAAAAAACAGATACTTGTGAGTTGTGACTGATCCATCCAGTGAAGTAAACCAGAAACGTTGTCATTTTCTGCAGATTCTACTGAGCAGACTTGCCCATTTATCAAATTTAATGTTACACTAGTATCTCACTAAATAAAATACATAAGAGTGCTACAAGATAAGATATCCTAATCGCACACGAAAATTCCTTATTATCACGGTTGTGAAGAAGGGATTACAGATTTGCCAAGTTCATCCACTTTAGACCATCTGAATTTAACTCATCACTGGTAGGTTCAACGCTGAACTCATCGACCTCTTTGTTAGAATAACCATGTATTTTAAGAATCTGTGATCGGATTTTGACACGTTTTCCTTCAATAGTTAATGCACTTGTACTCCCATTAGATGGAGGCTATTGCTTCTTCAACCTCTGGTAGTTGTCCCACATACACAACTTCTTAAATAAATCTCCTACGACATCAATAAAGATTGTCTATATATCTATCTTCCCCTTGTGTTTGTAGTGGTAATTGGTATCTTCTCCTCCGTAAACGGTTGAGTGGCCGGATCAGCAAGGCTCGGTAATCTTGAAACACTTCCCTTGCTACCTCTCTTGGCATTCGGTCCCAATTCTTCAATCATGTACTTCCATCCATCAATCGGTCTCCTTCGACTAAATATATGTTGCTTAATAAAGCTAGCTATCTGCATAATACCCAAACAAAAACATAAGATTTAACAACGTTCTCCAGCCACAATCATTGACATATGAATAACGAGTTGAAAAGAAAAGAAACCTGGAATTTGCTGAAAGCAATTCGACGTTCATACTCTTGAACAAGAATGTCTTCTTCTCTTTGGGACATTTCCCAGATGTTACCATCTTCTTCACCCTTTGATGTTGTTTCCCATCCATCAGGCTTATTTTTCAAATCCCAAGAATCTCTCACTTTTGAGTTGTTCAAATCACTGCTCCCAGACTCGAAAATCCTGCAAAAAATTGTTTTAAGAAAGTGAAAAAAACATGTGTACAAAACTTTATTCCTCACTCTAGTTTATCGGTTCTTTGACAAGTTAATATTTCTACTCCCTATGTTTGACTTTTAAATGTCAATCATAGTTTTCTCACATTCAAAACAAAACTCTTCTACACGGCCTCTGTTTGAACAACATTTACATACTCCCCCGATGTTATCTAATAGCTCATTGACAGTAAGGATTCTAATCCACAAGATTCTCCTTCATGTCATCATAAGAGTATTATAGACAATTAGACATGAAACTAAAGGTCACACAATATGACTGAATCGTGGAAATGTATGGTTGCAGCACATGTACCAAAACCAAATGTTCCTTCCACAAATATTTCCATGGTTGAAGTAAATACACCACCCTGTATCCATTATAGGATGCCCAGAGAAAGAGGCTATAGACTTTTTAAAAAGTTTTCAAGCTACACTTGTATATATACTTCCCAATAACCTCGCTCTAAGACCTCTAATCCATTTTCATTGTGAATTGTGTTTCATAAAGGACCTTACTCATTAGACCAACAGTCTTCCTTGTCTCATGCTACATCTTTTAGCATGTCATGGATCACTGAAGTGTACTATATGTATACATGGGTAACGTATTTAATCCAATGCTAATAAGCAACTGTCATATATGAAGTTTGTCTTATATTTTCACTTATAGGAGCGCTATCTACAATGAACTCTAGTAAAAATATTATCATAGTCAGTAGATGTAAGCGGATTTCTGAAGAACGTAAAGACCATAGAAAGAGGGAGAGAGATTACTCGGTAGCGCTGTCAAGAAATCTGTCAAGATCATCAGCAGCACCAGCAGAGCCACCCAGTTTAGCCTCTTCCATCTTTTCAATCTCCTTAACCCATAAACCGGCATGAACCCTTTGTTTCCTAACCCTATAATCCCTCTTGACATTTTCCAAGCTGTACAATGATTTTCCGTCTTCTTTTAGCTTCATCAACCTTTCTTCTTCTTGTTCTCTTTTGCTCTTACTAGTCCCGCCCTTTTTCCTCCTTTGCTCCCAATTATCGGCCATGTCTTCCACAAACGCCTTTGTATCCGGATCCAGAACCTCTTCCTCCTTTGGTGGTGTGTCTGAGATGGAGAAATTGACGTCTGTCTCCCATGGTGCTCGATTTTTGGCTGATAGATCTTCAGGTAGCCATGCTGTCTCCCAGGCGTCGTTCCATTCGTCTCTGCCACCAGTGGCCTTGGTTGACAGCCTTCGGAGACAAGTTGTTGTCGTGATGGGGCTGCTTTTGATCAATGAGTAAAAAGTGCGACCTATAACCATCACCAAATATAAGAATAAGATATCGCCTATATAAAAAGCATCAACATTAATGGGTCAAAACTAGGAATAATAAACACATGATGGATAGAAATTAAAATCAAATATTTTAGATATCAAACCAACTTTATTAAAAAAAAAAAAAAAAAAACACACACATAAGTCAGAAAGAATCGTAAAAGCAAAACAGACTCTCGGTAATGCTGGTAACACAAAATTCTTGTTCCATGAACTCGTATTATAGAAACCATAATGGATCAGTTTCATTTAGAGGACTTTGAGTTTTCCACATTCGTATAAACGCCACATTTTGGCAGGGACTTTAGTTTGGTAAGGCGATAACTTTTTAGATAAATGCAAGCTCAAGCCTAAAAGGAAAGATCTGCTACTAATGGAAGCCGCACTTAGTTTGCAGCTAGACGGTCATAAAACAGAGTTAAAAATAGAAAGTCAACTTATCGAAACCAACCACAGACATTAGAAGACCTGTCAATTACTATTAGATAGTATCTATACTACAGAAGTTATCTCAAATAGTTGGTTGGCACTTTGCATCTTGAGCCGGGACTGCAGATAAGCACTTAACTAAAAAAAAAGTGTCCCAAACAAACACCTGAAAGTTGTTAAGTGCTTATTCTGACACTTGCTAGTTCTAAATAGAAATAAGCAATCAATTTTATTTATTTATACAAAAAACATAATAATACCTGTTGATGACTGCCTCGCAAGAAAAAACATACTTTTATTTTCCTACAACCTGAAACAACAAACAAAGACGAAATTACGTTTGATAAATCCTCAAACCGAGAAAATCAAAATTGACTGTTTTTTTTTTTAATGAAACCTAATATTACAACAAACGAGTATGCTAAACGAGAACACTCAATCATAATTCATATAATAATAATAATAATGGAGGCATTTCATCGAACACCTTATAAGCAAGCAAAGGAGCAATATTATTAACGAAATACCAAACATATTTAATTAAAACCGACCGCATAACACCTTACAATCAATTTAATAAATAAACCTAGAATTAAAACAATATGCGTACCTTATTCAGCGGTGGATATGACTGTGATTCACTTGTGATTCTGCTGGTGAGAGAGGGTTAGGTTAGGGGTACAAAATATGTGAACAAGTTAATTCCGGTGAGAGAAAAGAAAGTTTGTAAAATGTGAAATCAATTGTTTTACTTTTTAGGGGTTGTTAGTTTTGGCTTATATATTTGGTTTTCGGATATGCTTAATAAGCTTATTTTTTATGTCTTATTTTGAAACTTTTCGGCTTATAACAAGCTTATTATGACATAATAAACTTATACAAGCCAAACCGAAAAGTTTTAAAACAAGTCACAAAAGGTGAGCTTATGAAACATAAGCCCAAAACCAAATAAGTCATAAGTCGCCTTAAGCCGAAACAAATACCCCTTTAGACGTCTTTCAATTATAACACATCCATTAAATGTATAAAAAATTGTAAAAGATTGTAAAAAGTCTAGTTATTTGTGATTGCAACTAGTTTAAAGTAACCCGATCTATATCTATACTTCTTTATTATCTTATACAGTAATATATTTAGAACATCTATATTTAGAAGTTTTAAAAAAAATAAGACAATAAATATTTTTACAATAAGAAATTAAGTCAAGATATTTAATATAGTTAATTAATTAACTGGTTAAAAAATACAATTAATGCAGTTATTAAAACACTTTTACATAAAAATTCAAATTATCAAGCATATTGTACAACCAACTCAAACACAATTATTAAATATCACTAATACAAATAATAAAGCACATTATACAAATATTCAAGTCCAAACAGGCAACGGGCCAAACGGACTCGAGATCGAACGAGCACGGGATAAACAAAATTCTTGATATCCGTGAATTTATTGTCAAAAAGAATATAATAAACTAACATACATGATTCACCGGGAAATTTTATTTCAGCGTACCCGTCACTGCAACACGTGGGTACCCTCCTAGTTACTTTTTAAGAATGGATATTTTTAGTAAAAGTAACTATTACTGTCTCGAACTAGAGATGATGTATAAGAAAATTATACAAGCAAAAGAAATTCTAACTTGTGCCACGGTGTGTGGTAGTGAAGAGTAGGACTGAGCATCAGTTTCGGACCAGACTGATCAAGATCAAGATCGAATTAGCCCAAAAGCTGAGGCCGAGGCCGGACTAAATATGGTGATCCGGTCCGGTCTCGGCTGGTCCGTCGGTCGGTCCGGTTCAACAAGGCAAAATAGTCGGTTTGTGGTCCGGACCGGACACACCGATACCGAGACTGAATTATCTCAAAAGTCGAGACAGAGAACCGGACCAAATGTGGTCGGCCTGGTCCAACAAGGCAAAATTGTCGGTTTGTGGTCCGGACCCGACACACCAAGACCGAGACCGAATTAGCTCAAAAGCCGAGACCGAGAACCGGACCAAATGTGGTCGGTCCGGTCTAACAAGGCAAAATAGTTGATTTGTGGTTCGGACCGGACACACCAAGACCGAGACTGAATTATCTCAAAAGCCGAGACCGAGAACCGGACCGAATGTGGTCGGCCCGGTCCGGTCCGGTCCAACAAGGCAAAATTGTCGGTTTTTGGTCCGGACCGGGCACACCAGGACCGAGACTGAATTATCTCAAAATCCGAGACCGAGAACCGGACCGAATGTGGTGGTCCGGTCCGATCCGATCTCGGTTGATCCGTTAATCGATCCGGTCTTTTCGGGTGGTTTGCTCATCCCTAGTCAAGAGGCATTAAATGAACTTGAATTATGGTATTTCATGTTAGTTGGTATTAATAATTTTTGAAATTTATGATGGTTACCATATTTCATGTTAGATGTATTTTTTGTTATTAACGATCTCCCCCAAAATACTACAGTAATAGACTACATTAGTAAACATTGTTTTCTTCAAATAATGTCGAGGATGAAGTAATCACTAAAATAAACAATCACAAACACCCTCTAATACTACATATCTCTTCTCTTCTTTACATATATAAAGAGAAAACATATTTGTTTAAAAACTCTCATAGTGTGATCTCTAAAATTACTAACCTACCCCTACTCTCTATTCCTTTTAACTTTATACTTTACATCTATACACTTTCCTTCGATATACCTTACATTCAAAAAGGAAACACTTAACCACAACTTCAAAATCAAATTACTTGTCGCGCAGCTATGCTGCGTACTCATCTAGTATGATACAATGTATTTAAATATAGAGTATAGTAACTAACCAAGCAATTTGTCAAGGACTTTATACTCAAAATTAGCCTCTTCAATAAGCTCATCAACTTTATCAATTTGCTTTTCGATTTTTTTGACATCCTTTTCAGACTCACAAACAGCAAGACGTTGGCGCGTGATGACATCATTTTTAAGGATGATGGCCTTGCAAACCTCCGGAGGAACATGTTTTGTGTTTTTGTTTTTTTACCGAAGATCTCTCTGATCAGTTGTTTGTACTTCGAAGATGTTGTGTCGTTGTACTTTGTTGTAGTTAGTTAAGTGGGTTTAATAGATGATCTTTAGTAAGGCCCAATAGACCAATCTTGGCTCATTAAGTTAGGCAAGTGTCATCGGTAATAGGGTTGTTCGGTTTATTCAGTTCGGTTAAATTATTTTTCTGAGTAAAACCGAAAACCAAACCTAAGCGAATTCAAACTGGATTAAACCGAACTGAAACCGGAAATTCGGTTCATTTTCGAGCTGACCTGAATAACCCGAATTACATGATTTATATATATTTTTATTTAACTATATAAACTTTTAGCACCAGAAAAAATTTCAAGCTTAAAAAATGTATATTTATACTAGGAAGGGTTTTAGTGGTTTTTTTTTAATATATAAATATATAAAATTGGTTTTGGTTCGGTTCGATTTTCATTTTGCCAAAACTGTATCCAAACCGAAACCGAATATTTTAAATCGATTCGTTTCAGTTCAACTTTGGTTCTCGGTTCATGTGGTATAACCCGATTTGTGAACACCCCTAGCCATATAGTTCGTAAATTGACTTATTATTATTTTATTTTATTCTCATTTTAACATTTTTTTAGAACAAGTAACTATCTCATAATATATATGCAATAAATATATCTCACATGTTAAGCAAAACTTGAACCCATAATCATTTAGCTGAAAGAGTTTCTCAAACAACATGAGTACCCAATCATTTCGCTGAAAGAGTTTCTCAAACAACATGAGTACCCAAATTTGTTTTATTTGAGCTATAGGAATAACTATTGAAGATTTGAAGGCATGCTTGGTAATTGGTATGTCGAATTATAGTATTTTCAATCAAAAGATCAACCAAGTACCACCTCATATCCAGATAACTGATTTCATGTAACCTATGCTAATATAGAGTTCATGATATCCAACCTTTACTCAATGAAATAGTATTACAAGATGACCACGATAAGCATACTCAACTAGCTAAGTTGAAATGTTAAAAAATGGTCAAACTTTTAGCACATTTGGAAAGTAATGAAATTAAGCTATTCATTTGGAAAGTATTGAAGTGTTGAAATGTTTGCTATTTATACAAATTGAAAATCGGGTTGACCCAGGACACTTCAAATCCAGCGTGTTGTCCCAGTTTAATTTGCCCCATTTTTTCGACCCAACCCGTCAGGATGACCCGGTTTAAATTGACCCATTTTCGACCGGAACGGTTCAACCGGTTGAACCACCCGGGTCGAACCGGGTTTCAAAACATTATGTTTAATCCTAAAATCCTCAAAGTTTTATTATTTTTCGTTTATAACTCATAAATTTTTTTTATCACTAAAACTATCTGCCACTATAATATCTCGTTGCTATGCACGGATACTCGTCTAGTATCAGTAAAATGTTCGGCCTTTTCGGTATGAAAAAATAAAATCAAAAAACCTTAATACGCAAAGTCACGGAGAAATTTGTTTGTTGTTTGCTGAAAAGGATTTCATTATTAAGTCATCGGTTTTTATTACATTGTCTAATTAAAGTAAAAATGTTTTCTAGTGTTTACACAAAAGATTGGTTAATCTCACACTAACCATATTCACGACGTACTACGAAATTGATCACTTCCATTTGTTCCATGCTTTGTAATAAAAGAGATACTAAAAGGAAAGTGTTTTTTTTATACCTATTGTATCTTTTCGTAAAAGAATTATAGTTCACATTTCTATTAAGAGGTGTCTTAAAATAATTGTCTATTTTTTATGTTAATCAATCAAAAATGATTTTAGTGGATAGAATTGATATTTAAATATTTTATTAGTTGAAGTGTGCAATAAATCCAGTTTTGATAAACTCTTTGTTTTTTGTTTTATAACAATAGTTTTGAGACGGAAATACTAATAATTTTCAGAGTTAACCACATATGTGAATATTTAATATAGAAGTATACATGATGGAGGATCCCAAAATATGATAGATATATTAAAACAATTTAAAAAAGGTCAATCATAATTAACGATCATAATTATTATGAACGTGATTAAGTTAGGTCATTAGGATCTTCGTTCCTTTGTTGTTTTTATTAATGATAACAAACCCACTTTATATTAGTTAATTAATTAAATTCATCTTTTATATTTTAACAACTCGAGAAAATTTGTATTTTGTTGGTTGACTTCCACATCTACATTTTGATTGGTGTTTTACGCAAGTGGGCTTCAAAAAACAATCGAAATGATAAGAAACTATAGTATAAAACAACAAATGTGTCCAGTAAGTCAGATGCAATAACCAAGCTTTGTATTACACGTACCTTTATATTATAAGCAGCTTTTAAATACTTTTTAAGTTTATATTATGTCATAAAAACTTGTGTAATGCCTCTCACTATTATGAAAATGAGGCTTTAATTTGTTTAGTTGCAGTTTATATTTGTTTAGATATCTACGAAAATAAAAACGCGATTTTTGTAAATATAAATCCAAAAGTTAAAATGCTGAACCAAAGTTGCATTTCAAAAACTAATAGACTCGTCTGGTCTATAATTTAGAAGAATCTTAATTAGCCCAATGTCAGAGGACTGGATTTTGGACTTGGCCCATATTAAGATCTTACAAATTGGCTACCAGCTTACCAGGCTTAAACCGGATGAGTGTAGAAAGTTAGAAGTTAAATTTATGACAATTAGATTTGTATGAATACAACATCAAATATGAAGCACTTGATGCTAATTATAATTTTTGTGCGCGCATAAATTTTACATATTAAAATTATTTTAAAAATTTATGTTAATATATGGGCATATAAAATTTGTCAGTGTCAAACGTTTTATAATTATGATATAAGTACAACATATAATTATGCATATGTTTTTACATAAACTTTTTTATTATGTATCAATATCGATTAACATGTAAAGAATTTTTTTTGAATGAGTGATTTGACTTTGTTTAACTGGCCTGATATTTAGGTTGATGTCGTTGTTTACATTTAACTTTTTATATCATGTTGTACACAATATGCGTGTTTAATATCATACAATAACGAAGTTAAAAGATAAAGTTTTTAAGGAAATATATTTCGGATACCCTTATTTTAAACTTTAAATAAGAATTATACGATTCATTGTTATAAGTACAATCCCGTATATTTATTTTCATATCACAGTTATTCGTGCTTACATTTTGATATTTGTATTCCATTTAATAAGAATTTTAGCCGTTAACTTTCAAACCCGTGTAGGTATAGGTTTAACTCAGAAAATGAATAACATGAGTCGTTATTGAAAAAAAAAACATTTTTCCTGATATCCTACTTAAACTTGTAAAAAGAAATAACATGCGTTGTTCGTATATGTACAATCTTGTGTATTTATTTACATATATCAATAACTCGTGCTTTCATTTTAATATTTATAATCCCGTGTATATACATATAAATTTAATATATACTGAAACAATATTTACAAATAACAACATTTTTTTTAATATAAAGTATAAGAGATATAAAATCTAAAGTGTATTTGTTTATTTTACAAAGTTATTAAAAATAAAAACCGGTAAGTTTACATTTAACTTCATATGATTTATTTAAAATTAAGCAACTAAAACTTTATTAATTTTCTAATGTTTTATTTTTTATTTTTTGTTTTTTCTTTACAAAATTAGTACATGTATTTTTTTTTTTTAATTTTATTATTATTATTTTTACACTCATCCAAATTGTTGATCATCCCATATAGGTTTGTCCAAAACCCTACTGGCCTCATGTAAATAGACGGGATGTCATGCATCAATGCATGAAGTCGACTTGATCACTTCACACATTTAATGTTTACCCGGGTTTGGAGGGTTCATTATTTCATCAGGATTTTGATCACATCAACGGAAACCCAAAATGCGACTAGCTTCACCCATTATATTACTTCTTTTATAATAGATGCGTAAACAATCTTATTCGTAATTCGTTTATACTTTAATTCTTTTAAACACTTACTAAGATCATCATTATGAGAAATAAAGAAAGAAAAAGTAGTTATTTTGTGATAACCTTAGTTAAGTACTTACATAAAAACTCTAATGTATAGCTTTTTCACAAACTCTTACATTTTGGTGTATACATCATGTTTAAAAGAGGTTACACAATAAAGATTCGATGTCGATATTTAACCAATAAGTTACCATAGCTCTACTGTCTACTAATGTGGTCCACATCTTACATTTCCAAAAACAAAAAATTCAATAATTTTCACATGAAACAGAAGAAAAGTAATAAAAGTCGTGTTACATAATTTTTGATCGAGGATGTGAAACATCAAACATCGCCAACTTTATTAGTTTATTTAGCACCCGCACGCTCCACTTAAAATTTGCAATATTTTCATAAAAAAACAAAAACAATACTCTTGGGATCAACAACATTTCTCTTTTTTCACTAACATATATACCCTTTTACTTTTTCAAAGCTGCAATTTCTCCACTTTGTTTTCTGTTTTTTTCTTTGTTCTAATCTTGCTTTATTTCACTTTCACAAAATTAATTTTTTGTATTTTTATTATGATCTTGATATGAGATTTAACATGGACTCATGGAGAGTGATGCTATTATACTTATCTAAAACTCGTTTCTACCTCATCTTTCTAGCCACTAAACATTGACATTTGTACACTATTATCTCTCTTGTCTAGTTTTAATTTTATCAATCACTTTAGTCTTTAGAATTTAAAAGACATTTAGGAACAATAATTAGAAAAATAAATCATCATCCAATAATTATATAATCTGAACTTTGCGATGAAAGGAACTATAGAAAATATGGTTTTATTGTCTAGAATCTATATGTTGTTTCAAATATAGGTGCATCTCACCTCTTACATACCTCGTTTTGGCGAGATTGGGTATTGTTGTTGTTGTTGATCGGCCATAAGCATAGTTCTAAAAGGCCGTAACGGCGTGAGCCTTGGTCATGCCGTCATATTTTTTGTAAACTCGATATATATGAAATATGATATAAATATATAAATATTTTCATATTTTGTGCCGCTTTATGCCACGTCTTATAAACGCAAATATTTCGTCTTAACCGCTAAAGCGTAAAACTTGATCATGCCGTCACGTCATGCCTCATAACCTTTTACATAAGTTTGGATTTCTTAGATTTTGGTGTAGGTTCATGTCAAACTGGACTACATTATTTTTGCTAATTTTGTTTATTGAATTTGTATTTTATTGGCCGGTGAAAAAGGAGTTACATTTGAGATGAATTATTTTTGCTAAAATTACCATGCTTTTTTTTTTACTTGTCTTTTGTCCCTACTTAATGGTAGTGTAGATGGGACGAAGTTGGTCCATATATACAGATGATGACATGTCATAGGTTTTTTTGTATGGTCGAGGGGTGGCAATTGTATTTAAGAGATAGTGAAAGTTTTTCCTTAAAAATCTTCAATATTAATTTGAACCATTTCGTTGCGCGAAAAAAAAAAAAAAAAAAAAAAAAAAATTGAACCATTTTCTTGTAAAATACATTTCAAACCAGAATTCAATAAAACTTTTCTTTAAACGCTCGATGATGGAACAAAACAGGCGTTATCATCATGGAGGTCCAAGTTGAGGCTTTAAATGCTAAACTCGTCCTCGACTGGGATTGCCATAATCAACTTTAATTTTCTGATTTCCTTGAGGGTATAATAGGCCAATTCACAATTTTGACCCAACCTTCAACCCAGGGGACCAATTGTGAGTATGCCTACTAGTCGTTTCTTCCCGATCGCTTGCGTTTAATTTCGCATGAACCAATACACCCACCCAACAAACAACTTTACCAATCATAATACACCATTATCCGAAACGATAAATTGAAAATCAAAATCCGAATCTAAATCGTCATTTCGAACTCAAAAGACCAACCCAACTTTCAACAAAACCATGTCGATCGATCGTACTAGCAACATGCCGGATGTAGTGATCACTAACATTTTGAATCGGTTGCCTTTGTTAGAGCGGTGAGAACCTCTAGTTTAGCGAAACCGGAGGTCTAAGTGGACTTTGCTCACCGATGTCATAGTTGATGAGGATTTCTTTTATTATTTAACATATGAGTTTGATGGGAGGCTTGTTACTAGATTCTTAAATCGGCTTATGGGTCCAATAAGAAAGTTTGTCTTATTGTAGAGCCAAGATCAATGCTTGGAATAACAACTTTCATTATGAAGAGATTCGTGAGTGGCTCTTCTTTTTGGTGAGCATGGAATTGAGGAGTCGATTATTACAACCGGTATGGTGACCAGCACGTTCCCAACCCAACTTTACTCTCGTGAGTGAGTTGAAACATCTGGTACTTCATGTTTGTGGTATGGCTAGTTTGGAATATTTTCATGGCTTTCCAAATCTGCTGAGCTTAGAATTGATTCATGTCAATTTTCTAAGCGGTACAATTTGGGACTTGATACGCGTACAACGCGCGTTCGGGGTCAAAGGAACTTCCTTTTCGTCGAGCAAGTTTTTCAACACCTTAGGCAGTGAACCTAATCGTTGTAGTGTCGTATTATGGTAAGCCTCGGGAATTGATATCGTTCTCTAGGGGAATAGGAATGCTAGTGAGAAGTTACTACGCTAAGGTTGGGGTTGAGGAAGATTATTTTTTTATCTTTTTTATGTTTTTTTATAAAATTGAAATTACGAATCCCGGGGTTTGGATTTGGGGGTTGGTATTTCTACCGATTACTCTACTTATCTAATTATCTAATTATCTAAACTAAGGTGAGTGTAGTCTATGTCTATTGTTGTGTGCTCTTATGATGATTAAAAATGTATTTACTTAGATGCTATTACTCCCTAGTTATCTTCTATTGATGGTTGAATTGTCACGTCCTTATTCTTAACGCGTTGTGTCTTCTAAGGTCGTAGGGTATGCTTTTATGAGTTTTATCCCTAACTCTTTAAGTCTACCTTAAGGTTATTGCCTACGAAATCTCTATGATTCATAAACTAACTCTAAGGTTATCTTTGGATGTTTAGACTACAATAACTCTAGGTGATTATAAACTAATGTTCACAAAGATTATTTAAGCATTAAAAACACAACGAATGACCTATCGCAATACTAGGTCAATCACAATTAAGATAAGAGACAACCAATCAATATTCAATAACTAGGTTTCATAGATCTAAGCAAACACACAAGTAAATTAGCCGAAAACATGCAAGCATACATACAAACAATTGAAGACATAATTGAATTAATGAAGTAAATCACTTATCTTGTTGTAAAATAGGGTATGGAACCCCAAGATCTTGAAGACAACCTATGTTCGGTTTAGGTTTTACTCCACAAAACTACTTCCTAAAATATCGAAAATTCAATTATATATATAGAGTTACAATATGCGATGACGTCACTCTTTAATTGTGGCGCATCGGGTCGCCGCCATTAGGGTTTCGTCTTGGCCACGTCAACTCGTGATGACGTCACCTTATGCTTGTGACGCCGTCGCTTCAACCTCTCGACGCTCGGGATCCAAATCTAGGTCGTGCGAGTTGCGACGCCTACTCTTTTAAACCCGATGCCGCCACTTGTAAAATAGCAATTTGCTCTCGAGTCGTCTCAAGGTGTGTAGCGGCGGCGTCACAATTAAGTGTGCCGTCCCTTCGATTCAAAGACTTGAGTGTCTCGATTCTTGACTTTGGCCATTTCTTCGTATATTCGCGCCTTTTCGTCCGAATAAGTGTCATTCAACAATTTGCCATCAAAGACTTAAAAAGTAAAAGGAACGAAATTAAGTAGTAGCGGATACAAAAGTGATCAATTAAGGGCTTAAATGACCCTCAAAAGTGTACCTTTTAAATCCTTATCAAATATCCCTACACTTGGTATTTGCTTGTCCTCGAAGCAAATGTGCTTTAATGAATTAATTTATAAGTTAGGGTCATGAAGCATTAGTTTAGAACAATTCACAACACGTATAAGCTCATGAAAAGTCATAACAAGCACGGAAATTACATACTAGCACCTCACATGCGGTGTTTGGATACTCTCATCTCTGGGTGTATATGAAATATATCAAGTTGTAAATGGAAGATAAACACTCATTAACCGGTCCTAGTACATAGATTACCATAGGCTTGAGACTAGATCAAACCTCCATCGCTTTTGGCGTAAGCACCTAGGAAAAACTATCCAAGAGGTCTTTTAAAGGGTTGTAACGGTAGGCTTACGGTAGGGAAACAAAGGGTTTGGTGGGATAGGTGATTTAGTGGTAGCAAGTCAAAAATCTTTATGTTACAAGCATGAGAAGAATGGCGTTGCTAAGCCAAGACTCGACACTCTAAACTCTAGATAACTTTGAAATAAACAAACATAAATTAAAATATGGATGTAGGATGGTAGCTCTTTTTTTTTTTTTTTTTTTTTTTTTTTTACTCTATTTTTTTTCTTTTCTCTTTTTCTATTTTTTCCATACACTTTTACTCTACCATCCTCTACAATAACATCCAAATAATAGGGTTTATAGGCACATCCCTACACTTGAGTTTTTATTAATCTAACACTAATTTGACCCGAATTGAAAAGATCAAAAGACTTGGAGTACATTATTACGCAAATAAAGGGAATTTGAATTTAACGTTTCTTCTGTCATTTCATAAATTTAACTTTTCCATGAGTCCCAATCGTCCCAAACGTGTACAAATGATATGACTCGACTTAGCAACTTATGCAAGCAACTAGATAATTGAACTAAGGGTTTAGTATGATAACAATAATGCACTAAAAGTGAGTGCATACAAGGTAGGCTAAGGCTATTTGGGTGTACATTTGGGGATGGATTGTAAACAATGCTCTTCATTGATATTCCGGAAAACCAAAACATCACGAGAACCGCGAAAAGGATAGGCTCTGAGGGGTTAACTAGGGGTATCGTGTACTAAACATGAGTACAACGCAAGGGTGTGGGGGAATTACTCAACCGATGTGGAAAAAGTAATTATATTACAGGTATCAAACAAGGGTTATCCTAATGCCTCTTATCATTTAGTTATCCCTAACTACACAAGTGTAGTCTCACTAGCGATCTCGAAATGCATCACAAAACAAGTTCTAGAATCTATTATACTACCGGTACACTCTCGAAGCATTAAAGTGGAATGCTTTAATTCCTACAAATCTAAGGGCGATCCTCACATTTTTGGTGAAATTTAAGTGGTAAATGGTTTTTTGCTAGTCATATAACTTCCTATCCATGAGACGCTTTATTAAGACTAATGGCCCACTCCTACATATCATGAAAAATTTTAAATTTGGTGCCAAAATTACCCTAACCGATACTTCTCATGGTTTATTACACAAATGAAATTGGACAAGGCAAATAGTCAAGGATAAGCATAGTTTCAAAGTTCCCGTTTTATTTTCCCTTCCTACACTTAAACTGAGCATTGTCTCCAATGTCCCCCGAAAGTATCAAAGTTATGATAATGGAAGGTAATTAAAAACGAAAGAAACTAGTACTCCTCTGATTAGCTCGGTAGGATCCGTGTGAAGTAGTGGTTAAATCTTTCTTCAAGAAGAATGTATGCGTGAAAAGCTCTTTCCAATCTTATGTTTCTTCTTCTTGATAAATAAAACCCGCACACTTGAAGAAAACAAACGAAACCTTTATGTAAAATCGGTAATAATATATATATATATATATATATATATATATATATATATATATATATATATATATATATATATATACTCTACTAAACTAGGATATAATGCTTGTGGAATGAATGTTTCTGATTTTACGGAAAATTAAGACACAGAAAATTCCAAAAATTTATAAGTAGCATAGAAAACGAAAAAGTAGTAAGTTGTTTCTACTCCTCGGCGCCGTCGGTTGCGACCTGACGCCGTCGAAGTTATCCCGACAAACCGGTCTGCGATTTTACGGAAAATTTATATCTTTAGAATATGGAAAAATTTCATGCAAAACATCCATTATGACTCGATACAAGCATTTGACTCGAACAAACACACATGTATATCTTTTTAATAATCGTAATTCTCATGTTCACGTTCTTTTTGATAACGTGTAATCCTCTCTACACTTATCCCTTTTGTAAAATACCTTTATATGTAATTAAGACGAGTTTAAAGACAAAATAAATCATTTATACAAATTTAAACATGAGAATAAACAATCAATAAAAAATATATGACACGCAAACAAATAAACAATTAAGCATTGGTTGCCTCCCACGAAGCTCTTTTCTTTATTTATGAGTCTTGTAGCTAGACTCGAAGTCGTGCCCCTACGTGACTTCATTACCGTCGCCTTCTTCCTTTACTAATCCTTTATCAAAAGGTCGTAGACGTTGTATGCTTACCGTGGATTCTTTCCCAACGTCGTCTATTATGATAACGGTTTTATTCTTTAAATTAGTTTCTTTCACCGTATAAAGCCCAAACCATCTTGGCTTGTTTCTACCTCTTAATGCTTTTATTCTTGACTTGTACAAAAGTACTTTCTCTCCCTTTAAAAATTCCTTAGGGTTCCTTTGTGTTTGTGGTATTGAGGAAGGATCATTTCCTAACTTTTTATCGCGCTTCCACAATGTTGCATGTAGTCCATTAACCATGAAATCTCTAAGCCCTTTTTCCCAATCGTTGATTTTCTTCCTAACCATATTGTTAGAGACTTGTGGATTCTCATCCGTAATCTTCTCCATAATCTTTAGAGGATACCTTGGAACAATAGGTATCCTAGTGTATCCCTTGCCGCTTTTGAGTATCATGATGCCCTCGCCGCATTTGATGGTTACTTTGGCAGTGGCTAGAAAAGGTGTTCCAAGAATAAGTGGCATGTTCCTATCTTCCTCAATGTCTATAATCACGAAGTCCACCAGATAGACAATATTAGCCACCTCTATTAAGACATCCACCACTATTCCTATGGGGTAGACATATGTGTGATTTGCTAAGGAAAGTCTAAGATTGGTCTTGGCTGGCTACTCCCTAGTCAACTTATTATAGACTGATAATGGCATTATGTTCACATCAGATCCTTGATCAGCTAAGCCATTTATATTATCAATGTCACCTATGCTACATGGTATCACGAAGTTCCCAATGTGGTAGACAGAAACACATTCAGCCATGGCCACCTATAGACTGTGGTGTTTCAAGCTTTCCTAGAACAGAGCATGAATTAACTTTGATAAAGTTTATACTTGCGTGTTCCCGGTCGCTAAAGACAATCAATATCAGGCTCAGCGATAAGAGTCATGATGGGAATGAAAATATCAAGAACAACTGGGGTTGGCTAGAAGTCATTGAAACTCCACCGAGCTTCCCCACACCATGGTAGATTTCTTTGAGTGGTTGTAGTTTATGTATGGGTTGAATACCCTATGAGAATTAATGTTGCAAAATAGTTTTGGTATTTTGGCATGATTTGTTTATATGGTTTGCTTAAAATTAGCTTGTTCATATGTTGTTGTTTGTGCGTGATGTAGGTGATGCAAGTTTGACATTCGAAAGTCAAACTTTCATTTACCATTTCAATTTGATTGTAGCAAGTAAAACTGCATTTCCAGTTTACTTTAGTTAGTCAATACTTGAAAATGGTGAATGGCTATTTTGTACGTAGTATTAGCATTTTCACTATGTAAAGTCAAAATTGCAAAACCATTACTCAATATTTGACTTTGTAAAGTCAATATTGCAAAACCATTACTCAATATTTGACTTTGGAAAGTCAATATTGCAAAACCATTACTCAATATTTGTTTTGGAGTTTATTGATAATTTGATATGTTTTAGAAGTTTGACTTAACAAAGTCAAACTTCTAATGGTTTTGTGTTGTTTAATCTTCAACTAAGTTGCGATATCGTAAGTTGGCAACTCGAGGGACCAATGTGTATTCTAAAATGATTATTAGGCGGGAGTTTTAAGTATGACAACGGCAACCAAGACAAATTCGGGGACCGAGTGTGAAAAAAAGTAACTATTAGACCTTGACCGTCTCTTACGGAGACGCTTTTACTGTGCACACCAACCGATAAACCCATCCACCACTTTTTCCACACACAAACAATTTCCAATGGAAGATTTTCCCATTTTGAATGAACTCATGGAGATTGCTGGATCATCCAAGTTGAATGATTGTATGGCTGTGTGGTTTGAAGAAGAGGCTACACAAGAAGGGATTTTGAAAAAGCTAGTTCTTCAGTGCATTGAACATCTGAAGAGAGGAATCATGAAGCGTAGGGAGCTGATCGAAGAGAACGAAGCTCTGGGACCTCGAGGAATAGCGCTTGACTGTTTGGATGTGCTGAGGAAAATCCAGTCCAGGTACACACATCAACTTGTTCAATTGATACAGATTGTTGGTCAAACCGATGAAGCTATTCGTTCCAACGAAGGTTTTGTTAAGAAAATGGTTGAACATAATGCCTGAATTTTGGGTTTTTCCTTGGGGGTAGATAAATGCGGTCTTTTGGGTGCTACTTTTGATGACGTATAGTCCGTATTCGGGTCATGAACCCGACCAATAAAACGCTACTATCAACTGAGCCCAGTACGAATGGGCTAACCTGGTAACTGTTTGGGCTCACGAAGGCCCAAACCCAAAGTTATTTATGGTTTTGGATAGCGGATATCTTTTATTTATGAGATATGTATTGACCGACTTAGGCGGGATACGCCGAAGGTTGGGGAACACGAAACCAACAAGGATTTCGTGTGTATATAAAGGGCATCTCGACCCTCATTAAAGTGCGATCTAAAACCCTAACTCCCACTAAACCCTTAAACCGATTACTTACTCTCACGCCGAGGATAATCGTGGAGACAATCCCACGATAAGCCTAACGGTGTTTCTGTTTTCTTAGTGCGCGGTCTTAAGCATCAATATCTAATTGATACAAGAACCGAGTCTAAATAAGGAACATGACTTTTGTATCAACAGTGGCGCCATCCGTGGGACCAATCGATAAGAACTAGAATGACGAAGCAAGGAAACCTAAGCCGGTGATCGCATAGTGACCTACAAGGAAAAGCGACAAAGTGGATCGGCCTCTAGCGGGCCAATGGAACAACCAAGTCTGACGAAACCAAGGTCGGGCCGGATCGGTCTTCATGACGGTGGAACCACGCACGGGACAACCCATGCCACTACAACAACCACCAACGCAGAAAATCCACTACGTACCCTTTTTACCACTCCCCTCCAATCGGTGCCAGAAACGGGCCTCACAAACCCGCCAGACGCACCTGACCAAAACAGGGGTCCAGTGGTGGAAACAGACACCCTCGCTCTAGAAGGAGTCACGCCTGAATTAGCGCCAAGTGACTTTGTGTCTCAAAACTACGAAACCTTGGTTGCCCTCATGCAAGAGGAAGCGAAAAAGAGGTCGAGTCGGAGCCTGCAAGCCCGACTCAACTTTGACACAGAGTATGAGACATCCCCATCGCGTCATCAGAGGGAGAGGCGCAGGAAGGATAACCGCCATCCCTAGTGTTTACCGGGATCGGGAGGAGAGTTGAGAACGATTAGCGGTGACTGCGATGTCTGGAAGAACACGAAGGAGAAAGCGGCGTACCAATGTCCACGCTAGGCTTGGTAGCCGCAAGGTCCATGACAAGCGGGGCGGCGACACTCCCAGTGAAAGCTCTTCAAGCTCGGTCGAGGACGGTCGGCGCAGCGCGAAGAAGAAGCTCATCCTCTAGTGACTCCTCGGATAGCGAACGGGACACCGAAGTCGAGGGGAATATATCGCGACAAGGAGGAGGAAGATATGTCTCTGCCCTGGCGCCGCCAAAAGGTGGATGCGTTCACTCGGCGCATCAGCGATTTTTCAAAAGATAAGAAAATGCGCATGCCTTCCAATGTGAAAACCTATGATGGAATAGGCGATCCTGATGATTACCTAAAAATTTTCGAATCAGCTACTACCATCGAGAATTGGCCACAACCTGTGTGGTGCCACATGTTCAATTCCACATTAGTGGGAACTGCGCGAACCTGGTTCAGTAAGCTCCCACACACAAGCATTGGTGGATTTGAAGAATTGCGGAAGGCGTTTTGCCTGAACTTTACGCAAAGAAAGAAGTGCGCCAAAAACCCTGTCGAACTCGCCAGGGTAAAATCTACAAGCGCTTATGTGGAGCGCTACAAATATGAGTACATACATGTCAAGGCATGCCCCGAAATACTAAAGATCTCAGGGTTCGTGAGCGGGATCAATAACCGAGAACTCATCAAAGGTTGAGCGACAAGGTCCCCAAACCTTTGATGAACTTATAAACGCAAGGTCCTTTATCGAGGAGAAGCCGCCACGTGACAAAGAAGAAAGGCTACTCAAACTATAGGTCACAAGAACGACCTTAGAGACAATCCATTGACCAAAGTAGCAACCGACAAGAACTACCGCCCGTGGGAGCGAGCGAGATAATGAAAATATACCCCACTAACCAAGACTCCAAAGGAGATATTTTCGACGGAATCTTGAATTTCAAGCCCCACCAATCGCACCCCGGAAGAAGCGGCTCGTGGGGAGCGGATCTGCGACTATCATGGACGAAAGGCCGCACCACCAATGAGTGTGTCCAATTCGCCAACTAATTGATAAGCTAGTAAAGAAGGCGATTGGACCATTTTGTTAAGAACATCAAGGAGGGAAAGATAAGCAAAGATCGGGAACAAGAAAGAAGCACCCAAAGATAAGGTCGATACCATCTACATGATACAATCATGGCGGTGAATGACTAAGCGGAAGATCGACCAAAGTTTTCCATGAAGCGAAATCTCTTTCCCCACCTTGATTGCGGACAACGCAGATGATAGAACCGCTCACCATTGAAGTTAATGCAGGGGTCACGATATCCACCGCATGTATGTTGATGGAGGAGCATCCAGCAGATATAATGTATGAACATTGTTTCAAGCGTGCGACACGAGATCTGGTCGATTAAGCCCGGTCATGGCGTCGTTGGTGGTTTCTGAGGAGAAAGATATGGCCCATAGGGCAAATCACGCCTACTAGTTAATGTTGGTAATAAGGAACACTCCACGACTGGATGGATTTTATGGTGATCAAGTCCCTTCGCCATACAATGGCATTATTGGAAGACCGGGATATCGACAATCTGCGCGATCACCGTCTCGAGACATGGGATGCTCAAGTTCCCGTGGAGGAGGCATTGTTACTCTCACAATACCACCGTACCACCTAGAGAATGTCACACGATTACATGTGAGATGGCACATTTGAGCAACAGTGACTAAAGTATCAAACACGAGGGTCACAATTCATCCCGATTACCCAGAGCAAGAAGTATCGGTCGGGGATCGCTATCTCGATAAAGCGGGGCATCCGTGTGTGCACTCTTGCAAAAGAATCGGATATCTTTGCATGGGAACCAAAGCACATGGTAGGTGTACCACGCTCGATTCTGAGAACACAAGTTGAGAATCCGACAAGGATACTCCCAGTAAAACGTAAGAAGCGCGACCGGGCTCAGGCGCGCAAAAGCAATCGGAAGAAGTACACAAACTTGTGGATGCGGTATCATGCGAGAAGTCTATTACCATGGTGGCTTTCCAACCCAATGATGGTTAAAAGAGCGGCGGTGGTTGGCGAATGTGCGTGGACTTCACGGACCTCAACAAAGCATGTCCATGAGGCGCTACCCACTACCGAGATAGATCGAAGGTAGAATATTTGTCTGAATACCCACTTAAATGCTTCGATAAGGTTTTAAAAGGTACCATTTTGAGGGTCGTTTAAGTCCTTATTTGATCACTTTTGTATCCGTTATTGCTTAATATCGTTCCTTTTCACTTTTAGGTCTCGTGAAGGCAAAATCTTGGAATGGCACTTATTTGGACGGAAAAGCGCGAATATATGAAGAAAATGGCCAAAGTCGAAATCGAGACACTCACGATTCTTTGAATGTAGAAGGCGACGGCGTCGGTGCTATTTCGCGCCGTCCCAGCACTGTGTGACGGGACGAACTCAAACTCGCATTTTCAAGAGACGGCGTCTAGTGGTGAAAAGAGTGAGCCGTCGCTACTCGCATGACCTAGATGCAATCCGCACGGCGTCGGAAGAGAGGACGGCGTCACGGACATAAGGTGACGCCGTCAGCAAAGTTAACATGGCCAAGACGAAACCACAATGGCGGCGACACGGCGGCGTCACTAAACATAAGGTGGCCGCCGCAATTGTAATCTTATATATAGAATCCGAATTTTTCGGTCTTCGTGGAGAGTCTTTGGAGTAAAACCTAAAACCGAACCTAAGGTGTCTTATACGAGATTTTAGGGTTTTAACCCTATCTTACACCAAGATAAGTCTTTGCTTCATTAATTCAATTATGTCTTTGATTATTTGTGTGTATGCTTGCATGTTCTCCATGTCCGGCTCATTTATTTGTGTGTTTGCTTAGGAAGTATGAAACTTAATTATTGAATATTGATTGGTTGTTTCTTATCTTAGTTGATTTATGATCTAGTAATGCGATAGGTCATCCGTTGTGCATAATGCTTGATTCATCTTTGTGAACCTTAGAGTATAATTACGAGTGATTGTAGGCTAAACCATCCGAAGAGCGCCTTAGAGTAGAGTCTATAATCTCTATTGGGTTTGTAGACAAGACCCTTGGTAAGTTCAAAGAGTTAGGGAGAAAGCATACCTACAACTTTAGACACACAACGACTAGGAATAAGGCGTGACACTCGACCATCGATAGGAGATAATTAAGGGTAATACAAACTAAGTAAACACATCTTTAAACTATCATACGAGCACACATTAATTAGACATAGACTCCCACAACCTTAGTTTAGATAATTAGATAATAGTAGAGTAATCGGTGAAATACCAACCCCAAATCCAATACCGAGATTAGTACCTTTCCATTTTCATAAAATATAAAAGATAAAAAATAATCTTCCTCGACCTTAACCTTAGCGTAGTAACTCCTACTAGCATTCCTATTCTCTGAGAGAACGATATCAATACCCGTGGCTTGCAATTACTACACTACAACGATTAGGTTCATCGCCTAGGGTGTTATAAAACTTGCTCGAAGAAAGGAAGTTTCCTTGACCCGAACGAGCAGCGTGTGGCGTTCTCGACTTCTTAGACGCATACAAAGGATACCACCAAATCCAAATGGCTAAAGAAGATGAGGAAAAATGGCCTTCCACACAAGCCAAGGTGTCTATTGTTATACTAAGATGCCTTTGGCTTGAAGAACGCAGCGCCACCTACCGATTGGTAGATAACGCATTTGAAAAGCAGTGGGCATGAGCTAAATAGTCAAGTCTAACAGACTTAAAAAGCAGTTTAAACACAAATTCAATTAAGATCGAGAGGAATATAGGAATTCTGGGTCGTTAAGTCCCACGGAGGATGAATTGGTGTTAAACAACTTGAGATGACGATCGAATAATCACTAAGGATAGTGATCAATAAGGTTTGGATGGAAAATTACCTAAAGAAAAGATCTACAAATTACAAGCGACTTAAATGCAAATTAAAAGAAATTAAAAGTTAAAATCTATTAAATAAACGCTATCACTATTTTTAAAGTGATGAGCGTTTAAAACCTAAAAAAACGTACGTTTAAATAAAATTACGTAAAAGTACAAAATAAAACGTGAGTTCTAAGAAATAAAGATCCTAAAAATATGAAAAATACATTTTTACAATCCTAATGATAAAAGAAAATTATTAGAAAAAGAAAATTATTTTTACAACTATTTATTTATTTATTATTAATTAAAACTATTTATTAAGTATTTAAAATGTACTAAAATACAAGAAATTACAAGATTAACCTAGAAAAATAAAATTATAACTTAGAAAAGTCTAAAATATGATAAAACTTATTTTAAAACTAAAAATATATTTTTTTGACTTTTTATGTATTTATTATTAATTTAAAACTATTTAAAACTAATTAAAATGCTAAAAATACTTTTAAACTAAGAAAATTATGGAAAAATACTTTTATTACTTTTATATTATTCTTAACCTAAGAAAATTGAAAAATCATTTTTGAACTTTTATAATTTATTTGTATTAAAAGCTATTTAAAAATACTTAAAAGCATTTTTAATTAAGAAAAATAGCAAACAGTTATGAAAAATTATGAAAATTTCAGGAAAAGTCTATTTTAATATATAGAATCTAATAAAATAGAAAAACATGGCCTTGTGTGGAGAAATAAGCAAGCTGCATTGTAATCGCTTATTAATAAGCACTTGAAATAAGCTAGAAAGACACAAAAGCACCAAACCTTATACAAGCTATAATAAGCTATAAGGACTCTAATTCAACTAAAACAACAAACCAAAACTTGGATTGCAAGTTATCACAGATTTGATGTTTGAGATTAATAAGCAAAACAGAAATTGAGGGTTACTTTAAGCTTATGCACGATCACAAAATAAGCTAAAACTAAAAGTAAAAATTAGAACTTGTATAAGACCTGGTTGAGACTAATTATACCAAAAATCGGACTAAAAAAGCTCTTATGAGCTTTTGATAAGCTTTTTCAAAACACGAGAAACCATCGAGTTTAGACTCGGTTAATCTTGACTTATTTTGGACAATTGATAAGCTCATGCGGGCTTATCAAATAAGCTGCAAAATGGAAAATTTAACTTGGAACTTAAAAAGGACCAGGTTAACTATCTTAGAACCAAAAATCGAGATCTTGAGAAGCTCTTATGAGCTCGGGACAAGCTTAGCAAACAGCTTGGAAAATCTCAGTTCTGAACAAGCTTTGGAGCAGGGCACATAAGTGCTTTTTGATGAGCTTATTTGAAGCTTTAGAAAAATTAACAAAAATATGAAAAAATGCTTATAAGAAACTAGACCAAGAAAAGTTACAAAACCCAAAGTTTGACTTGTTTTGATCCAAATATGAGTCTGTGATAAATCTACCCAGTTGGGCTCAAAACCATTTTTTCAAGTATCTTGACTTTTGACAGATTTCTAACTTTGACTTTCTTGAACTTTGCCACTGATTTTAATTACTTAGATTGATGTAAATGGTTGAAATGAAACCTATGCAAGCTTTGTTGATGACTTTTGAACACAAAACAAAAGTTTGATGTGCTAAGATCTCAACAGTTAAAGAGTTAAAGAGAATTTAAGGAATTTTGAATTTAGGTGTATTGTAGGTGCGAGACTAAGGCGGTATGAGTCCAAAAGGACTTAACAAGCATGAACCAAGAAGAAAATACCACCGCACTAGACTAGAACTCGATTAATACAAACAACCAAACACACCTATATGATCTTGTCTTGGAACTTTTCAAAGAGAATCAAATTCAAAACATTCTACTTATAACAAACTTTATAATACCAATTATTAGGACTAAAGAAACATTAAATGACAATAACCACTTAGAAACCAAGAAATTACAACTATGCTAATAAAGCTGTCAAGATGAGATTCTTTTCTAAATACAGATTTAAAAGAACAACCTATCTATTTTATTGATTAGTTGTGATTAAATATGACCAATAAACATAAACAAACAGGAATTTAAGTTAAAGAACAACTGTAATATTGAAATGCCAAAATGATCAAACTGCTTACAAATGACTTGAGTTCACAAACTGAGAACTAGGACCAAGTAACATATCCTATAGCTTACCAATAAGCACTACACCCAAGACCATCCACTATTTATCCTGCTCCAGCCTTCTTGAACATCAATCCTGTGATTTTTGAATTTCAGCTGAATTTTTAGTATTTTGGTAATTTTCTGTTTTACTTCTAAACTATATTTTAAAGTTTCTAAAAGCTTCAATAAGCTTTCTTAGGAGCTTATATGACTTACTCAGGTCAAAGTAACAACTTCTAACAACATTTCAACATATTTGAGATTTTTGAATAAGAAGAAAATTGCATAACTTGAGATATAGCTTGAAACGAAATTGATTGCTTACAAAAGTTTTATTTCAACTTAAAAACATAAATTACAAAGCTTGAAGCTTAAACAAACACCGAAATTTGAAAGTTAAGTAAAACGACAAGAAAATTGAAAATTACACTAGATATTTTCTTCCATTGCCTCTTCCTCTCTCTTTATAGCTTTTTGAGATACTCCACAAGCTTCTGATCACATCCCACCAACAATCTCAACCATTGAAACAGTCAAACACATCTTAGCCATTAAACTTGCTTTTGGCGCCAAAATTGAGATAAGGTAGCTTGAGACAGTTTCAAACCAATTAAAGAAGTTTGGAGTGTTATGTGAGGTGTAGGAGACAATTTGTGAAGTAGGCATGGGTTTAGGTTGATTTTTCAGAAAAGCAGATATTGTGAGATAAACGTTGAAGGTTCAATGGTGGGATGCATTAAATGCAAGGTGGGCTAATGAGAGGAGGGGGAGTGGAAATGGTGGATGAGGTGGAAATGGTGAGGTGGAGGTGAGAAAACCACCTCGGTTTTGAGTTACAAAGTGGGTGAAGAAGGTGAACAGATCACCGGGTATATTTGATTTTAAATTTTGGGCGGGTCATAGGATTGGGCTTGGATTTGGACTTAGGTATAATAAAGGGTCCGTTTGGTTTGGTTTAACAATAAGGACCAATTATGCAATTTAGCCAAAGTTAAGGGCTGATCTTGAACATGTTCCAAAGCTCTCATAAGGACTAAAGCGCCAAGTAAGATTAGTCCAAGGACCTTTGTTGTTAATTTCCATTTTACAAATCCAGGACTAAAAGCTGTCAAGTTTAAAACTTGAGGACCAATATTGTAATTTCTCAAAAGTTTTATCATAAGGACCATTTTGTCATTTATAAATAGAACAAGGTTAAAACTTGATAATTTTCACTTTTAAATTAACCAAGGACTATTTTGACAATTTTCAAAGTTAAAGGACTAAAGTTGTCATTTTGTGATTTTAAACTTTAAAGGGTTTGTTTTGACAACTTTTGAATCTCATGGACCTAAAATGATATTTTGCAAGTTTTGAATTACCAGGACTAATTTTGACAACTTTTGTAACTTGGGGACTAAAGCGCCAATTATGCAAACTTGATACGTTTTCATCGATTTTGATGTTTTGCATTTAAAACATATAAAACACTTGTTTGTGATATTTTTATCATTTTGATGTGTTTCGAGTGTTTTCGGATGTTTTGGCATTCTATCAAGATAAAATGATGAGTATTTAGACACTCATCAATCCCACACTAAGATATTGCTAGTCCCTAGCAATGATTTGAGAAAACATAATGGATTTTAATCTCTTTACCAAAAGCCATTACTTACGGAGTAGCCAAATGTTTTAGTTCAAGTAAGAACCATGGTACACCGATAACCATGTGATTTTGAGCAAACCACCGACTTTCAACGGTTTGATTTTGTCTTTACCGAAGCCGTACCATACGGACTAGCCAACTCTTAGATAAATTATCAATATTATCTTTGGTGAGCCGATTACCAATTATGGATTTTCAATGCCTTTACCACAAGCCATAAACTTGCGGGCTAGCCAACTTTTCACTAGTTTAAAGATATGGTGAAATGAACACCATACAATTTTGGGCAAATTGCAAGCCATAAACGGATTTGAGATATCTTTACCAAGAGCCGTTTGCTCTGGATTAGCCAATCCTTTTGTGGGTTAGACATGGTGGATGATTACCATTCTTTGAGTAAGTGAAAACACTTACTCCAAAAAATTTTGGCCAAAAGCGGGGAATTGGGTGAAATAATTACATGAAATTCGTGAGAATTCCCCCACACTAGAAATGAATATTGCCCTCAATATTCAAAGTACCGCGGTTATGCGAAACAAAGAACATAAAAGGGAAATACTACGACCATTTTATTTTGTTTTGATATATACACATTTTTTTTTTTTTTTTTTTTTTTTTTTTTTAGAAAGGATGAGAATATACAACAAAGGGAAAACTCCCCACACTAGGGTGGTAGAAAGGGGATAAGAAATGTAAATATGGATGAAAATCCATATTATGTGTGCTACTATTTTGATTCCCGAGTCATTAGCTTGACTCGATCCCGCATTCATTGGTTCATGGGGAATGTTTGTAAATCCGGATAACCATAGGGAATGTCCTCTCCAAAGTAATGCTTTAATCGATGACCATTTACTTTAAAATTTGGACCATCGGTGAGATAACTCAATGGTGCCATAAGGATAAACCTTAGCGATAGTAAATGGACCGACCGGTGGGACTTAAGCTTTCAGAAAATCTTCAATCTAGAGTTGAAAAGAAGGACTCGATCACCAACGTTGAAAACGCGGTTCTTGATTTTAGAGTCATGAATCTTCTTTGTCTTTTGTTTGTAGATCAAAGAGTTCTCGTAAGCTTGATCACGAAGTTCATTTAGTTCATTCATTTGAACTTTTACGTGATCACCGGTCTCAGATATCGAAGTTTGCATGCTTTAAGGCCCGAGAAGCCTTGTGCTCTAGTTCAATCGGAAGATGACATGCTTTTCCGTACACTAGCTTGTATGGAGTACACCCAATTGGTGTTTTGTAAGTCATGAAAAAGCCAGTCGTCATCCGGTTTATCCGACCGGGATGCACGATTTTCACCTCTGTCCTTTCAAGTATTCTTTTAATACCACGGTTTGAAACTTCCACCGCCCACTTGTTTGGGGTGGTATGCGATAGATAGACGGTGGGTAACACCATACTTTTGCATGACTCGATCAAATTGGTCATTACAAAATGTGTACCACGATCACCGATTATTGCACGAGGAGTTCCAACCGGCAAAGAGAGCTTTCAAAACTTCACAACTACTCGGGCATCATTGGTGGGTAAAGCTTTGCTTCAACCCATTTTGACAAATAGTCAACACCACGAGTATGTACTTATTACCACGAGAAGATGGAAATGGCCCCATAAAATCAATACCCCGGATGTCAAATATCTCACAAACTTGAATGGCATTTTGTGGCATTTCATTTCTTTGAGATATGTTTCCATGATGACGACAAGCGTCACAAGTTTTGACATAATCGTGGGCATCTTTATAGATTGTGGGCCAATAGAACCGGAATCAAACACCTTTTGGCGGTGTAGTTTGGACTATGATGGCCCCGGTGGGTCCAGCATGGCAAGCTTTGAGAATGTCAAGAGCTTCTTGTCCATAAACACACCGTCGGATGACTTGATCCGCACAGATTTTGAATAAGAAAGGGTCGTCCCAGAAATAGTGTTTAACATCCTTGAAGAATTTATTCTTCTGCTGGGTCGACATCCCTTTCACAATGAAGTTACCCGCATGGTAATTTGCAAAGTCCGCAAACCATGGGGTAGAAGAGTTTCCACGAAAAGAAACCGCATTGAGTGTCTCGAGAGGAAATGTTTCATTAATATCCTTTTTCTCGAAAACATCTTGGTGAGGGTTTTCTAATCTGGACAGATGATCGTGACCGGGTTCTCGGCTCCTTTTTATCACGTATGATGATATCAAATTCTTGGAGGAGGAGAACCCAACGGAGCAATCTCGGCTTTGCATCTTGTTTTGCAAAGAGATATTTAAGAGTCGAATGATCCGTATACACTACACATTTGGTCAAGATTAAGTACGGCGAAATTTCTCAAATGCATACACCACGGCTAATAGCTCTTTTTACGTGGTGGTGTAATGAGTTGAGCTTGATCATAGTTTTGCTTGCGTAGTGAATAGGTGAAAATGCTTGTTTCTTCGTTGCCCTAAGATCGCGCCGATAGCAAAATCACTTGCATCGCACATAAGCTCAAAAGGTAAATCCCGATCGGGAGCAACGAGAATGGGTGCCTCGATGGCTTTTTCTTCAATGTTTCAAAAGCTTCGATGCACTCGGGTGAAAAGATAAAAGGAGCATCCTTTTCAAGAAGATGGGTCATTGGTAGGGCGATTTTGGAAAAATCTTGAATGAATCTACGATAGAAACCGGCATGACCTAAAAAAACTCCTAATACCTTTAACGGTAGTAGGATAAGGTAGCTTAGCAATTACATCAACTTTTGCTCTATCTACCTCAATCCCGTTCTTTGAAATCTTATGGCCAAGGACTATGCCTTCTTTGACCATAAAGTGACTTTTCTCCCAGTTTAGACAAAGATTGGTGTCTTCACACCTTTGAAGCATTTTATCTAAATGGGATAGACATGTTTGAAACGAATCCCCAATGACCGAGAAGTCATCCATAAACACCTCCATTGTTTCCCCGATCATGTCGTGGAAAATGGCCATCATACATCTTTGGAGCGTGCGGGAGCATTACATAAGCCAAAAGGCATACGTCTATAGGCAAAAGTTCCGTATGGGCAGGTGAATGTAGTTTTATCTTGATCCTTTGGATCAATGGGAATCTGAAAGTACCCCGAGAAACCATCAAGGAAACAATAGTATTCATTCCTGCTAATCTCTCAAGCATTTGGTCCATAAAGGGTAGAGGAAAATGGTCTTTACGAGTGGCGTCATTCAACTTATGATAGTCGATGCAAACACGCCATCCGTAACCAATCGAGTTGGAATTAACTCGTTATCTTCATTTGTGATAACATAATGCCACCCTTTTGAACACAATGAATTGGGCTAACCCAAGGACTATCCGAGATCGGGTAAATCAATCCGCATCAAGAAGTTTGATAACCTCTTGTTTGATAACATCATGGATTTTGGATTCACTCTTCTCGATGTTGAATCTAGCGGTTTAAAGTCATCCTCCATCAAGATTTTATGAGTACAAAACTCGGGGTTTATACCTTTGATGTCGGAGAGTTTCCAAGCAATTGCTTGCTTGTGTGACTTCAAGATTTTAATGAGAGCGACTTTTTCATCTTTACTCAAATCTCTAGCAATAATGACCGGTAATTTATCATCACCTTCAAGAAATGCATACTCGAGATGAGGTGGTAAGTCCTTAAGCTCAACCTCGGAAAATCTTGATTTTCTCAACCGACTTGATTTCCTTGTTATGAAGTTCGACGGAGGGAGTGATGATGATGGGTGGATGGATCATCATTAAGCAACTTCTCAATGAGAAGTATGTCCCCTCAATGTCGATGGGGCGTGATCAATTTCCCATGGTACGAATCCTTTGGATAAGTATGCTTCAATCTCTTCTAAGATGAAGTCACTTTCCTCAAATGGGGTGAGAGAAGGAGTAGAATTGGCGATGATGGGTTGAGATGAATGAGTGAGATTATCACTCGAAGAATTATGATCATAACCAAGAACTTCTTGCGAGTACTCTTGAAGCAACATCAATGATATCTATTCGGTTAACCGATTCGAATCATAATTTGCGGAGTACCTCAAGTCCGATCAAGGTTAAAAGTGACGACTTCATTACCAACACGTAATGTGATTTCTTGCTCAAATACATCTATGAGAGCACGGCCCGTTCTCGTGAATCCTCGACCAACAATGAGAGGAACCCGATGATCGGCATCAAAATCAACAACCACGAAGTCACCGGAAATGGAACTTTCCTACTTTCACAAATCGTCCTCGGCAATGCCAAGAGGACGGGATATTGTACGATCGCAAGCTCGAGAGTCATGCATGTAGGAGTGAGTTCCGAAGAGAAAGTTTCTTCCACACTGAATATGGCATAAGATTAATGCTTGCACCAAGATCGCTAGGGCAAAGCATTCAACCATTCTGAGGAATACACAAGGTAAGAGAAATTTCCGGGATCTCCAAGCTTTTCTCGAAGCTTTTTAGAATAATCACGAGCGGTTCTCGTTAAGAGGAGTCTTAGCCATTTCAAACGACTTTTCCTTATTGCTTAACATGTGTTTGAGAGTCGATGCAAACTTGGGCATCGGATGATAGCATCCGCAAGCTTATGTCAAAATGTAGCTCTTGGAAAATTTGGAAAAATTTATCCATTTGATGACTAGCTTTTCACGGAGCTTTTGCTCATTCAAACGTGATGGATATGGAATAGAAAATTTGGATTTGGTATTTTCAATGGGAGCTACTGGTGGTTCAAAACAACTCTGGATTAGACTTGGGTTTCGGACAACTTGAGGATGGACTACCCAAGGTGGGACTTGTCTTGTATTACTTGGGCTAGAATAATGCACCTTGTCCGTTGTTTCCTTGGTAACTTGACTCATTGCCACGGAGGAGGGGCATTGGAGTCGTGGGTCCATTGTGAGTTGGAGGTTCACTTTCCACTACCTTTGGAGAGAAGAAGAAGAAGAGGTAGTAGGAATAGCGGGTCCATTGTATGAAACACCACTTACGGTCGTGATCGCCTTAGCATCGCCCCTCGGGTTAGCGATCGTGTTGCTCGGAAGTACCCGAGCCCGAGGGTCGATCATTTAAAGACTTTTGAGATCGAAATCGGTGACCAACAACCTGCTCATCTCATCTTGGGATTTCATAAAGCGCTTGATAACTCATCGGATGATGGTCTGGAGGAGTAATGATGGGAGGTGGATTAGGAGGAAATTTTGAGGTCGGATGTTTTGATTATGACCTTGTTGTTGAAAATTCCTTGATTAGGATTCACATTCCCATGAAATTGATTCCTCGATTGAAATTGTTTTGATGAAGGTTTCCTTGTTGTTGGAAACCTTGATTGGGTCGAGGATAGAAATTACCTTGGTTTTGATAACCTTGGTTCATTCTAGGTTGATTCGATTCGGTTAGGATTACGGTTAAAACCGGTGGTGCACGATAAGTATTAGCACGGTAGTTTGGTTCATTCGAGGACGGTATTGATTACCTCCTTGATTAGAAGTACCGCTATAGCATTTGCTTCAAACGGACTACCATCGGTGGCGATCTGAGTTGTAGTATGCATGAGGACCACCACAAGTGACACAAACTTCAACTTTCTTCACTTCACCATGTGATGGTGTTTGAGTGAATGTGACTTTCTTCCGGTTAGCAAGAACCAAAGCTGAACAATGTCGGTGAGTTTATCAATCTTAGCATCGATGCTAGATGTACTCATATGAGATGAAGTAGAAGGTCCAACATTAGGCGATTTTGATATGTCTTAGTGCGGAAAGAACGGACACAGGACTTGTTTTCAATGATTTGTAAGGCTTCTTTGGTGGTTTTGCTAAGGAAATTACCTCCATGGAGGCATTCGAGAGAGTCTTGGTCACCGGTCTCGGACCATTATAGAAAGTATCCATTTGCATTAACTCGGTAAAACCATGATGTGGACACTTGCGAGCAATTCTTTATAACGATCCCATGCCTCCCGAATGATTCATCAAATCTACGAGAAAATTTCATTATCTCATTCTTAAGACTTGTGGTTCGGGATGGAGGATAGAATTCGTTAACAAACTTGGTAACTAGATCCTCCCATGTCTCAATAGAGCGAGGGGTTGTTTCTCGAGCCAATTCCGGGCTTGTCCTACAGAAAATGGGAGCAGAAGAAGCTTGATAGCGTCGTGTGGGACATTCTTGTACTTGATGGTTGATGCAATTTTGTTGAACCATCGAATGTGTGCATGAGGATCATCCCGCTCAAAACCGTAGAATTGGCTTTGGGTTACTAGATTAAGCAACCCGGTCTTGAGCTCGAAGGTATCGACCACAATGGTTGGGACAACAATGGCATCTCCGTAACCTCGATGGGTGCTTGGAGAAGCTCATTCATAGGTTTGTCTTCGCCATTTCGACGGTGGTGGTGGTGGTAGGCGTTCCTCGATCACGGTGAAGGAGCCGAACGTCCTCTACGTCTGCGAGGAATGTTTCCAAGTTCGGAAAGTGGACTTGTAGAATCGGAAGAGCAGTCTTGCATGCACTAAGTATAAAAATCAATTTCAAAACAAATGAGGCAAAACACAAGTGAACTTAACCAATAATCACAAATGAACGGCTTCTTTGAAAAAGGTACACCAAATCACAAGTGACACAAAGGCAAGTTTTAAATCGATGTTCGGGAACTTATTAATGGTCGCACCCCAGTTAGGTAGTCTGTTGCCTTGATTTGCGGTGGTTGATTTTATGTATATTTTAAGTACCAGTGAAAAGACGTAGGTATGATTTGTCTTGATGGGGTTTAAAACTTTTGGAAAATATTTTTGGTATCGTCCGTTTAACCAAATCGTATTTCTTTAAGAATAACCTTAAAAGAAACACAAGCTAGAAAACGTTACGATTGTTTTGTTGTTTTATATTGTTTTGGGTTTTAACACTTTAGGAAAAGTGTTAATGAACTTTTGATTTATATTAACTTTACGAAAACTTTTACAAACAGTGGTATATGTGCAAGTGCAGGTGCGAAAATGCTAGAAACACGCTTCTGACCTCCCGGCGTGGCGCGTAAAATTTGATCATGCTAAGCGGTCAAGTCTAACAGACTTAAAACAACTTAAACACAAATGCAATTAAGATCGGAGGAATATAGGGAATTCACGGTCGTTAAGTCCCACGGAGGATGAATTGGTGTTAAACAACTTCAGATGTCGAATAATCACTAAGGATAGTGATCGATAAGGTTTGGATGGAAAATTACCTAAAGAAAAGATCTACAAATTACAAGCGACTTAAATGCAAATTAAAAGAAATTAAAAGTTAAAATCTATTAAATAAACGCTATCACTATTTTTAAAGTGATGAGCGTTTAAATCCTAAAAAAACGACGTTTAAATAAAATTACGTAAAAGTACAAAATAAAAAGTGAGTTCTAAGAAATAAAGATCCTAAAAATATGAAAATACATTTTACAATCCTAATGATAAAAGAAAATTATTAGAAAAAGAAAATTATTTTTACAACTATTTATTTATTTATTATTAATTAAAAACTATTTATTAAGTATTTAAAATGTACTAAAATACAAGAAATTACAAGATTAACCTAGAAAAATAAAATTATAACTTAGAAAAGTCTAAAATATGATAAAACTTATTTTAAAACTAAAAATATATTTTTTTGACTTTTTATGTATTTATTATTAATTTAAAACTATTTAAAACTAATTAAAATGCTAAAAAATACTTTTTAAACTAAGAAAATTATGGAAAAATACTTTTTATTACTTTTATATTATTCTTAACCTAAGAAAATTGAAAAATTATTTTTTGAACTTTTATAATTTATTTGTATTAAAAGCTATTTAAAATACTTAAAAGCGTATTTAATTAAGAAAAATAGCAAACAGTTATGAAAAATTATGAAAATTTCAGGAAAAGTCTATTTTAATATATAGAATCTAAGAAAATAGAAAAACATGGCCTTGTGTGGAGAAATAAGCAAGCTGCGGTGTATCGCTTATTAATAAGCACTTGAAATAAGCTAGAAAGACACAACAAGCACCAAACTGTTATACAAGCTATAATAAGCTATAAGGACTCTAATTCAACTAAAACAACAAACCAAAACCTCGGATTGCAAGTTATCACAGATTTGATGTTTGAGATTAATGAGCAAAACAGAATTGAGGGTTACTTTAAGCTTATGCACGATCACACAATAAGCTAAAACTAAAAAGTAAAATTAGAACTTGTATAAGACCTGGTTGAGACTAATTATACCAAAAATCGAACTCGAAAAGCTCTTATGAGCTTTTGATAAGCTTAGCAAGAATCGAGAAAACTCGGTATACATCGAGTTTAGACTCGATGTATCTTGACTTATTTGGGACAATCGATAAGCTCATGCGAGCTTATCAAATAAGTCGCAAAATGGAAAATTTAACTTGGAACTTAAAGAAGACCAGGTTAACTGTCTTAGAACCAAAAATCGAATCTTGAGAAGCTCTTATGAGCTCGAGACAAGCTTAGCAAAAGCTTGGAAAATCTCGATTCTGAACAAGCTTTGGGCGAGGCACATAAGTGCTTTTGATGAGCTTATTTGAAGCTTTAGAAAAATTAACAAAAATCTGAAAAATGCTTATAAGAAACTAGACCAAGAAAAGTTACAAAACCCAAAGTTTGACTTGTTTTGATCCAAATATGAGTCTATGATAAATCTACCAGTTGGGCTCAAAACCATTTTTCAAGTATCTTGACTTTTGATGATTTCTAACTTTGACTTTCTTGAACTTTGCCACTGATTTTAATTACTTAGATTGATGTAAATGGTTGAAATGAAACCTATGCAAGCTTTGTTGATGACTTTTGAACACAAAACAAAAGATTGATGTGCTAAGATCTCAACAGTTAAAGAGTTAAAGAGAAATTTAAGGAATTTTGACTTTAGGTGTATTGTAGGTGCGAGACTAAGATGGTATGAGTCCAAAAGGACTTAACAAGCATGAACCAAGAAGAGAATACCACTGCACTAGACTAGAACTCAGTTAATACAGCTTAACCAAACACACCTATATGATACTGTCTTGGAACTTTTTCAAAGAGAATCACAGATTCAAAACATTCTACTTATAACAAACTTTATAATATCAATTATTAGGACTAAAGAAACATTAAATGACAGCAATAACCACTTAGAACAGAGAAATTACAACTATGCTAATAAAACTGTCAAGATGAGATTCTTTTCTAAATACAGATTTAAAAGAACAACCTATCTATTTTATTGATTAGTTGTGATTAAATATGACCAATAAACATAAACAAACAGGAATTTAAGTTAAAGAACAACTGTAATATTGAAATGCCAAAATGATCAAACTGCTTACAAATGACTTGAGTTCACAAACTGAGAACTAGGACCAAGTAACATATCCTATAGCTTACCAATAAGCACTACACCCAAGACCATCCACTATTTATCCTGCTCCAAATTTCTTGAACATCAATCCATGATTTTGAATTTCAGCTAATTTTTAGTATTTTTGGTAATTTTCTGATTTTACTTCTAAACTATATTTTAAAGTTTCTAAAAGCTTCAATAAGCTTTCTTAGGAGCTTATATGACTTACTCAGTCCAAAGTAACAACTTCTAACAACATTCAACATATTTGAGATTTTTGAATAAGAAGAAAATTGCATAACTTGAGATATAGCTTGAAACGAAATTGATTGCTTACAAAAGTTTTATTTCAACTTAAAACATAAATTACAAAGCTTGAAGCTTAAACAAACACTTTGAAATTTGAAAGTTAAGTAAAAGCGACGGTAAAATTGAAAATTACACTAGATATATTCTTCCATTGCCTCTTCCTCTCTTTATAGCTTTTGAGATACTCCACAAGCTTGATCACATCCCACCAACAATCTCAACCATTGAAACAGTCAAACACATCTTAGCCATTAAACTTGCTTTTGGCGCCAAAATTGAGATAAGGTAGCTTGAGAGTTTCAAACCAATTAAAGAAGTTTGGAGTGTTATGTGAGGTGTAGGAGACAATTTGTGAAGTAGGCATGGGTTTAGGTTGATTTTTCAGAAAAAACAGATATTGTGAGATAAACAGTAAAGGTTCAATGGTGGGATGCATTAAATGCAAGGTGGGCTAATGAGAGGAGGGGGTGAGTGGAAATGGTGGATGAGGTGGAAATGGTGAGGTGGTGGTGAAAACCACCTCGGTTTTGAGTTCTGAGGGTGGGTGAAGAAGGTGAACAGATCCGGCGGTATATTTGATTTTAAATTTTGGGCGGGTCATAGGATTGGGCTTGGATTTGGACTTAGGTATAACAAAGGGTCCGTTTGGTTTGGTTTAACAATAAGGACCAATTATGCAATTTAGCCAAAGTTAAGGGCTGATCTTGAACATGTTCCAAAGCTCTCATAAGGACTAAAGCGCCAAGTAAGATTAGTCCAAGGACCTTTGTTGTTAATTTCCATTTTACAAATCCAGGACTAAAATTGTCAAGTTTAAAACTTGAGGACCAATATTGTAATTTCTCAAAAGTTTTATCATAAGGACCATTTTGTCATTTATAAATAGAACAAGGTTAAAACTTGATAATTTTCACTTTTAAATTAACCAAGGACTATTTTGACAATTTTCAAAGTTAAAGGACTAAAGTTGTCATTTTGTGATTTTTAAACTTTAAAGGGTTTGTTTTGACAACTTTTGAATCTCATGGACCTAAAATGATATTTTGCAAGTTTTTGAATTACACTTGGACTAATTTTGACAACTTTTGTAACTTGGGGACTAAAGCGCCAATTATGCAAACTTGATACGTTTTTCATCGATTTTGATGTTTTGCATTTAAAACATATAAAACACTTGTTTGTGATATTTTTATCATTTTGATGTGTTTACGAGTGTTTTCGGATGTTTTGGCATTCTATCGATATAAAAATGATGAGTATTTAGACACTCCTTCAAGCGATTCGTACTCGAGATCCGCGCCGGTTCATGTAGTATGCACTCGGGACCACGGTCCGTTGTGGCTCGCGCTTCTACGGTCGGGATACTCTCGGCCTCGATGCCGTGTGTAGCGGGACTTAATAAGAAAGTGTGGCGGCGCCAAGTTCACAGACCCATCACACGCCACCACAGCGGGGCTAACACCTATTACGTCGCCATGGCCATTCTATAAATGGGGTATCGACATTCTGGCCCCTTCCATTGCGGCGGGGATTGAAATTCCTTATAGTGGTTGTAGACTATTTCACTAAGTGGATTGAGACAAAAGCGGTCGCGACAATCACAGGAAATCAGGTAAAATGATTTGTTTGGGATAATATCGTTTGCCGTTTCAGATTACCTGGGGAAATCATCTCGGACAATGGAAAACAATTCTTTGACAACCCTTTCAAGGAATGGTGCGAAAAACTAAATATTGCACAACACTTCGCGTCGGTTAAACACCCACAAACCAATGGTTTAGTCGAGCGTGCAAATCAAAGTCTGGGTGAAGGAATTAAAGCACACTTAGACAAACACAAAGGGAGGTGGGTGGAGGAGTTATCGCATGTCTTGTGGGCGCATCGCGGACAATCAAAATGTACGGAAGACCTCCCTTTTCTCTTGTCTATGGGACGAAGCCGTCATACCGGCCGAAATCGGGATGCCAACTATTCGTACTACGAAGTTAATGTTACAACCAATGGCGATGAGCGTATTGACTTGGACCTATTGGAAGAAAGCGGCGGCGCTACTATATGTGGTGAGAGCTAAGTCAAAATGAAGGGATACTACGATGCTAAAGTTGAAGCAACTCATTTAGACACAGGCGATTTTGTATATCAGCGCCAATGATGTGAGCCATGCGAAGATACAAAAAACTTGGACCCGAATTGGGAAGGACCTTATGAGGTCATTGAAGCACTAGGAAAGGGCGGCGTACAAGTTGCGTGACATGGATGGTCATGAGCTACCACGCATGGAACATTTGCAAACCGCCCACTTGTTTTGGGGTGGTATGCAGAGATAGACGGTGGGTAACACCATACTTTTGCATGACACGATCAAATTGGTCATTACAAAATGTGTACCACGATCACCGATTATTGCACCAGGAGTTCCAACCGCAAAGAGAGCTTTCAAAATTTCACAACAACTCGGGCATCATTGGTGGGTAAAGCTTTCGCTTCAACCCATTTCGACAAATAGTCAACACCACGAGTATGTACTTGTTACCACGAGAAGATGGAAATGGCCCCATAAAATCAATACCCCAGATGTCAAATATCTCACAAACTTGAATGGCATTTTGTGGCATTTCATTCCTTTGAGATATGTTTCCATGACGACAAGCGCCAAGTTTTGACAAAATCGTGGGCATCTTTATAGATTGCGGGCCAATAGAACCCGGAATCAAACACCTTTTGGCGGTGTAGTTTGGACTATGATGGCCCCTGGGTCCAAAGATGGCAAGCTTTGAGAATGTCAAGAGCTTGTCCATAAATGCACTGGCTTGGATGACTTGATCCGCACAGATCTTGAATAAGAAAGGGTCGTCCCATAAATAGTGTTTAACATCCTTGAAGAATTTGTTCTTCTCGCTGGTCGACATCCCTTTCATTAATGAAGTTACCCGCATGGTAATTTGCAAGTCAAGAAACCATGGGGTGGTAGAATTTCCACGAAAAGAAACCGCATTGAGTGTCTCGGAGGAAATGTTTCATTTATTTCCTTTTTCTCGAAAACATCTTGGTGAGGGTTCTCTAATCGGACAGATGATCGCAGCCTGTGTTCTCACCTTTTTATCACGTATGATGATATCAAATTCTTGAGGAGGAGAACCCAACGAGTAATCTCGCTTTGCATCTTGTTTTGCAAAGAGATATTTAAGAGTCGAGTGATCCGTATACACTACACATTTGGTCAAGATTAAGTACGGCCGAAACTTCAAATGCATACACCACGCTAATAGCTCTTTTTCCGTGGTGGTGTAATGAGTTTGAGCTTCATCATAGTCTTACTTGCGAGTGAATAGGTCGAATGCTTATTTCTTCGTTGTTCTAAGATCGCGCCGATAGCAAAATCACTTGCATCGCACATAAGCTCAAAAGGTAAATCCCACCGGGAGTAACGAGAATGGGTGCTTCGTAGTTTTTCTTCATGTTTCAAAAGCTACGATGCACTCGGGTGAGAAGATAAAAGGAGCATCCTTTTCAAGAAGATGGGTCATAGGTCAAGCGATTTTGGAAAATCTTGAATGAATCTACGATAGAAACCGGCATGGCCTAAAAACTCCTAATACCTTTGACGGTAGTAGGATGAGGTAATTTAGAAATTACATCAACTTTGCTCTATCTACCTCAATCCCGTTCTTTGAAATCTTATGGCCAAGGACAATGCCTTCTTTGACCATAAAGTGGCTTTTCTCCCAATTTAGATGTAGATTGGTGTCTTCACACCTTTGAAGCATTTTGTCTAGATGGAGAGACATGTTTGAAACGAATCCCCAATGACCGAGAAGTCATCCATAAACACCTCCATTGTTTCCGATCATGTCGTGGAAAATGGCCATCATACATCGTTGGACGTGCGGGAGCATTACATAAGCCAAAAGGCATACGCCTATAGGCAAAAGTTCCGTATGGGCAGTGAATGGGTTTTATCTTGATCCTTTGATCAATGGAATCAGTACCCCGAGAAACCATCAAGGAAACAATAGTATTCATTCCTCGCTAATCTCTCAAGCATTTGGTCCATAAAGGGTAGAGGAAAATGGTCTTTACGAGTGGCGCCATTCAACTTACGATAGTCAATGCAAACACGCCATCCCGTCACCGCACGAGTTGGAATTAACTCGTTATCTTCATTAGTGACAACAAGCTATGCCACCCTTTTCGAACACAATGAATTGGGCTAACCCAAGGACTGCGAGATTGGGTAAATCAATCTCGGATCAAGAAGTTTGATAACCTCCTGCTTGATAACATCATGGATTTTGGATTTACTCTTCTCGATGTTGAACTCATTGCTTAAAGTCATCCTCCATCAAGATTTTGTGAGTACAAAACTCTGGGTTGATACCCTTAATGTCGGAGAGTTTCCAAGCAATTGCTTGCTTGTGTGACTTCAAGATTTTAATGAGAGCGGCTTTTCATCTTTACTCAAATCTCTAGCAATAATGACTGTAATTTATCATCACCTTCAAGAAATGCATACTCGAGATGAGGTGGTAAGTCCTTAAGCTCAACCTCGGAAATTCTTCGCTTTCTCAACCGACTTGACTTCCTTGTTATGAAGTTTGATGGAAGGAGAGAGAAGAAATGTCATGATTTAACAACTTCTCAAGAAGAATATCTCCTCCGCATTAATCTCATTTTGATTAATCTCATCAGAATTGAATCACTAGAGTGAGGGTGGATGATGGATCATCATTAAGCAACTTCTCAATGAGAAGTATGTCTCCTCAATGTCAATTGGAGCGTGATCAATTTCCCATGGAATGTAATCATCGGATAAGTAGGCTTCAACTCTTCTAAGATGAAGTCACTTTCTCAAATAAAGTGAGAGAAGGGTAGAATTGGCAATAATGGGTTGAGATGAATGAGTTGAGATTATCACCAAGAATTATGATCATAACCAAGAACTTCTTGCAGTACTCTTCGAAGCAACATCAATGATATCTATTCGGTTAACCGATCGTAATCATAATTTGCAGAGTACCTCGAAGTTTGATCAAGGTTAAAAGTGATGCCTTCATTACCAACACGTAATGTGATTTCTTGCTCAAATACATCTATGAGAGCACGCCGTTCTCGTGAATCTCGACCAACAATGAGAGGAACCCGATGATCGGCATCAAAATCAACAACCACGAAGTCACCGGAAATGGAACTTTCCTACTACAACACGCCCTCGGCAATGCCAAGAGGACGGATATTGTACGATCTGCAAGCTCGAGAGTCATGCATGTAGGAGTGAGTTCCAAGAGAAAGTTTCTTCCAAACTCGAATAAGGCATAAGATTGATGCTTGCACCAAGATCGCTAGGGCAAAGATTCAACCATTCCCCGAATACACAAGGTAAGAGAAATTTCCGGGATCTCCAAGCTTTTCGAAGCTTTTTAGGATAACTCAGCAGAGCGCTCGTTAAGAGGAGTTTTAGCCATTTCAAACAATTTTTCCTTGTTGCTTAACATGTGTTTGAGAGTTGATGCAAACTGGGCATCGATGATAGCATCCGCAAAGCTTATGTCAAATGTAACTCTTGGAAAATTTGGAAAATTTGTCCATTTGATGACTAGCTTTTTCACGGAGCTTTTGCTCATTCAAACGTGATGGGTATGGAATAGAAGATTTGGATTTGATATTTTCAATGGGAGCTGTGTGGTTCAAAACAACTCCCGGATTAGACTTGGGTTTCGACAACTTGAGGATGGACTACCCAAGGTAGGATCGGTGTGGTACTTCCATTATCCATAGGAAGTTCCTTGTCCTTTGTCGCTTGGTAACTTGACTCATTGCCATGCGAGAGGGGCATTGGAGTCGAGGTCCATTGTGAGTCGAGGTTCACTTTCCACTACCTTTGGAAGAGAAGAAGAAGGGTAGTAGGAATAGCGGTCCATTGTATGAAACACCACTTCGGTAGTGATCGCTTTAGCATCGCCTCGGGTTAGCGATCGTGTTGCTCTAAGTTTTCCGAGCCCGAGGGTTGATCATTTAAAGACTTTTGAGATCGCAATCGATCGACCAACAACCTGCTCATCTCATCTTGGGATTTCATAAACCGCTTCAAGAACTCATCGATGATGGTCCCGGAGGAGTTATGACGGAGGTGGATTAGAGGAAATTTTGAGGTCGGATGTTTTGATTATGACCTTGTTGTTGAAAATTCCTTGATTAGGATTCACATTCCCATGAAATTGATTCCCTCGATTGAAATTGTTTTGATGAAGGTTTCCTTGTTGTTGGAAACCTTGATTGGGTCCAGATAGAAATTCCTTGGTTTTGATAACCTTGGTTCATTCTAGGTTGATTCTCGATTCCTTAGGATTCGTTAAAATCGGTGGTGCACGATAAGTGTTAGCACGGTAGTTTGGTTCATTCGAGGACTGTATTGATTACCTCCTTGATTTGAAGTACCGCTATAGCATTTGCTTCAAACGGACTACCATCGCGGGCGAGCTGATTATAGTATGCATGAGGACCACCACAAGTGACACAAACTTCAACTTTCTTCACTTCACCATGTGATGGTGTTTGAGTGAATGTGACTTTCTTTTGGTTAGCAAGAACCAAAGCTCGAACAATGTCTCGTGAGTTTGTCAATCTTAGCATCGGTGCTAGATGTACTCGCTGTGAGATGAAGTAGAAGGTCCAAAGATTAGACCGAGTTTGATATGTCTTAGTGCGGAAAGGACGGACCGGGACTTGTTTTCAATGATTTGTAAGGCTTCTTTGGTGGTTTTGCTAAGGAAATTACCTCCATGAGGCATTCAAAGAGTCTTGGTCACTTGTCTCGCACCATTATAGAAAGTATCCATTTGCAAGAACTCGTAAAACCATGATGTGGACACTCATGAGCAATTCTTTATAACGATCCCATGCCTCCCGAATGATTCATCAAATCGAGAAAATTTCATTATCT
Organism: Chrysanthemum lavandulifolium; assembly: GCA_022545495.1. Classification (NCBI taxonomy): domain Eukaryota; kingdom Viridiplantae; phylum Streptophyta; class Magnoliopsida; order Asterales; family Asteraceae; genus Chrysanthemum; species Chrysanthemum lavandulifolium. The sequence goes on along the minus strand of CM040238.1, from coordinate 51,251,821 downwards.
CATTCTTAAGACTTGTGGTTCGGGATGGAGGATAGAATTCGTTAACAAACTTGGTAACTAGATCTTCCCATGTCTCTATGGAACTAGGGGTTGTTTCTCAAGCCAATTCGGGCTTGTCCTCTGTGAGAAAATGGGAATGTAAGAAGCTTGATAGCTTCGTGTGGGACATTCTTGTACTTGATGGTTGATGCAATCTTATTGAACCATCGAATGTGTGCATGAGGATCATCCCGCCAAAACCATAGAATTGGCTTTGGGTTACCGATTAAGCAACCCGGTTTGAGCTCGAAGGTATCGCCACAATGGCTGGGACAACAATGGCATCTCCGTAACCTCGATGGGTGCTCGAAAGCTCATTCATAGGTTTGTCTTCCGCCATTTCGACAGTGGTGGTGGTGGTAGACGCCTCACCACGGCCGAAGGAGCCGAACGCCCTCACGCTCAGCGAGGAATGTTTCCAAGTTCGGAAAGTGGACTTGTAGAATCGAAGAACGAGTCTTGATGCACTAAGTATAAAAATCAATTTTCAAAACAAATGAGGCAAAACACAAGTGAACTTAACCAATAATCACGATGAAATGGCTTTTTGAAAAAGGTACACCAAATCACAAGTGACACAAAGCAAGTTTTAAATCATGTTCGGAACTTATTAATGGTCGCACCCCGCCAGGTAGTCAACGCCTTGATTTGCGGTGGTTGATTTTTATGTATTAAGTACCACCGAAAAGACGAGGTAAGATTTGTGCCGATGGGTTCAAAAACTTTTGAAAATATTTTGTTATCGCCTCGCTTAACCAAATCGTATTTCTAAGAATCACCTTAAAAGAAACACAAGCTAGAAAACGTTACGATTGTTTTGTTGTTTTATATTGTTTTGGGTTTTTAACACTTTAGAAAAGTGTTAATGAACTTTTTTATTTATATTTAACTTTACGTAAAACTTTTACAAACCGTGGTATATGTGCAAGTACGGTCCGAAAATGCTAGAAACACGCCATACTGACCAAGAATGGGCGCCTAAAATTTGATTGGTGCTAAACAAACAAGTCTAATGACTAAAACCGCCAAACACTAATGCAATTAAGATCGAGGAATTTAGTGGATTCCTGGGTCGTTAAGTCCCACGGAGGATGAATTGGTGTTTAAAACACCTTCAGATGATAGAATGATCACTAAGGATAGTGATCAGTAAGGATATCGATGGAAAATTATACCTAAAGAGAAAATCTACAAATTAAAGCGACTTAAATGCAAATTAAAAAGATTAAAAAGTTAAAATCTATTAAATAAACGCTATCACTATTTTTAAAGGCGGTGAACGTTTAAAACCTACAACTTAAAACTTACGTTTAAAATAAAATTACGTAAACGCATAAAATAAAAAGTGAGTTTTAAAGAAATAAAAAGCCTATAAATATGAAAATTATACTTTTGGAATCCTAATAATAAAAGAAAATTATTGGAAAAAGAAAATTATTTTTACAACTATTTATTTATTTATTATTAATTAAAAACTATTTATTAAGTATCGAAAGTGTACTAAAATACAAGAAAATACAAGATTAACCTAGAAAATGAAATTATAACTTATAAAAGTCTAAAATATGATAAAACTTATTTTAAAACTAAAATATATTTTTAGACTTATTATGTATTTATTATTAATTTAAAACTATTTAAAACTAATTAAAATGCTAAAAATACTTTTTAAACTAGGAAAATTATGGAAAAATACTTTTATTACTTTTATATTTATCTTAACCTAAGAAAATTGAAAATCATTTTTTGAACTTTTATAATTTATTTGTATTAAAAGCTATTTAAAATACCTAAAAACTGCTTTTAATTAAGAAAATAGCAAACAGCTATAAAAATTATGAAAATTTCAGAAAAGTCTATTTTAATATCCTGAATCTAGGAAAATAGAAAACATAGGCTTGTTTGGAGAAATAAGCAATCATAGCTTGTAATCGCTATTATTAAGCACTTGAAAAGCCAAATGATAACCAAAGACCACCAAACCTACACGTAAGCTATATTAAGCTAAAAGAACTCTATTTCAACTAAAACAACAAACCATGACCTCGGATTACAAGTGTAACACGATTTGATGTTTGAGTTAAATAAGCAAAACAGAATTTGGGTTACTTTAAGCTTATGCATGATCACAAAATAAGCTAAACCGAAAAGAAATGATTGAACTTGTAAAGACCTGGTTGACTACCTAGAAACCAAAGATGAAATAAAACTAGCTAAAATGAGCTTTTGAGAAGCTTTTTCAAACGAGAAACCATCGAGTAAAACTCGATTAATCGGTTTTGAGTTGGGACAACTTGATAAGCTCTTGCACCCTATAGAATAAGTCGCAAATGGGAAATTTAGCCTGGACTTGAAAAGGACCAGGTTAACTGCCTTAAAACCAAAAATCGACATCGAGAAGCTCTTATGACCTCGTGACAAGCTTGACAAAAGCTTGTAAAATCTCGCCTCGAACAAGCTTTGAGCAGGCACATAAGTGCTACTTGATGAGCTTATTTGAAGCTTAAGAAAATTAACAAAATCTGAAAAATGCTTATAAGAAACTAGACCAAGACAAGTTATAAAACCCAAAGTTTGATTTGTTTTGACCCAAAGATGAATCTATGATAAATCTACCTTGGCCTCAAACCATTTTTTCAAGTATCTCGACTTTGATGATTTCTAACTTTGACTTTCTTGAACTTTGCCTCGATTTTAATTACTTAGATTGATGTAAATGGTTGAAATGGAACCTATGCAAGCTTTGTTGATGACTTTGAACACAAAACAAAAGTTTGATTTGCCAAGATTTCAACAGCTAGGCTTATAAGATAATTAGATTAGAATTTTGACTTTAGGTTTATCAGAGGTGCGCACTAAGATGTATGAGTCCAAAAGGACTTAACAAGCATGAACCAAGAAGAAAATACCACCGCACTAGCCTAGAACTCGCTTAATGCACAACCAAACACACCTTTATGATATCGTTTGGAACTTTTTCAAAGACCTCAAACAAATTAAGACTATTCCAATGATTACAGAGCTTATATTATCATAAGTTAAGACTAAATAAACACTAAAAACAATACTAAAAACATAAAACCAAGGATTGAAGATTATTGTATTATAACTGAAAATAAAGTTTTAACAACTATTAATTTGAATAAGCAAACAACCGATTTAAAGACCGACTAATACTCAATTATGACTAATGAACAATGAAACAAAACAATACAAGCTAATTAACAACTTCACAAAGGAAAATGCCAATTTGAGTAAAAGCTACAAATGGCTTTGAGTTGAAAATCGAGAACTTAGGACCAAGTAATGATCCTATAGCTTACCAATAAGCACTACACCCAAGACCATCCATTATATATCCCGCCCACCGCTAGAACCTTGAACCATGGATTTTTATTTTTAAGCTATTTAATTAGTATTTTGTGAATTTTTGATTTTTCTAATAAACCGCTTTTAAGAGTGTCTAAAAGCTTGCATAAGCTTTATATGGAGCTTATATGTGCTTCTCATTCAAAGTAACAACTTCTAACATCATTTCAACATATTGAAATTTTTAATAATAAGAAAACCGTATAGCTTGATATAAGGCTTGAAACTCGAAATTGATTGCTTACAAAAGTTTTATTTCAACTTGAAAACATAAATTACAAAGCTTGAAGCTTAAACAAACACCGAAATTTGAAAGTTAAGCTAAAACGACAAGAAATTGAAAATTACACTAGATAGATTACATCAATGCTTCCCACTGCTTTATAATCACTCGATACTTCACCAACATCTCTCGAATCTTTCCCACTTCAATCCAACCATTGGATTAGTCAAATTCATCTTAATCGTCCACATGGCTCTTTTGGCGCCAAAAGTCTATTTGACTCGAAATGGGTAGTTTGAATCTAATTAAAGAATCTTGGGGTGTTGTGAGGTGTAGGGACACAAAAGAAGCAATTGGTGGGCAAGTTGGAGGATTAATGCAAAAAACAGGGCTCGTGAGGTAAAAGGTTGAGTGTTGAATGGTGGGGAAGCATTAATTGCTTGTGATGATGATGATGAGGGGAGGGGGTGGGAAAGTTTGATGAAGTGGAAAGGGCGAAATGGTGGTTGAAAACCACCGGTTTTGAATTACAGGGTGAGGAGATGGGTCTGATGAGACGCGTTTATCCGTTTTCAAATATTGGGCCGGTCATCGTTATTGGATTGATTGGGCTTATTTTGATAATAGAGTCCGCTTGCTTGTAAGCTAAGAACCACAAGGACTACTTTTGCAATTTAGCCAAAGTTAAGGGCTGATCTTGAACATGTTCCAAAGCTCTCATAAGGACTAAAACTGCCAAGTAAGATTAGTACAAGGACCTTAGTTGAATATTTTCATTTTTACAAATCCAGGGACCAAAACTGTCAATTTAGAAACTATAAGGACCAAACTTGTAATTTTCTCCAAAGTTTATCATAAGGACCATTTTTGCCATTTATTAATAGAACAAGGTTAAAACTTGATAATTTTCACTTTTTTAAATTAACCAAGGACTATTTTTGACAATTTTCAAAGTTGAGGGACCAAAGTTGTAATTTTGTGATTTTAAACTTCAAAGGATTATTTTGAACAACTTGTGAATCCCAAGGACCTTTAATGACATTTTACAAGTTTTGGAATGACCAGGGACTGATTTTGACAACTTTTGTAACTTGGGGGACTAAAACTGCCAATTATGCAAACTTGATACGCTTTTCACCGATTTTGATGTTTTGCATTTAAAACATATAAAACACTTGTTTGTGATATTTTCATCATTTTGAAGCATTTACGAGTGTTTTCGGATGTTTTGGCATTTTAACAAGATAAAACGATGAGATTGACACTCATCGACGATTGGGCATATACTAGTAGACTTCATCATCGAAAACCGAAACCGATGATGCACCTTCACAAAGCATGGTGGAACTACAAGAACCATGGATTTTATTCACGGACGGATCTTCATGCGCGATCGTCAGCGCAGCCTTATCCTCACGAGTCCGAGGTAATGGAATTCAATTACGCATCGCTTTGAATTCACAAAGAACAAACAATGAGGCGTAGTATGAAGCTCGATTGTCGGACTACGATTGCAGCTCGAATGGGCATACGCAACCTAGAAGCAAATGTAGATTCCGTTTGGTAGCCAACCATGTGTCAAGTAGTATGTGGCTAAAGAGAAAACATGATTCAATACTCGACAAGACGAAATCCCTAATCCGTGGCTTTGACAGTTTACCATCAAACAAGTTCCTAGAGGGAAAATGTAGGCGGATGCACCGAGCAAGATTGCATCCACAAGCTTTGCGCACCTATCAAAACAAGTATTGTGGAAACTCAAGAGCAAGTCCATCTCGAGACGGAGATATCCACGCTGATAGAGGAACAAGGTCCTACATGGATGACTCCAATCGTCGAAGTTTATAAGCAAGCGACGCCCAAGAGCGTATGACGCCTGACGAGTACGACGCAAATCACGAGGTTTGAACCGGACGGTATACTATATCGGCGCTCATTTCTACAACCATGGCTTCGGCGTGCTCGACCCTTCAGCGACACGACTCGAGAGATCCACGCGGTTCATGTAGTATGCACTCGTGACCACGGTCCGCCAGGCTCGCGCTTACGGTCGTCGATACTACTCGCCCACGATGCACCGCGACGCCGGGACTTAATAAGAAAGTGTGGCGACCGCCAAGTTCACGCACCCATCACACGCCAACCACAACAGAGCTAACACCTATTACGCCGCCATGGCCATTCTATAAATGGGGTATCGACATTGCCGCCCTTCCCTGCTGCGTGGGGATTGAAATTCCTTATAGTGGTTGTAGACTATTTCACTAAGTGGATTGAGACAAAAGCGGTCGCGACAATCACAGAAATCGTAAAATGATTTGTTTGGGATAATATCGTTTGCGCTTCAGACACCGGGAAATCATCTCGACAATGGAAAACAATTCTTTGACAACCCTTTCAAGGAATGGTGCGAAAAACTAAATATTGCACAACACTTCGGCTCGGTTAAACACCCACAAACCAATGGTTTAGTCGAGCGGCAAATCAAAGTCCGGGTGAAGGAATTAAAGCACACTTAGACAAACACAAAGGGAGGCGGGTGAGGAGTTATCGCATGTCTTGTGGGCGCATCGCCCGACAATCAAAATTAGCACGAAGACACCCTTTTCTCTTGTCTATGGGATGTGTCGCCATACCAAATTAAATCGGATGCCAACTATTCGTACTCACCGGGTTAATGTTACAACCAATGACGATGAACGGCGATTGACTGGACCTATTGGAAGAAAGGCGCAGCAGCTATATGCGAGGCGCAGAGCTAAGTCAAAATGAAGGGATACTACGATGCTAAAGTTCAAGCAACTCATTTAGACCAGCGATTTTGTATATCGCGCCAATGATGCGAGCCATGCAAGATACAAGAAAACTTGGACCGAATCAAAGGACCTTATGAGGTCATCAAGCACTAGGAAAGGGCGCGCATAAGTCGCGTGACATGGATGGTCGCGAGCTACCACGCACATGGAACATTTGCAATCTCAAACGGTGTTATTCTAGGAACGGTCATGCCCAACAGACGGACACCCCCTCACTTTAGTAAAGTACTCAATAAATATCCGTATTTACATTATGTTTTACTTAGGCAAATATCTTGTTTTTTACAAAAACTTGCAAGTATTAATAAAACGTCGCGGTTTCTAGCTAACTCCGCGACACATTTCAATTTGTTATTTACATATTATTTATGTTTCAACATTGTTGTTATATTATTTTTTGCCTACATGGCGTGCATGCACTTATTAAACCCACGATAGTAAAAGGATGAGTAAACCTACTAAATAACTCGTTGAGTAAGAGGGTTGCAAACCCATCAACATTGGATCATGCATCCTTTGTTAAACACCTTATTTTCAAGACGTTGGAATAAGTTTGATGCGCAGTCCACGATGAATGCGCAACAATGCATATTGCGCTGGCGTTAACAAACTAGGAATCAAGACTCTCGACCCTTGATATGATATTTACAAGACGTCGCATATCACACCATACACGATTATGATACAAGTACTTAGAAATTATGTTTCAAGTATGTTAGATCATGACTTTCATACATGATTATGGACTTCATATATTGTTCGCGCTATACAACCGCTTGATTCTTAGACAACAAGAACGTTTTCATGCAAAGACGGATAACTAAGTACAAAAATTATAAGTTGCAACTACATTCGTATCAACACACCTTCAAAAAGGAAAATTTTATTATGAACCATGCGTTCTACAAAAGGATATTTACAAAGAAGCTACAAATTATATACTATTACTACGCCTAAGATGTGAGCTCTCAACACGGTTTGCGTACCACCCCACTTCTTTCACTTCTTCAAGAATTAGAACTCGCACGATACTGCTGCCACACTAACAGTACCCCTCGGATCTCGGAGATGCGCCGCGCCAAGACCACATAATGGCCTTTCCTTCACGCCTTTCTTCTTTGCAAGCCTCATGGCATGGGCTTCTAAGGACTCTTTCAAAGGTATTTCCTTCGAGGGCAAAGGATTCGTGGTGTCATGGGCGGCAAAGATAGGTACTTGCAAATGTGACTCATCAGATTCAAAATAGTCAGTCACGCCTCGCATTATCGGACGGTGGCGGGCCAAGGTCAATCCTCCATAATCACACCTATGGATAATCCTCGTCGCGCCAATCAAGAATCGAGGAAGCTCCAACATTTCATTTTCTATAGCAAAGGACTAGATCATCATATGCATGCTCGTTATACCCAGCACCGCCAAGGTGCACTTTCAAAAGGCCACCCTCATAAAGCTCTTCTATAGCCTCCGCCTTGCCACGCGCCAGCGCGCACTGAACAATACTCCCAAAGGTGTCTGTTACCTCTCGAGACTCCAAAGTGCTGAGGGTAGCAAGGCGCAAACCATGGCTGATGAGCCACCGGCGCTCAACAATGGTGGAAACAAGCTGAGGATACAGCTCTTCATCATACTCAATGCTGAGCTTGCGAAGCTTCATTTCCTGCTTCTACAACATTCCCTCCACGGCTGCACGAAACTCTCCCAACCGAGAGAAGGGCTCATTCTTCCCCTCCTCCAAATACTTAAGAGCCCAGATGCATGAAGCCTTGTAATTCTCTAATGCGGCACGTTCCTGGCTCACTTGGATCAACAATGACATCTTTTCTCCAGCGACTTTTTGGGAACATGAGCTCGTCGCCTCTGCTTCGGCCTGAGTATAGGACAAATGCGCCTCCAGGAGCGCACCGCCCATCCTTCCGCGCTCCCATCATACCTTGACTTTAGCTACGCAACCAATGTAGCCCCAGCGCGCAGCCCAAACCAAGCTCCTCAACCGGACGCCCATCGCACATCCCTGATGCCAATGGATCGGCGCTTTGGTTCTCTCGACACGAGGAGGTCAAGACGAATGGGACTCGCCTTGGGTGACGACTCCCTGCAATGCCCAAGAAGATCTCCAATAGCTTCAACACCGCACGCGAAACAAAGATACTGTGATTATTTCATAAACAAACAAGGATGTACTAAGTGCTTCGGCGATAGTACTTACTGGGAGGAGTAGTCTCAAGCACACCGAGGGCGACGATCATCCGATGATGACTCCACGCCATGAATGACATGGCGCTTCCTCCCAGATGAGCCATCGCCATCATCACCGTGCGCCTCTTGCGCTTGACCCTTGGTCCGCTTCCTCGGCTCCACATGGAGGACCTCCACGCCTCCACTACGCCTGCGCGCGGCCCACTACATAAGAGCGCACTGGGTCAAGCACGCGGCAGGGGTTGCCTCCAAGACAACGGTGGAGCCATCCCCCGGTTCCTCTAGCTCCATCTCCATGGTACGCCCCGCAGTAGCTTCCAGAATAGGGACTTCTCCCTCTCTCAAAGGGCGCACCCCCACGGTGACCTGGCGAGGTTTCGCCAAATGCACAACGCTGAACAAATCCATCTCTGTGCAGCAAGAAATAAACAAAAACAAGAGTTATATAAAGTACAAAGATGAAAAAAAAGGCTCACATTAACAAAGCAAAGGAGTAGGAAGGACGAGCACCCACCCTGGTCATCCTCGTCTAAGAAGGTTGGCACCTCGTTAGGACTATCGAAATAGTTGCAACTGATGCCCATGTGTACCAAAAATTCCTCGGGATAGGAACCGATGGGAATACGATTGGCATTTATCGCTTCCGCATCATATGCTACAGATGTTCCGTGAGGGCGCCATCCTCCTAGAGCGAACTTTGGGTATAAGACAAAGCGCCACGGGAACAACGCTCATCAACCCAAAAGAATTTCTCTCCGCCTAAGCGCGTCTAGTTTTTCAAGATAACATTGCACCGCCCGCGCTTAGCAAACGAAACCCACTGCTTAACCACGTAGTATGGTAAAACGCGGAATAGATAGATAGTGGGGTTAATCGCCAACAAACGGCAATTAACCTCAAGTTTGTTATTTTGTTGCACCTATACAAAGCGGTTGGGATATGTGTAGCGATAGTAATTTAATACGTCGCACAAGAATAAGGAGATGGGCACACGTTGATTCGCAAATTCAAAAACGCGTGTATACCCTACTTTCCTTCGAGAAATCCGCTATTGATGCTGCTCAAGCAATTTAACTACCGGATGCGGCGCCATCGGATATAATATTCCGAGGTGAATTCACGCAGCTCATCCTCGGTCATATCGGATGCAAAGTCGGTTAATCCACGAACCATGATAAGGTTTCAATGCGCACGCTACCGTTACCTTTGAAAGTTTAACGGTTTCTTGGTTGATATTTCGAGTTTTCAACAATGGTGGAAATGCTTTTACTGTGATAAACACAGTAAAAGGGAGGCGGTAGTTTATATAGGTTTCCACATCCACGCGATGCTTGACACGTGGACCCTACTTTCTCCAAACGTGTGGATGATACTTGCTGACGTGGCACACTTTCCATTCACTTTCCCACGTTTTACGAGGGATGTATTTGACATATTTTGACTGGATTCACCGTATCTTCTTTAAGGCGGGAAGCCTTTGAAGTTTCTCCGCCACGCATCATGAATATATGAGCTACGGTTATTAGTCTAGCATCCACGGGTTTCACCCCGCGATACTAGACTGGGGACATGATGACGATAGTCCGTATTCGGTCATGAACCCGACCAATAAACGCTACTAGCAATCGAGCCAAGCACGAATGGGCTAACACGGTAACGGTTTGGGCTCACGAAGGCCCAAACCCAAAGTTATTTATGGTTTTGGATAATGGATATCTCTTATTTATGAGATATGTATCGACCGACTTAGGCGGATACGCTGAAGGTGGGGAACACGAAACCAACAAGGATTTCGTGTGTATATAAAGGGCATCTCAGCCCTCATTAAAGGTACGATCTAAAACCCTAACTCCTCACTAAACCCTAAAAACTGATTACTTACTCTCACGCCGGAGGATAATCGTGGGAGACAATCCCACGATAAGCCTAACGGTGTTTCCTGTTTTCTTAGTGCGTAGGTATTAAGCATCAAGATCTAATTTATACGAGAACCGGAGTCTAAATAAGGAACGCCCAACTTTTGTATCAACAAGTTTTGGAAATATAGGTTGGTAAAAAGGGTATGTAAATTGGATCTTTTGTTTAGTTGTTGGTCTTGGTTTGATGTAGTTGTTTCTGATCTTTAACCGACTCTATTAATGATAAAATATCATCTAAGTTTTACTATTGTGATATTGTGTATTTTAGTCTAATTAGTAAGCAAAACCAAACATCCCCTGTATCAACAAAACCAAATGCCCCTTTTATCGACAAAAGTTAAATTAAGAAACCAAACACCCCGTAGACGTAAAAAGCAAAGACAAGGGTTTAAAAATATGTGTTGAAAATGCAAATGCTTTAGCACTAAATTATAATGTATCACCAAACATCCCTTGTATCAAGAAACCAAATGTACCTTTTATCGCCAGGTTGTTACAAAGAAACCAAACACCCGTGTCGTAAAAAAGCAAAGCAAGTGGTTTAAAATATGTGTTAAAATGCAAACGCTTTAGCACTAAATAATAATGTATTGACAATGGTGTATTGTTTAGGAAGAAATTGGTTTGGTGTTAGTGTTGACAGCTGGACCGAACACGCCTGATGTCTCAAATTGTAACATCTTGAATTTTGACTTACCCAAGTCAAACAAACTTATGAAAGGCAAAAAATTAGTGTTTTACTATTGTGGTATGACTTGGGTAAGTCAAACCTATTAAGAAATGCAAAACGATTTCATGCAGATACAATGCACAACCAAACACAATTACTTACATAAGAACCCAAATTTTTATTTATCGATTTCATGTTCTCAACAACTACAAAGTTTCCTATCATCTAAACATACACTTAGCTAGACCCACAACTCTCCCTATCATTCTTTTCCTTCATTTCCTTCCTATCCTTAAGATATTTAAACAAAATTTCCAGATTTGTAATCATTTCTCCCAAATCGTTAAACTTTGATAACACGATGTCCCCCTCTTCCTTCTCATTCTTAACACCCAAATCCTTTTCATTTGGGCAGTCTTCTTTCCTCAACGAACTCAACAAAGCCTTCCCCTTATTGTTTTGTGCCATTATAGTTTTTTTTTTTGCTTTGGGTAGAATGTGTGTTGATTGTATTTTAGGGTTGAATTTTGTGTGTTGCCGGTACAAATATGAAATGTGGTTGAAGGTCAAGATTTTAACTATATTGGGTCAAAATTGTGAATGGTCTATTATACCTCGAAGGAAATCCGAAAATTAAAGTCGACTATGGCAATCTCGGTCAAGGAACGAGTTTGGCATTTAAAGCCCAACCTTTGGACCTCCGGCGATGATAACTCTCAGCTTTGTCCCATCGCGAAGCGTATGACCAAATTTAAGGACCAACGGTGTATTTTAGTCTTAAAAATATGATCAGATTCAATAAGTATATAGTTTAGCTCAGTGTTGCAAAAAAGTTAACAAGGGCGATTAATCGCCGTCTAGGTATTAATTGATTATCAACCTTTTTGATTTGTGTAAATCGTTCAACCTTGGTTAACGGTGGTTAAAAACAATCAACGATGGTCAAACATGTCGGAAACTTACAAATCTTGCCGGAAATACTCAAAATTCGCCGTAAATTCGTTTTAATCACTTATAGTCATTGTTTATATCTATTACAAATTATTTTTTTAAAGAAAACCCTTATCGAAATTACTCAGAACTCGCCGGAAATACCGAAAACTTGCCAAAAATATTAATCCGGTTAATCACCGATTAATCCTACCTAAATCGATTACAAGCTATAAAAAGTCGACCGATCAACTACTAATTTGCGATTTTTGAAACCGTTTAGCTAATCAAAATAATAGTCTTACGTACACCGGCAAGAATGATCTTTTATGTAGATGAACAATGATAAAGTTGTTACAACCATGAAATGTTAACCAAATTCTATAACCACTCAACCCTACGAGCACATGTCAAACTTGTTGATTTGTAAAAAAATCGAGTCATCTATAAGCATATCTTTACTACAGAAAGTTAAGAGTATATTTGGCAAAAGTTTAACAAAAGGTGTAGATTGGCGGAAAACTTTGATTCCGAGTGTCTTTTGGCAACCGTTTAGCTAATCTAAAATAATAGTCTTACGTACACCGGCAAGAATGATCTTTTATGTAGATGAACAATGATAAAGTTGTTACAACCATGAAATGTTAACCAAATTCTATAACCACTCAACCCTACGAGCACATGTCAAACTTGTTGATTTGTAAAAAAATCGAGTCATCTATAAGCATATCTTTACTACAGAAAGTTAAGAGTATATTTGGCAAAAGTTTCACAAAAGGTGTAGATTGGCGGGAACACTTTGATTCCGGGTGTCTTTTGGCACCTGCCATTGTTCACCCCACGAGGAATAGCCCAAGAACTCTCCTGGCTAGTGGGGCACCAACCTGGAGTGAGACGAGCCAAGACTCTGACCCAACCTTATTCCACAAAGCCTCCAGCTGTTCTTAGGGTTTTGTGGAGCGAGTACCTATACGAAGAAATGCTATCGATGGACTTGAACTTGAATCGATCGACTCAAGATAAGATTTCCAACCATCGGACTAACGCTCCATTGGTTATATTTGGCAAAAGTAATTGTTGTTGGAAATGGAAATGGTGCTAGACATAAAGATTATAAAAAGAGATTATTTTTATAAGTTATATGAAGTATTCTTTGATTTTCAGAGATTATGAAAGATTATTTTTTTATAATTACTTATAAGTTTATCTGACAAACATAAATTATTTTTTAAATAGCTTATTTTTTAAAAAATAAGCATAATTTCGTATGCCAAACATACCAACACAGATAAGAAAATTAATTATTTAGTTCAAAAACTTTAGGAGTCTGGTATTATATATGTATGTGATGCGTTGTATCTTTCACCAATTGAAAATATACGAGAATCACTTTCTCTTCAAAGCTCCATTTTATGAAAACTCGCATCCAGTACAGTATTGTTTTTTACTCCGTCTACTTATCATGTTATGTTCATTATTACCCAAATTCCGGGTCGGATACATTAACTTATTTTCAGATGTTACAAATTAACTGTTGCTGATTTGTGTATAACATGAGTGGTGATTGTTGGTGGCGTACGATCGAATAAGGAATTGGGGCATAGAAGACGACTTATCATGGATTATTTGTTGGGCAGAAGGGTGACAATTGTGGTTAAAAGATAATGGAAGTCTTTTTCAGTAAATAAAAACTAATGCATGGCTTTTAATTATATATTCTTACACACGTGTGCATGCGCGACATAATTTAGACATGCTGGCCACCCACACACGTGATGTACTGCAAAGGAAGTCCACTATGGTTGATAACATTGGACTGGGCCTTAATCACTGACTTACTGTCATCACCCATAGCCACTCGTGGTGGTGTTGGTGGTGGGCCGACGGTTTTGATGATGGTGGTGGTAACTGTTCGTACTATATTTATAGCATTGTTTCTTGTCCCTTGTGCATGAATCATGATGGTCCCGTATATATATATAGTAGGGTTGTGTTAAACTTAATAGCCAAAATATGGTTCTTGGTATATATGGTAATAAGGTTTTATCAGCCTTCTATCTCCGTCTCAATAGGATTTCATTTGTTCGAATCTCGTAAGGTGCAACTCCTTGGAGCCAACCCACTAGCCCTATAATCTAGGATCATGAAAGGTTAGTCATGTACTAGACTTCATCGTAGGGGTGATCGATCTGTTAGGGTTTACATAACATTGGTGACTTGGGTGAGGCTTCGTCCCTCGTATCAGAATAATTAATTTAGGTGAAAACTGATAGTTGGGTTACTAGCTTCAAATTTTAACTTAGTACTAAATGTCATTCTAACCCGGTATTGTATACTTTGGCTTTTTACCGTATGCATGTTACATAGGTCTAATAATACGGACGGTAAGTCTGACTAAAATCAAACAATTTATCAATTCAAATAATTATAAGTACATTTCAGACATATTGATTGATGTTAAATTTTCTCTATGAGTAATTCTTATGAAGTGATGTGAACGTTGAAAAATGAAAACATACAATTAACCATTGGTGTGACTGTTCTTACGATATTTGTTGCTTTGTCTCGTTCCCTTTGGACACATCCAACGACTGGGCCATTTATTTATATTTATGCAAATATTAAGATTGGTTTTATTAGACTTTGACAATTGATGCCATGTATATTGTCTCGTTAAATGAAAAGGGTATGTATATTGTCTTGCTAAGATAAAAGGGCTACTAAAATGTTCTAGTGTATACAAAACCCCAATTGTATTAACTTGTAATCTTCTCTAGCTTCTTGCTAGTTTTAATAAAATTTGCCGTTCAAAAAAAAAATGTTCTAGAGTTTTTTAGGCAAAGGATAATTTTGTTTCCGGCCTTATGTGTGTCGGCTTTATGTTTGAGTTGCCTATTCAGTATTAAAGTAGATCAATAGATAAGCAAGCATTATTTTTGGGTAAGAGGTTTTACGTGGATAAATATATACTAGAAAAACAGTTAAATACACAAAACACGAACGTATCATACATTTCAACCTGTTATATAGGCAAAACTACATCACAAAGAAAACAACCAGACAAAACTACATGTGACTATAATACTAATGACGAGAATTGATTTCAAAAGCACTGCAAAAGTCCGCCATATATGAGTCAGGTGGGTGCAGGACCTCATCCTCATCATACAGCTCGAAATGGTCCACAGGTGCAGCTTCAGCTTCTTTAAACTAGTATTAATTGTACGTGTAGCTAGTGGGTCGATGATGCTCGTAGTAGTGGCGATGGTGGTGATTGTTCTTAAGTTAATTACTATTGTATGTGATTTTGTAATGTGTCCGTCGCTAGCTTAATTACATCCGATCTGACCAGCACCAACTCAATATAATGTATATTTACCGGGTGGAAAAAAAAAAAAAAAAAAAACTTAATTTAGTGAACTTTTTAAAACATGGAAAAATCTACACGAAAGGCTTATGCATGCAGGCTTATCACAAGTCACTTGAAAAACAAATTGAAATAGTATATCGACCAATTTTAGATCTATACAATTTTGTCAAAGATTTAGTTGTGGATATCCGACAATGATTTTCCTTTTTCAATATTAAATGCGTATTACATATTTTCCAATATGTTGAAAACTAACCAATATGGACAAAATAGTATATCTATTCACATACAGTTCTTACGTCTTGGTCTTTCTATTTTATTTATTACGAGGCACCATTCCTATCAAGGGTCAGTTATGCTGTTTATTGGTTTGATGAATATTTGCTGCTGTTAAAACTTGTGTTCAAACATAGATGACGGGTAGTCACTGACGGAGGATCTACTCCACATTAAGGGTGAGCAAATGGACCGGATGGACCGGACCGACCGACAAAACTGACCGGACCGGACCGAAACCGACCGGACCGATGGACCGGTCTCGGTCTAGGGTTTTTGCCGGATTCGGTCTCGGTCCCATTACAGGGTGTCTTGCCAAGAGGGATTCAATCCCTTATTTTTCCCAAGACGCCGCCTTTCTCTCTCCAATGACTTCAGGCGATTAGGCCTTGCAAGAAGGCGACCAAATCTTTAAAAAAAAAAAAAAACATTTTAACACAAAATAAAATTTCATTAATAATTAAAACGTTACATAATAATTCAAATAAAATTAAACATTACGAAACTTATTAAAACATTACAACACTTATTAAAAATCTAGGTTGTGGCGTGCTTGATTGC
Source organism: Chrysanthemum lavandulifolium (assembly GCA_022545495.1). NCBI lineage: Eukaryota > Viridiplantae > Streptophyta > Magnoliopsida > Asterales > Asteraceae > Chrysanthemum > Chrysanthemum lavandulifolium. The sequence continues at coordinate 51,235,452 of CM040238.1, read as the reverse complement.
TCTTTGAGTTTCTGATTGTTTGTCGCTCTATCATGCAAAAAGATTCGTCGATTGGCGTGCAATAGAACATGAGATCTAGATCATATTTCTTTTGTCGCTCAAATTCAAGTTTTCGTTCTTCTAGTGCCAATTTTTTGTCTTCCTTTCTTCTCTTTTGCTCCATCTCCAACACGATTTGCCGTTGTTCTAGCTCTTCTTCTTCAAATCATAGTATTCGCCTCGCCAGCCTCCTTCTTCCGCTCGAATGCCTTGGACTTGATCTTGCCCCATTTCTCGAGAACACCTTCCATAATCATAACTTTCAAAACTCCAAGATTTCTTTTATTCTTCTTTATGCATCACGACCAATTGGTTTAGCGAGCACATCCGAAAGTGCACATCCGAGTCGGTTGAAGTCCTTGCTTTTTGCGACCCTCATCTTGGCTTTAAAAACCCAAGATCTCATTATCTTTCCAAGCGAATGGTCCTCAAAATCTTCCAACAATGCTCCAAAAAACGGATGACCACACACTAGTTGGTATTCATCACACGTGTATAAACAAAGAGGTCATTCTCACCACTCCGTAATTCCGAGAGCATTGTTGTAAATGGCACAAAATTGACCAACTCTAGGATTTAATCCTATTTTTCCACTTTGTAATGATAGAGTTGTACGCTCTTTCTCGCACCAACCTCCTTCTCAAAGTATGCAATGACTTTCGCCAAAATCCTTTAACATTTTGGTTGTTTCCTACACACTATTCTCTGATATATCACACCAAGCGTTGCACAAGGCGATCTCTTCTTCTTTGACCAAAGCGACGAATCATTCTTGGCTTCTTTCTCGACAACCTTCTTCTTCGCCTTTAGTAGCTCGTTTCTTCGGTTTGACCGTGACGCCTTTTCTCGACATTCTTCTTCTTCTACGCCATCAAGGTTAACCGAATCGTGATACGATCCATGAGCCGAACCGGCACCGAACCGTGATACTCTTGAGCCGGATAACCCAACCGGTTCAAACATAAAAGTGTGATTGTTGTATAATTGGTCTTCAAATCAAAACCTCAAGATTGATACTGTTAACCGGAGAATATTCTTGATAATTTTGTTGTTCCCCGTTCACTATCGTTTAAAACAGTTTAAGTTTATAAAACAAGTTAATAGTGAACTATGACCAAATTAACATAAGAAAAGAACACTAAGTAATTTTCAACGCCATATTCTTATTAGAAATAAATCAACAAAGAATCGCTACCCAAGTACTCATGAATAGTACTTGGGATTGAAATAACAAAGTTGAGTGACTCCTCTAAGCTCAGCTAAGTCCGAGCACAACTCTTAGAGCTCACCGAGCTATCTCAGAACTAAGTTGTATTTGGAGGAGTGAAAGATGGCTTGCGTGTGTGTGTGTTTTACAATTCACAAGCTTCACCTTTTCACTCCATCTCTTATGCTATTTATACATGTATGATATTTTGACTCTTTCCTAAGTGACAACCGACATCATACGTAAGACAAAATATCGATGTATTTTGTCTCATTTAAAGACTATTCTAGGTAAGAGACAAGACTACTTTCCTAAGTTCGGTGATGACACCGAGCCCGATCTTTGCCATTCTGTGGAAAGTCGACTTTGGTTGATAAGGACTTCGCCTTATCTCGATTCAACCTTTTCCCGCCTTGTCCCGCTTTTTCTTCGCCTTTACATCCTTCGCCTTCTACTTGATTTGTCTTGATGTAAGAAGTTGGAGAGAGTCTTAGGATTCAAATGAGTTATTGTCATCACCACCGAATCCATCATCTTCTTCTTGACTCCGCCTTCACCCTTTAAGTTCCGCCTCATCGAGTGGAGAGACTTCTTCTTCGCCTCACCGAGTATCTCAAGATGACTCAACGAGACTATGCACTCAGTGACCTGTTAGTGTTAACGGATTAAACACTTGGGCTATTTTCTATTCAAATCCTAGATTAAGGGGTTTGGGTATTTACTGAACCCAACAAATTTGAATATGAAGACGTTGATGAATCCATTGTTGGACGGTACACAGATTCGGGTGACCCATACATAGATTGGTTGCTTCGACGGGAGTGGCTTTGTTGTTGTTGTTGTTGGATGTTTTGATGCGGTGGAACAAATGGACGATTCATAAAAAATGGATTGTTAATTTGTTGTTGTGGAGCTTGTTGGGATTGATATTCGAAAGCAGGGGGTTGGAAATTGATTCTTGGTGAGACACCGATTAACCGGAAGTTCGGATCCGGTGTTAAAATATGCGGGGCGTTTGCCAAACGGGATTTTCGGCCTTTGGTTTGTTGTGTTTTCTTAGACATTTTTTATAGAGAGGATTGTGAGATTTTTTATAGAGAGGATTGTGAGATTTGTGAGTTTAGTGTGTAAATATGTTGTGTATTTATAGGGTAGTTTTAGTTGTATTTTTTTTTAATCACAAACGGTTATGTTTTTTTTTTTGAATATGCAACGTAAATATTAAACGGTAACATGCTTTTGTCTCGATCGGCCAGGCGATTGAATTGGGTATAACATGCGGCGATCGACAACCTCCACAGCAACTCGATCGAGTAGTAATCGATCGCCAGGAGGAGCCGATCGATAGGCGATTGGCCTTATTGGGGCTAGCCTGATACTCACACCATTTTTTTATATATACACCATACTGTACAACACTGTAATGCACACTGTACAACACTATAATGCACCAATGTGGTGTATATATAAAAAAAATGGTGTGATAATCAACACCCATTATGATAAGTGGGGAATGGATCTAGCGAGAAGAATGAGAAAAAATTCTAGCCATAAAATTCAAATAGAAAAGAGATAAGTGGGAGATGCATTTATTTTTGTGAATATATCTAAGATTGGTGGTTGTTGTTCCTTCTCATTTTTCTAATCTTAATTATAATTCTCATTTGATCATCACTCATGATAAGTGACAACAATAGTTCTACAACAATAATAATAGTGAGGAACAAAGAAGACTTATCAACACAATGCAAAACAATAAGTAAAGGAGAGATCAAACAGGACTCGATGATTTATAGTGGTTCGGCACGAAACTTCTCTTCGCCTTACTCTGCTCTCTGAATTCCCTACTCGCGAGTTTCTTCACTAGTTCAACAAGCTCTCTTATCAGCGGAGAAAACCTTACAACTTTGCTTACAAGTTTATCGATACTAAGCTGGATATCGAGTTCTTCTTGGGGTACAACCAAACCCGTTGTGTTTTATGGCCCAAACACAACAAACGTATAACCCATGTGTTTTAAGGCCTAAACATAAACCAATCTAACCTATAGTTTGACATATAGTGGGTGATATAAGATGTTGTATAGTGGAGATACATGGTGTTTTATAATGGTGATACAAGACATGATTATCTAATTGATATGAATAAATAATCTAGACATCAAGAACTATAAGCTTGATATGATTGATCTTCTTTTGATAAGAAGCTTTCAATGCTTAAAGATTACAAGAGATCTAATCTTGTTGTGGTTGATCTTCATATGCTAGTGTGCTTTACAATGGATGAAGATGACAAGAAATCTAAGGTTGTGTTGGTGGATCTTCATGTGTTAATATGCTTTCAACAAATAGAGTTAGAAGCATTATGATCAAGGGTTATTAAGCGCTTTAAAGACTTGAGAATGCTTTAAGTTACATTACAAAAGCTTAATTTAAATGGTGGCTAAATGAGTTACTTCAATAAGCAAGCATACACCTTTCAGAGATGTGTTACATTACAAAGAATATTTCATCCTTTTCTAAAGATTTAAACACTCAATGGCTAAATATGGATTATAAAAGGTTTAATGCGAAAACACATTTGAATGTCTTCCTTTTTTTGTTTTGGATTTTATAATTATTGTTAATCCATATTTCAATGAAAGATGATATTTGAATCAATTCTTGTTACGCACGGTGCTCGATTTAATTAAAAATTAACACTTTACACGGAAACGACGCAACTATAACTGATCTTCTGTTACTCTTTTATAAAATGATAAAAAACTATAATAAGCCAACCTTTGAAAGTATTTTTAAATAAAAAAATGACGGACGATACGACTTCTAACGACTTGCGGATTGAAAGATATGATTTTTTGAAGTTTGACAAAATCTGACAAAACCCACTGAAGCCCTTGGCCGGCAGCTAGCACTCTTGGCTGGCGGCCAAGTGCCTTAGAAAGGCCACGACCGTGCGGCTAAGCCCCCTGGCTAGCAGCTAAAGGCCTTAGGCTGCAAAACTTCACTCGACTTGCCTTTTTTTTTTACCCAAAACTCGACTTTCGAAGCTCGTCACATCACAAGATCTTTCAGAATACATTTAGACATCATGATACATCATTTTCATAGCAATACTTGGTATAAACGACCTGGTATCATATACTTACAAAACAATGGGTGTTATGCCAAACACCCGTTTGACCCACTTTCAAACAAAGCTTAACCAAAACACCTTTAGACATAAAACCAATACGATAACCTGAACCGAACACTCTATTAACATTCAAAATCATGGAAAACTTTAGTTCATGACCAATGACCCCTTTATCTCTAAAAATGGGTACAAATAGGCACTAATCCAAACACTCCTTTTAACCAAAGCTATGCACTTGAACATAACTGTAACGAACCATTTGACACTCTTGACTTTAACGAACCCAAACATTAACCATGACACTCCAGGTTCAAATTTTGCTTTGAGGTCGGTATCTACGACTAAGCTCTTATGTACAATACTATACCCTTATAATTCCGCACGTCCACATTTAAGCCTTATCCAAGCTAGATCTTTCTCCTTCACACATAAACCTTAAAAAATGGTATCAACTATAACGGTAAGCTTTCGCTTAGTAACTAACCCGACATAAAACACACATCATACACATATTATCACATAAGCATCATAATCACTTTAATTGCTTCCAATCCATACCACGCAAACCTTCATCACATAAGCTAACAAAAAGTCTCATAACTAGTCCAAAGCAAATAAACTAACATACTCCTAGTCCAATAACTAGCCATTTTACTAGCCTTCAACTATTAATAAATCCAAGTCTTATACTCTTACATAATCATAATACATATATGATAAACACACATATAACACATGTTTTAGTACAAGTTACTTACCTCACATCCAAGCTAATATTACCAAAGCATCATCATCAATCCTTCCACTTCTTGGTCTAGGAGTGATTGCCATGGATTAAACCCTTGTATAGAACCTTAATCATCATCATTCCTAGATCATCAAAACTTGTTTTTTCCCTCCTATTTCTCTCTAAAACAGACACCATACTCATACACACTTAGAACTCTTATCCAAATGAAACTTATAGAAGTATAGGGAATTCTATAGACATTTGATAGTTGGAAGCTTGCCTAATTGTCAACTTTAGTCCCTTTGGTCCTATAAGAATTCAATCTTGGTACTAGAACAAGTTGGTTCTAGTGCTAGTTTGAGATATTGACAAGAATAGTCCCTCTAGTACTATAACAATTAGGTTTTGGTACTAGAACAAGTTGGTTGTAGTACTAGTTTGGGATTTTGGAAACTTAGGTCCCACATTACATATTCTATGACTATCAAGTTTGACTATCCAATCACGTAAAGCCTTTGAACTTATAAAAGTTGGTTGTAGTACCGGAAAACGTGTAAGCGACGTTGTGAGGCTTCTCCGCCGTGTTGAATGAGCTTGTTGGCATAGTGCTTGAACTCTCGAGTGGGGTACTTGGGGAGTGGAGTAGGGCAAGGAAGGTGTCCTTGTAGCCGAACCACTATAAATCACTTATGTCGCTGCTTTCTATCCTTTACTTTACTTGCTTTCATTATTTACTTTACTTATTGCTTTATACTATCTATCTATCCATACGAATTCACATAAGATTGAATCTAAATCTTTGAAACTTGAATTAAAATCGGTAAAAATATTCAACCCCCCTTCTAGTTTTCCACAAAACTTATTATGCATACGTACAATCGATTTCATAAGACTTGAAGGAATTGATACACGATTCAATATGATACACATAAAAATAAAACCTAATCGAATCACCATTATGGGGGCGAGATAATGAGTTTAAACATGTTACTATATAAGAAGATTGAAATTATAAAGTTATGAGTCCTACGTATGTTTTTTTAATCAGGATAAAGGTTTGGTTTGAGTTTGTACGTGTGAAGGTTTTGGTGATCACATGCATGGTGAAGGGGATTCGATCATGTCTTGTTTGGTGTTGTGGATTGTTTTGGTATCAATATATTTGTGATCAAGTCACTCATAAAACCTGTGAACATATCAACAAATAAATGATAGTTGAAGCTAATGTATTTGGATCGAACAAAGTATTAAACGTTATGAGTCTCAAACTATATAATTTGGAATCATGCATGTCGATGTATAACCATATATGTATGGATTAGATTGGGATTAAGGTTGTGGATACATGATCGTATGTTGAGTCGTGTTGCATGCTATCCTTATATAAACTGATGTTCGAAATATGATTGTGTGTGAGTTGAATATGGTTAACTGGTGTCGCATAAATGGTTTGGTTCGAATATGGTTCATGGGTTGTGATTTTATGGATTGAGTCATGGGCTGTTATATACGAATGGTTGCATGTTCTTGTATCTTGTATAGGCTGAGTTGGGTGACTTTTTAGACGTGTACCTATAGGTTTCTTAATATCGTTCCTTTTCACTTTTTAGGTCTCTTAAAGGCAAATTGCTGTAATGGCACTTATTTGGACGAAAAGGCGCGGATATACTAAGAAAATGGCCAAAGTCAAGAATCGAGACAATCAGTCATTGAATACAAGGTGGCGGCGCCATCGCTTAACTACGACGCCGTCGGAGAATTTTATGACGACACGTAAGCCAAATTTCTTATTTTCAAGTGACGGTGTCGTGCTTTAAAAGAGTAGGTCGTCGCAACTCGACGGCCTAGATTTGATCCTGCACGGCGCCGAAGTCGAAGAGGACGGCACACAGCACAAGGTGACGCCGTCGCAAGACTAACGTGGCCAAGACGAAACCCTAAAGACGGCGACCCGACGGCGTCACAAAACATAAGGTGACGCCGTCGCACATGTGATCTTATATATAGAATCCGAATTTTTTAGTATTTGTGTGTAGTCTTTTGGAGTAAAAACCTAAACCAAACCAAGGCTATCTTGTACAGTATTTTAGGGTTCCAAACCCTATCTAACAACAAGATAAGTGTTTTACTTCATTAATTCAATTATGTCTTTGATTATTTGTGTGTATGCTTGCATGTTCTCCATGTCCGGCTAATTTACTTGTGTGTTTGCTTAGGGAATATGAAACTTAATTATTGAATATTGATTGGTTGTCTCTTATCTTAATTATTAATGATCTAGTAATGCGATAGGTCATTCATTGTGTAATTAATGCTTGGTTAATCTTTGTGACCCTTAGGCTATAACACTTAGAGCGGTTGTAGGCTAAACCATCCAAAGAGGCCTTAGAGTTAGATTTTATAATCCCTAGTGGGTTTTGTAGACGAGACCCTTTGGTAAGTTCAAAGAGTTAGGGATAAACGCATACCCTACGACTTTAGACACACAACACGATTAAGAATAAGGATGTGACAATTCAACCATCAATAGGAGATAATTAAGGAGTAATAAAACCTAAGTGAACACATCTTTAAACTATCATAAGAGCACACAATAATTAGACATAGACTACATACACCTTAGATTAGATAATTAGATAATTAGAGTAATCGGTAGAAATACCAACCCCCAAATCCAATACCCCGAAATTCGTACCTTTCTATTTCTTAAAAACATAAAAAGATAAAAAATAATCTTCCTCAACCCCAACCTTAGCGTAGTAACTTCTCACTAGCATTCCTATTCCCCTAGAGAACGATATCAATACCCGTGGCTTACCCTAATACTACACTACAACGATTAGGTTCACTGCCTAGGGTGTTATAAAACTTGCTCGAAGAAAAGGAAGTTCCTTTGACCCCGAACGACGCGTGTAGAGTTATCACTACTCCATGTACAACTTATGATTTGATGGATTATGATATGTGATTTTATACGTGGCTATTGGAGTATCTCCTTTAGTATTTGAGCTCGTGGGCAGTATTCTGATTATGTGACAATATTATTTCTGACATTCTTATTCATTTGTTTGATGTTCCATACTTTATTCAGTTATTCATTTGATTACACATTCACCAAGATCTTTATGTGATTCATCCGACTACCATACTATACTCCAGTTCATTTGATTGCTATACTCTCACTCCATTTCGATTGGATGCCAAGCTTATACTTCAGATTACTACTTCATTTTTTTATTGTGCTATTATATGATTATTTGATCCATCGGTTCACCATGCTAATATGTGATTATCTGATTCATCTGTTACCATGCTAATATGTGATTATCCGTTTATCATGCTATTATGTGACTATTTGCTTCATTCGGTTGCCATGCTAGTATGTAATTATTTGACTCATCTGTTTACCATGTTATACCTTTGTTCAGTTATTTCTGTGGGCTATGATTATCATTCAGTATTCCTATATGCTATTTATGACTACTATGCTGGTACTTTTGTTTGGTATTTTCCGTTGCTTATGATATTGGTTCGGCATAGTAATTGATGTTTACCTGACTTGTTGACCTGCCATGCTTACATTCCTGTTCATGCTACTGTTTGATGATGGCATTTGGTTCAACTTATGTTATCTGTTTATTTGACTTGTTTGGTGTTGGAATCACTTCTAAACTAGATTACAAGTGTCAGTAATTAATATGTAATAGTTAGCTTAATTAAGTCTTTTATGTTAGTAATCAAGGCTAGGCTCATGTAGAAAGCCCATGAGCCTATGCAAAGCCCAATAAGGAAAGGATGGGAACTTGGTGTGTTGCCCTAGTTCCCTCCTATAAATACCCATGTAAACCTTCATTTGAAGGTTGGTTGTTTACATTTACATTTTACTCATGCTTAAACTTTCTCTCAAGTCCTACGCGTAGAGTGTGTGTGTGTTCATCCGATCCTTCCTTCATCTTATGTCTTCTATTGATGCTTGTGTTATATAAATGGGAACCTAACAGTGGTATCAATCGCCAAATAGTTGGGTGAACGATTTTGTTTTTGAAGTTTTTAAGTATACGCGTAAGTCTCGGTACCAAATCTTTCATATGCTTAAAAAACTTATTTTTTACACTTTAAAATTCAAGATTCTTGTACTTTAAAGGTTATTTGGTGTTAAAGTTTAAGTTTTTGGCAAAAGTTTCAAACTTTACGTGTATTTCTTTGTTTTCAAGCTTGATTTTATACGTGTTATCAATCCCACGCGTAAGGTGATATCTACTGGATCATCAAGTTTCACACTTTTATGTTATTTTGGTGATATTGAAGTCGCTTCATCATACAAATCGTTTAGAAACATTTTTGGATAGAAATCTCAGTTTTGGCAAATCCTACACGTAACTAAACCCTAGTTATACGCGTAAGATATCAAAGTCTACGCTTAAGCTTTCCTTGGTTTGATCTTCAGTGTTACTGGTTTACTCAGTGTTTTCTTAATTTAGACACACAACGCGATTAAGAATAAGGATGTGACAATTCAACCATCAATAGGAGATAACTAAGGAGTAATAAAACCTAAGTGAACACATCTTTAAACTATCATACGAGCACACAATAATTAGACATAGACTACATACACATTAGATTAGATAATTAGATAATTAGAGTAATCGATAGAAATACCAACCCCCAAATCCAATACCCCGAAATTCGTACCTTTCTATTTCTTAAAAACATAAAAAGATAAAAAATAATCTTCCTCAACCCCAACCTTAGCGTAGTAACTTCTCACTAGCATTCCTATTCCCCTAGAGAACGATATCAATACCCGTGGCTTACCCTAATACTACACTACAACGATTAGGTTCACTGCCTAGGGTGTTATAAAACTTGCTCGAAGAAAAGGAAGTTCCTTTGACCCCGAACGACGTGTGAAAAACCAAGATCCGGACTCAACTAGGGTATGAGTAACATTGATTGATTAGATGCACAGTGGAATAGAAATAACACAATCCACATCACTAATAAGGTTTTCTTTATTAAAACATAAAAAACTAATACTACTACTACTACTACAAGACGCTCTATGCGTTTGCTAGACTCTCATTAGGAGATGTCATCTATGAAATGAAATGAAAGGATGAGTTGGTAACCCTAGCCGCCATCCCTCTTTATATAATAGAGGGAGGTTACAAACCCTAGCTTACTAGAAAAGCTAACTATTACATATTAGGTCCTTATTGTTTCTTCTTTCTTCATTCTTGCTCGTGGTTTTGTAAACATCAAATCTATAATTCCCAACAATCTTCCCCTATTTGATATTACAAAACAACTCAGATAAGAAACAATGCTAAAACATGTCATCACAAATAATAAGTCGCACATCATGAATCTTCTTCCCTTTTGTAATAATCTAATAGGGTCTTGTGCAACTCGTAGACGCTTCCCCTCAAGTGATGCATGTAGATGGTAAGTATATAAACCATAAGCTTCCCCTTAAAATTATACTAACCATCTTTTTTTTTTTTTTTTTTTTTACAACTAAACAAAATAAATAAAGCATAACAGCAGAGAAATCAGCAGCAACACCAAAATAGTCTACCAGTAGAAACACCAAATCATGCGTCTTATATCTTGTACTATCCATGTGACTCCAAACTCAGATGATGCACTAGCAAATGTGAGCATTAAGCACATTTTCTATAGATCTCGCCCCTTCACTAACACTGAGCACTACAATGTAACTCCTTAAAGTGATAGCAAATGCGAGCATTAAGTACTGTTTGTAGATCTCACCCCTTCACTAGAATCATCAAGTCTTTGTCACATCATTAATGTACAAACAAGTTATCTCAAAAGTGCCTGACTCACTTTGAGATATGATAAGACACGCACCTTCAGCAGAAACCGTCGCCAGTAAACCAAAACGAATCAAAATATGCAGCCAGTAAGAACATCAAATCAAGCCGAAAATATGTTAATTACTAGAGTTCATCGTTGAATAAAAATTCAACTCACCAAGACTAGTAAAACATTTAGAAGACCAACTGTAATAACCACGACCATCAGCAGATACACGCTCAATTAAATAAACCAAACAGTAGTAGTAGCAAATCATTCCCACGTGAAACAACAAAAACCACGAGTGAATGCAGCTGTCCCAATCATCACGTGAGACCAAGGCAGAGCATCTACCCATCTTTGACCATATGACAACCACACTTGATTCACAAATAATTCGAGCCATCCACCAATCAAAACCAAGTATGCAAATCAGAAGCAATTATAAACGATATTAGACCATACTGAAATAATAAAACCCCCGTCCAATATTATATCATATGACCAATGGAAATCAGTATTAATAGGGGCCTTAAATGACGGCTTGAATATCTTGCACTGATCCCCAATCTAACGTGTACTATCCCATGTGATCACACAGTAATCTTGATTAATCAAATGGAATCTCACGTGACAAAATAAGTCATCAGCAGAAACATAACTACTACTGACCAATTAAAAATAATTTGCAACCCCTGGGTCCCTCGTACAATGAATTGATAAATGATAAATCAAGATCCACAGTATTCAATCACAACAATGAATCCAATTATAAATAAAAATAAAATCATACCCTCATGTACGCCTAGCCTTAATAGCCACATCTGATGTTTCAATTAGAATCTTTCGACTGCTCCAATACACCGATTAGGGTATACACCCTAATTACCCAAAAACCTTATAAACCCTAGATCGAGAGCCACCCGCTCTGAAACCAATTGTGAAAAACCAAGATCCGGACTCAACTAGGGTATGAGTAACATTGATTGATTAGATGCACAGTGGAATAGAAATAACACAATCAACATCACTAATAAGGTTTTCTTTATTAAAACATAAAGAAACTAATACTACTACTACTAGTACAAGACGCTCTATGCGTTTGCTAGACTCTCATTAGGAGATGTCTTCTATGAAATGAAATGAAAGGATGAGTTGGTAACCCTAGCCGCCATCCCTCTTTATATAATAGAGGGAGGTTACAAACCCTAGCTTACTAGAAAAGCTAACTATTACATATTAGGTCCTTATTGTTTCTTCTTTCTTCATTCTTGCTCGTGGTTTTGTAAACATCAAATCTATAATTCCCAACACGACGCGTGTAGCGTTATCACTACTCCATGTACAACTTATGATTTGATGGATTATGATATGTGATTTTATACGTGGCTATTGGAGTATCTCCTTTAGTATTTGAGCTCGTGGGCAGTATTTTGATTATGTGACAATATTATTTCTGACATTCTTATTCATTTGTTTGATGTTCCATACTTTATTCAGTTATTCATTTGATTACACATTCACTCAGTATCTTTATGTGATTCATCTGACTACCATACTATACTCCAGTTCATTTGATTGCTATACTCTCACTCCATTTCGGTTGGATGCCAAGCTTATACTTCAGATTACTACTTCATTTGTTTATTGTGCTATTATATGATTATTTGATCCATCGGTTCACCATGCTAATATGTGATTATCTGATTCATCTGTTACCATGCTAATATGTGATTATCCGTTTATCATGCTATTATGTGACTATTTGCTTCATCCGGTTGCCATGCTAGTATGTAATTATTTGACTCATCTATTTACCATGTTATACCTTTGTTCGCTTATTTCGTGGCTATGTTGGAATCACTCCTAAACTAGAATTGAAGTGTTAGTAATTAATATGTAATAGTTAGCTTAATTATGGCTTTTATGTTAGTAATCAAGGCTAATTAAGCTTTATGTAGAAAGCCCATGAGCCTATGCAAAGCCCAATAAGGAAAGGATAGGAACTTGGTGTGTTGCCCTAGTTCCCTCCTATAAATACCCATGTAAACCTTCATTTGAAGGTTGGTTGTTCACATTTACATTTTACTTATGCTTAAACTTTCTCTCAAGTCCTACGCGTAGAGTGTGTGTGTGTTCATCCGATCCTTCCTTCATCTTATGTCTTCTATTGATGCTTGTGTTATATAAATGGGAACCTAACAGTGGTATCAATCGCCAAATAGTTAGGTGAATGATTTTGTTTTTGAAGTTTTTAAGTATACGCGTAAGTCTCGGTACCAAATCTTTCATATGCTTAAAAAACTTATTTTTTACACTTTAAAATTCAAGATTCTTGTACTTTAAAGGTTATTCGGTGTTAAAGTTTAAGTTTTTGGCAAAAAGTTTCAAACTTTACGTGTATTTCTTTGTTTTTAAGCTTGATTTTATACGTGTTATCAATCCTACGCGTAAGGTGATATCTACTTTTGGATCATCAAGTTTCACACTTTTATGTTATTTTGGTGATATTGAAGCTGTTTCATCATACAAATCTGGTTTAGAAACATTTTTGGATAGAAATCTCAGTTTGGGCAAATCCTACGCGTAACTAAACCCTAGTTATACGCGTAAGATATCAAAGTCTACGCTTAAGCTTTCCTTGGTTTGATCTTCAGTGTTACTGTTTTACTCAGTGTTTTATTGCTTGGATAAGCCTGAAAACACTTCGAATTTGGATATCTTTTACACTAGTAAAGTGTAAAGGATTTTTGGGCAAAAACCCTATTTTTACGCCTAAGCAATAACTTACGTGTAGAATTCTTTACGCATAAGCATTTACTTACGCCTAAGCCTTGTCTTACGCATAAGCAAATCTTACGCCTAAGCATTCTACTACTAAGTTTTTGTTTTACGCATAAGCTAAGGTTCATTAACCCTATGCGTAAGCTAATCATTCGCGTAAGATTACTTCTTACGCGTAAATTGGTGATTTTACGCCTAAGGTTTTCTTTGCCAAAGCTTGATTTCTAAGCTTAAGGATTCTTCATCAACAAAATTTCACTTGACTACAAAGATCATTTTTACAACACAAGTTTCAAGATGTCTCAACCACCATACTCTAACTACTTCCCTCATGTGTATCCTCAACAACAACAACAACAACTCAATCAACAACAACAATTTTATCAACAATTTTATCAACAACTACAACAACAACAACAACAACAATTTCAACAACAATTTCCTCAAGGAGCAATTCAACCACAAATGATTCAACCACCCCTAGTCTTCAAGTACAACCTTACACAAACATTCACAATCAACATCCGTCCAGGAATACTATGAAGGAACCGTCTTGGTTTGGAAAGATGTGTGAAGCTCTAAGTAGCCAACAATCCATACATGAAGCTGGATCACTTGATCGACCTCCAATGCTCACTCCCGGAAACTATGATCAATGGGTGATAAGGTTCTTTAGGTTCTGTGATCTAAAGAAGCCACATGGAAAGTTCTTGAAGAAGGTCATCATGGAAGGTCCATTTCGATGCCTCACCGTCGTTACACCCGAGATCCAAATGCCAATCCACCAAGAGGTGATGTCACCAACATTGCAAGTCTTAATGACCTCACCGCCGATGAACTTCTACATTTTGAAGCCGATGAACTAGCAATGCAATACATCCTTTTGGGATTACCCAATCCGATCCTTCAAGTGTTGATGCTCAAAAGATCGCTAAAGCAATGTGGAACATATTCATCTTCTCATGGAAGGCATCGAACTCAATCAAGAAGACATGGAATCCAAAATCTACTTGGCTTATGAACACTTCATGATTGAACCCGAGAGACATTAGAGTCATATCATCATCGCTTCTCGACATCATCAATGACTTGGACAAACACAACATCATCATGCCAAGAATTGCGCCAACACTAAGTTCCCGAGTAGTCTTGGTCCCGATTGGGAAAAGTATGTCATTTTCATCCGCAAGCTAAGAATCTTCATCATGCTACATACGGATTGTTGTACGACTATTTGAAGCCCCACCAAAAAGAAGTTGACAAAGAAAGGGTTATCCGTGGACAACCTGTTTCACCTTCACTTCCGGATAATCAACAATTAGCATTGTGGGCTCAAGCTTGTTATCCTCAATTCCCGACCTTACAAACTCAATTCACAAATCCTCCACAACCCGCTGCTCAACCATCTGCTAAGATAACACCTTATGATCCGTCACAACACCAATCTCAAGAAACTCAATTGGTTCCATACAACAACAACAATGATCAAGCACTTTACAGTGAATCTAATGAGGATACGAAGCTTTCGATGCATTGCGCAAGGGTTTGTCATGATTGCTAGAGCCTTCGGCCGATACTCAAACAAATCCAACAATCGCATTCGCACCTCATCCAACACAAGGAATCAGTTGTTGTTAACAATGGACGTGTTGAAGTTCGTAATCGAGGTAATGTTCGTCGATGGGCGGTGGTCAAGGGTTTAATCCAATGGGAAGGAATAACATGGGTGCTCCACAACAACAAAGGGCTCAAGTGGTTGAACAGGTAATGCTCGAATGGGATTAATGGTCTTCGCTATAATCGTAATGAGAAGGGTCACTGGCTAATGCATGCCCAAAGCCGAGGACTAGAGGCGGTGCTTATCACAAAGAGGCTTTACTTTTGGCTCTCAAGGATGAAGTCGGTGGAACCCTCACAAACAAGGAACAAAGTTTTATGGCGATGCACTCTCGATGATGATATGGAGGACTTGCAGTGCTAATGCAAAGCAGCTTATGTTGATGGCAAACATGCACGAACTCCACATGAGTGACACAGCCCAGGTATGACACTGACGGCTTGTCTCAGGTACCGGATCAAACCATATTAATCACTGATCTGATAGCTCAGCCAACATCTGCATCCGACGAGGCTCATAATGTTCAACATGAGCCGTTTACATCTCATTCTGATGATACTCAAATGGATCCACTAGTTACATTTGACGATCAAGATAACCTTATGGTTACCATTGATAATCAAGTTGACTCCTTGGTTATACTTTAGGATCTCAATAATGATCATGTGGAGACTCACGTTGAACACGCTAAACCTTTGCCTAATCCAGATATTGAGCTCTTACTTAAGGACCAATAATCCCGAATGGAACAATGTTGTGAACTCAATCAGCAACTAAAAAATAAAAAGGCACTGTTAACTCGGGATATTGAATGCTTAAAAATCAACTCAAAGTTTTTCAAATTCAAGAAAACGTGAAAAAGGTTTTGAAGTCGCTTTGCTAAATCTTACCAAAACGAAAAATCATTAGAAAAACAGATACGTGATCTAGTCGCATCAAAGAATGCTTTGTTGTCTCAAATAGAACAACCGAAATATGATCATAAACAACAACTTAACGCCTCACTTTGGAAACTCAAAAAGCCAAGTCTGAGTTGTTAACTTGTCAAAAACAGTTCTCTGAGTACAAAAAGCATTCAACGAAACGAATAGATGACTATCTTGAGGAAATTGTCGACTTACAAAACAAACTCAAAGAGTTTCGAAATGTTGTTTATAAACATGGTGAGTCAATCACAACTATTCAAAAGTTTACTTTTAAACCAAATCCAAATGGATATGGACCGAATCTTGCTGATTACAAACCAAAGTTTTCAAATAGAGCATTCAAACCAACTCCTGAAGTTTACAAAGGCGTAACATAGAATTGATGATTCCATTATGAGTGTTGCTGAATATAATCGTCAAGAGGAATTTGATGCAGATGACGAGAGTCGGTCAAAAATGGAAAATGTTGTTTATAACAAACCATTTAACTATTCAAAAGCCATTACTTTTGTTACACAACAAGATTTTTCTAACACACCTTGGATTATCACACCTACTTCTGAGGGTCCCCTTTCCAATATTGTACAAATTAATGGTCCTTTACCTTCACTTAGTGAAATAAAACCATTAGCCGAACAATGTATAGTTATAAAATATTTTGAAACATTCATTTCGGACATCAAACTATTGGAACGTGAAATTGAATTTCATTCAAATAAAAGTTGAACATTTTCAATCGCTTCATGCGCAGCAAAAAGAGATATTCTTCAAAAAGAATTTTACCTCATGTCCGAAATTTGAAAATTTGTGCTATATATTGGGAAAGGATTTTCACAAGGAGCTTGGACTTATGAAAAGAGTTTTCGAACAAACGAAACATCGATTTCAAATACAAAACGAAAAGAAAATGTTACGAAAAGATGTTGATTGACTCTTGGAAGATGTTATCTCTGCTGATATCCATAATGTTGTGTTATTACATTCTGTTGCATATGCATTTGATTTCATCACTGCTGATTCTGTTGATTCTGTTGAAAATGTTGAGAATATTGATACCGTGTCACAAATCAAGTCTTTAAAAGTTGAAAATGAACGATTGTTAAACGAACTTTCAAATGCAAAACGTCGTCTTCAATGGTGTCAAAAAGATTGTCACAATCGTGAACTCGCTTTGCAAAACAAAATCAACCAGTTGCATACCAAAACTCTTTGTCCAAAACTTGAGCAACTGGATGATCAAAATGTGTCTTTGAAGTGTCAAATTTCAAAATATGAACAAGAAATTTCAAAAGTGAAAAGGAATATAGTGTCATATTTGATTTACTCAAAAGACTCGTGCTCAAGCGTCAAAAGATGTTGATAATCATCCGCATATACCAAAGATGTTTTACGACGAGACGGACTCACTGCTCGAAAATCTAGATTTGTTACACAAAATCCATGATCTAAAGGCGAGTTGGTGAAACTTAAGCAAGATAGGGATAGTAACACCGTAGTAACTACACCTAAACAGATTCAAACCGACTCTAGAATATCTCATGACAAACCACAAGAATCTAATGTGCTTCCTCTACTCGAACAGAATAGTTGCCTCTTTTCCCAACGCCCGCACTTCACACCTAGAGCAATACAAGGAAGAATAGGAAGTTGCGACGTAAGAAAAGAACAATAAAGAATGTCAAGTAGAAGAACACCTTAGGACTTTGAATAAAACTCAAGTTGCACCCACTTTAGATATTGCGTCCGACAAATGTAATGGAAAAGTGTTGTAACGAATGTCGAACCGTTAAGTAATTTAAATGTTAAGTTTGAAGCTTCTTGTGTTGGTTGTCGTAAAAGTATGTTTTCTGGTTGTCATGACAAATGTGTTGCTACGACTATCTTATCTCGTAAGCGGAACAATAGAAAACGGAATACCTCTAGGCCCACTCATCGCTTCTAAGTCTGTGCTAGGTAAACCGCCTTCTAGTGCTCATGCTTTAATCATTGATGTACCCTTAGAACCCACTTCACCTCCTAGGAAGAACTTATCACCTAGTGCATTCACTAAGACCAAAGCTAAGACTAGTTGGAGATGGCGTAAATGGTTACATAATACACTTGGCTTTACATGGATACCTAAAATCATGAACATGTGTGTTTCATCTATATCCGCATCGGAACCTCTAACTCTTCGGGTTCCACATCTACTTCTATTCCATCCGTGTCGTCCGTGTGTAATGCAGTGATATGATCATCCTCTGGTTGTTGATAGCGGATGTTCCCGACACATGACATGCAATCTCAAACTGTTATCAAACTTTATTTCAAAGTTCATTGGCATTGTCGATTCGGAATGATCACTTCAGCCTATTATGGGCTACGGAGATTACATCAATGGTAACATCGAAATTAGCGAGTTTATTATGTGGAAGGTCTCGGTCACAATCTCTTTTCACCGGTCAATTTTGTGATGGAGATTTGGAAGTTGCTTTTAGGGAGAAAACTTGTTTCATTCGTGATCTACAAGGAAACGATCTTATGTCCGGTCAACGCACATCAAGTCTCTACACAATCTCAATGCAAGACATGATTGCTTCTTCTCCCATCCGCTCACTTTCTAAGGCTACATCTACAAAATCTTGGCTATGGCACCGCTGCCTCTCACACTTAAACTTTCAAACCATAACCAATCTTGCACGGTACAAACTTGTTGAAGGTCTCCCAAGATTTCGGTATTCTAAAGATCACCTATGCTCGACTTGTGAACAAGGGAAAAGCACTCGTGCTCACTTTCCTTCAAAGGTGGAACACACCACAAAGATGTGCTTCATCTTCTTCACATGGATTTGTGTGGCCCGATGCGCGCATGACGATTAATGGCAAACGCTACATCTTGGTAATTGTAGATGACTACTCAAGATGGACTTGGGTTTATTTTCTTCAAGTAAAGATCAAGCTCCACAGATGATCATCACCTTTCTCACGAAAATTCAAGTTCACTCCGAATACAAGACGACAAATCGTAATGCATAAAGGAACTGAATTTGTGAATCAAACTCTTCGTGCATTTTATGAGAAAGTGGGAATTGAGCATCAAACATCAATTGCGCGAACACCGGAACAAAACAGAGTTGTTGAAAGACGAAACCGTACGTTAGTGGAAGCTGCAAGAACAATGTTAATTAATGTTAAACTTCCTGATTACTTGTGGGCTGAAGCCGTGTCAACCGCATGCTACACTCGGAATCGCTCAAAGATTACCAAACGCCACAACAAAAGACCTTATGAGCTTATCATAACTGAAAACCGAATCTCAAACACTTTCATGTATTTGGATCTCTTTGTTATCCAAATAATGATCGTGATGACTTTGGTAAGCTCAAATCCAAAGCTGACATTGGAGTATTTGTAGGATATTGTGAAAACTCTAAGGGTTTCCGATCCGAATCGCCGTACAAGGAGATTATGGAAACGATTCATGCAAATTTCGATGAGCTTACGAAATGGCTTCGAGCATAACAACTTGGAACCCGGTCATAACCGCTTAAACTTCCTCAAACCCCATCATCACCGAACCTAGTTTACAACTAACTCGACGTCAAATGGAACAACTATTTGCTCCTCTTTTAGTGATGATATTGATGAACGTGCACCGTGTATCCAATGTTTCACCGCTCAACCCGATCAAAATCCAATACCGATACACTGCTACAACAACTACCGCTGAGGAAGCACCACCAATTGATTCTACAACAACAATGAACAAACCGCATCCAATGACGCCGAACCACCGATGATCTTCTCGAACAATGAAGTACCCCCACCGCAGATTATGATCCAAATGCGTTCTTCAACCCTTTTGCTAATGCTTCGCTACTTCGATGTTGCGGAATCATCTACAAGTCATTTGAATCCTCCTAATTTGCAAAATGTATATCAACATCAACCCTCCACACATCGTTGGACTAAAGACCATCCTCTTGAGAACATTATTGGTAACCCTAATC
This sequence comes from Chrysanthemum lavandulifolium, assembly GCA_022545495.1. Taxonomy (NCBI): domain Eukaryota; kingdom Viridiplantae; phylum Streptophyta; class Magnoliopsida; order Asterales; family Asteraceae; genus Chrysanthemum; species Chrysanthemum lavandulifolium. Next base: position 51,215,204 of record CM040238.1, on the reverse strand, counting down.
AACCAACAGAATTAGACAACGCCTTCACACAGACGGTGAACATTGCATTTATGCACTCACCGCTTGCCAATCTGAACCTAAAACATTAAAGAAGCAATGACTTATGACAACCGGATTGAATCCATGCAAGAAGAACTCAATCGCTTTAAACGTCTTGAAGTATGGGAATTGGTTGAAAGACCAACAGGGTCTATGTTATTGGTCTCAAATGGATTTGGAAAACAAATTGATGTCAAGGAACCGGTTATCGTAAATAAGTCACGTCGGTGGCTAAGGGTTATAGACAAGAAGAGGGTATTGACTTTGAAGAATCCTTCGCCCCGGTTGCTCGCCTTGAGGTCAGACGGATTTTCCGGCATTTGCGGCTCACATGAACATCACCGTTATCGATGGATGTCAAAACGGCTTTTCTCAATGGCAAACCGAAGGAAACGGTCTATGTCACCAACCGTAAGGATTCGTTGATCCGAGTTCCCGAACCATGTCTACAAGTCGAACAAGGCTCTCTACGGCCTCAAACAAGCCCCTCGGGCGTGGTATGATAAGTTATCATCCTTTCTTATTGCCAATAATTTCACAAAGGTTCGGTCGACCTAACACTTTTCATACAATATCACGGGAACACATTTTAATCGCTCAAATTTATGTGGATGACATCATTTTGGGTCAACACATCTAAAATACTCAAACGCTTTTTCAAAACTTATGAAAAACATTTTGAAATGTCCATGATGGGTGAACTTACATTCTTTCTAGGATTGCAAGTTCATCAATCACCCCGTGGTATTTTCTTGAGTCACCCAAATATGCCCTTGAAATTTTAAACAAACATGGAATGCAAACTGTGATACCTATGCCACACCAATGGCACATACCAAGAAACCGGATGTCGATTTGCATGGGAAATTGGTTGACCCTACCAAATACCAAGTATTATTGGGTCTCTCATGTATCTAACAACCAAGAGGGGCTCGACATTGTATTTGTTGTATATCTTTGCTCCGCTATCGACGAGACCAATCGAAACTCACCTCTCGAGGCTAAAAGAATCCTCCGATACATCAAGGGAACCATTAATTTGGGCCTCGTATCCGAAGGATTCGGTTTTGAACTAATAGCTTTTTCGATCGATCACGCAGTTGCTTAGATTCTCGAAAAGTACTTGAGCTCTACAATTTCTTGGTGATAAACCGTGTCATGGCAATCAAGAAGCGGATTGTACATCACTGTCCTCAATCAAGCGTAATATGTAGCCATGTCGGCGTGTTGTGCTCAAGTCATTTGGATGAGAACACAACTCAAAGACTATGGTTACATATTTGATGTAATCCCGATGTATCGCGACAATCGAAGTGCCATTGCGATCTCGCAACTCGCTCAACATTCAAAATCAAAGCACATCGATCTTCGATATCATTTCATCAAGGAGCACGTGGAAAAGGGTACCGTTGAATTATACTTTGTGGGTACCGAATACCAATCGGCGATCTTCTCACCAAAGCCTTAGCTCCTGCTAGGTTTAATGAGTTGGTCCACCGATTGGTATGCGGTGTTTGACTCGCAGGAACTGGATGAACTTTTAAAACATTCTTAAAACCAGTCCAACACCAAAACCTCCTTTGTAAATATTTTCAAAAACAAAATACAAAAATAAAATCTGATAAAACTACAAAAATATTCTTCTATCTATATTTCCTTTTTACATGGCAAGTACAATTCTTCCGTCAATACTTTACTCTTTCAAAATTCAGTATTTTCTTGGTCAAGTGTTAAGGGGAAGAATGTAAATATTTTTCTGACTCATAAAACCCTGTACTTGCATGTTACCTTATCCCGGTTGTTTCTTTGATAATGGTGGTCACATTTCTGGTTTAACGTCTCTCCCCGGACTCAAATTTATAAAATTTCATTATTTCTTAAGTCGAGGGGGAGTGTCGTCAAGTTTCTTTCCAAATATCAGTCTTTACGTAACAAAAATGGAAGTTATGGGCGTTGGATGAAAATGGTTAAGGTGGAGGGACTGATGTTGTCAAAAGCTTAAACTAATTTTAAACAAAACACTCCACCAACTTTTTTTAACACATTTATTTCTATCATTTATTATCCCAACCACCAATCCTACGCCTATCCTTCAATCTTCAAATCCGTGTTTTAATCTCAAATTTGTAAGTGTTTTATGATCTTGGTGTCATTACAAACAATGGTTTTGAATTCATTTACAAATCCAACGGTTAATTTTTGTGTTTGGGATGATTTTGTGTTCTACGATAAGCGTATGAACACAAAATCATCATTGGATGTTTTGATGATGATTAATTTTGTGTCAAAATGTTTGAAATCATCACTGTTGTAAACATTTCTAACAAACAAATCCACCCGTAAACACGATTTAATAGTTTTAAAGAATTAGGGTTCATGCATAGATTTGGGTGTTTTCATTTGGGAGAGTTTCGTTAAATTGATGGTTGTGTTATGTTTTAAACATGTTTAATTGACCAAAACCATGCTTGAATCATACCCGAAACATTAATTTGGTGAAATTGAAATTTAGGGTTTATGTTCATACGAAATGGGTATTTTTGATCCATTAGGTCTTTGATGTTAAAACTTGTTGCAACATAGTCATATGGCCTCTTATATATCCCGTAAAAGATTTGGTGCAATTCCTATGGCTAGATTCCTTATTCGTAAATCTTGAATGTTTAGGGTTTAAGTTTTACGCGTAAGCTAATCTTACGCAGAATCGTGTTTGATTGAGATAACATGTGATAACCGAAAGGGATTGAATGTTGTGTTAATGAATGATGTTATGATGAATTTGTTTCAGGTTATTACGCGTGAAATATTCAAAATCAAGGTTAATTGAGCTTCTACGCATAAGGATCACCTTACGCGTAGAATGTTATGCGTAAGAGAAATCTTACGCGTAACCTTTACGCGTAAGGTTCTACAAAGGGGACTACGCGTATCCTGTGAAGGATATGCGTAAACAGTAACCTTTACGCATAAGGTTCACTCTTACGAGTAAGCCTTACGCGTAAGGTTCCACATACGCTTACGCGTAAGCTCTATGCCTAAGGCTATCTTTTCCTACGCGTAACATTTCTTACGCGTAAGTCAAGATCCCACGATAAGCTTATGCTTACGCGTATAACCACTCTTGCTTACGCATAAGCTTGGAATTTTACGCCTAAGCCTTAGATCAACCAAAATTATGAATTGTTACGCGTACAAACTTGTAAATAAATAAATCATAACGTCACGAAACCAAAAATGTCACTAATAAGCTTAAATGTTTAATAAGTTGAGAAAATAAGTGAAAACTTGGACTTTAAAACTCAGAGTTAATCTATTCACAAAACTTAACACGACATCTTTGGACTATTGGACTAACAAGTGACATTGAACTCATAACAATCATTGACATTTCACATTCAATAAATAGACATTAAAATCAACTGTTGACTAACGTAATGTCTTTCGATATGTTGGTTCTTTTGGCTAAATATCTTTCAGATCACGATATGGACGTTCAAATGAAAAATGTGGATGCACCAAATGTTCTCACAGTTGAAGACATCTTCCCCAACGGTTACCCAATGAAGATTGGAAAGAATAATCTCAGAGTCGACTTTGACAACTTCACTTGTTCTGAGTCATCTTGTTAGATTGAAGTGGATATTCTGAAGACTCATCAATACCAGAACATCCTCACAAATTTCGCCATCGTGTCTTGAGATCTATCTTCACCAATTCTGGCACACGATACAAAAGGTCAAAGGTCAAAGTGTTGTGACGGTGACGCTCAATCACAAACAAGTCATCATCACTCCTGCAGATCTAAGGGATGTTCCTCTTCTTCCAACCATTGAGCCTACTGAGTTCTCTGCTACTCCTACGGAAGAGACCGTTCTCCAATTCATGGTCGACATCGGCTATGATGAAGTTGCTGAGGTTATCACGAAACACTCCTCAGTGGATCTCAAGAACATCCCTCAACCATGGAGAGCACTGTACATCATAATTGCTAAATCAGAGTCCGGACGTGACAGTGGATATGAGCACCCAAAGCTCATGGAACTTCAAATTTTTTGGGGCATGGTCAACATGAAACATATTGAATATGCTACTCTAATCTGGGACGACATGATGACTTACCTTAGAAGGCCTGGCTCCAAGATCCCTTATGTCAGATATACAAAACTGTTGATCAAGAGGATTCTTGAAACCAATCTAGATATTCCCCAAAGACTTAAAGACCCCAACCATCACTCCGAGCTACTTGAACCCACACTCAACATGGTAAGATTCAAAGAATCTACCACGAAGAAACAGGGTGTAGTGTTTCCAGATTATCTTCTTAATGATGCCATCAAAGGACTTCAATCGTACAAACGATATCTGGTAGCAGTTGAAGCGGGCAAAGTAGGATTCATTGATGGTAAGTCTTCTGGTACACCTGTTAGGAAGACCAGGAGAGGCAGTGCTGGAAGTATTGCGAGCACTGAGAGTACAGAAGGTACCCAAAGAGAACTCACACACTCAAGAAGAGAGTTCCTCTTACTGAAGCCATCCCTATTCCCAAACCAGAACCGATGAAACTAATGGACGAGGATTCAGAGGAGACTGACACCGATGAAGAGGTTATCTATTCTGAAACTCCCATAGATAACCCACTAACTGTTGCAAAACCTCCAAGTCCTAAGGCTGATAAAGGGAAAAATCCAGTGCTTGAGCAAGAAGAAGAGAGCTCCAACGAAAAGCCACTGGATGAAGACAGAGACTACAGAAAGAAGCTCAAGAACCTCAGACTTCAACATGTTGCTCAGGAGTTCACCCGTGAACAAACTCGTGGCCCCGGAGGGTCAAGTGGTGGTGTACTATCTACACCAGTTTCCGATGCGGTTAATCAACCCGATAAGGGAACTGGTACCACCACCCACGAACAACAACAAAAGCAACTTGAGGATTCTATCGTCTATGACTTTGAGGAACCGTAAAAGGAAAAGTTTGAGAAAATTCGATGAAGATGTTGAGGTCAAGCTAAAGAAAAGCGTAAAAGAAGCTCAAGCTCATGCGGATGAAGAAGCTAGGTCAAGGTCAAAGAAAAGGCTCGTCGAAAAGGAAGCCAAAGATTATCTTCTTGACAGTCCCGCACATACACAAGAACGAACTTCTGAGCCACAAAAGGACCCTGAGCCATCTCATGACTCATCATCAGACTCATCTTCTCATTCATCACCACCAACATCAAAGGATAGCACAAGATCAGCATCCAAATCAGTTAAGAAACCTACCGACACTTGGGCATCACGAGCTAAGTCTAAGATTGTTAAAGTTATCAGCAAGCAAGGAAGAAGAATGTGGTCAACAAGAAACTAGATCAGCTTGCGGACAGAATCAATCTACTTCAGAAAGTGATAAACGAGATGTTGGGAGAAAGGGAACAAATCCAACAGCTTCTTAATAGAGATTTACAGGGTGAAATGAACAGGACTGCCAGAGAATATACTCACAAGTTTCTTCTCGACACTGTCCCTGGCGTGACAAGAGAAATGTTCACCAGACAACTATATCCGAATCTCATGCAGTTGGCCAAGCAAACAATAAGATCAACGCCTTTAACAGTTACAATCAACCCAACTGAGCCTACACCTTTCTCCGATTTAGAATTGGTTTCCAAGCTTGTACCTCAAATGTCAAAACGATCTGCAACATTTACCTCTGACGAAGGTAAACTGTTTGACGCATTCCTGGATTACCAACTCAAAACTTCATGCAGAGCGGCAGCTGAACAGCCAAAGTGTCCAAGAGACGATGATGATGCGGATAAAGACAAAGAGTCAAAACGCAAGAAGAAGTCTGGTGAATCCTCCTCTATGACACCACCACCCCAAAGGACTCCCACCGAAAGAAGATCTCCTCCACGCTCGTCAAGCATGCATAAAACCTCGTGACTCGAGTTACCACCATCAACGGAGAAAACCGGTGATCATTTCAATACACCGGTGGTGACAATGAAGAGATCCCGAGCCCCAACAACAACCCACCTCTCCGCCATAACAAAGAAACCGAGTCCTCATCAAAGCCAAAGAAGAAGACTCGGACCAATGTTGTCTCATGGCTAGATGATGATACAACCGCAGAATACGACTGGTTTTCTAGACTTGTTGATGCTACTCCTTCATTACCAGAAGGTCAAGAAATGGTAGATGGTCGTACTATGGAGCATGTGAATCTGATTCAAGAACAGTTTAAAGTGAAGAAGATGACTAAGGCTGCGCTAAAGAGAATCAAGAATGATGCCTTCCAACTGCTTAAAGACAATTTCGAAAAGTGCAATTGAAGTCGAATACCATCTCGACAACATTGCACGAGCCATGTCGAACAATATCGATTGGCTCAATCCCGAAGCCAACATCGACTTCACAAGACAAGACAAGGCTCCCTACTACACTGATTGGACCAAACCTCTACCAATAATTGGCCGACCGGATCAACCTCAAATTCCATACCGTTACTTCTTCAACAATGACCTCGAGTTTCTTCTACACGGTAGCGATGTGAAAAGGAAGTACGCTACGTCACTCACATTTCTTTTTCCAGCGGCAATCTACTCTCACAATCCAACCATCGAATAAGAAGCTACACATATGTTTGCTGCCAAAGTGGAAAAGTATGACCTTGATGCGATGTATGGGATTCATCATTGGCTCGAACGCCAAGAATCTTCTATAGAAGTCGCTGTGTTCTTAAGTCTAAAAAGGAGGTGTATAGTGAAAAACGGATCATTGCAATCAAGCATGTTACCCTGTCTTCAAAGTGGGACTACACATTCCTCAAGAACATTGTGGTCAAATGACAAGACGAAAAGGAATATGACTTCTGTGAAGCAGATTTTCCAAGATTGTCACTAAATGACATTGAAGATATGTATCTCACTAAGGTTCAAGGACGTATGAGACATTTCTCTACAACCATCCAACGCGAGTACATCAAGTCATTATTAATCTTCATCAGAAGCATTGTGATCCTAGAACGGGTAGAAGACATTCAGCTTGCCGTGGAATCATATCAGAAACGTGTCAATCTCACAAAACCTCAGCTCGACCTTCCCGACATAAACCAACTTGCTCAGTACACCCTCATCAAAAAGCCATTTGAGGTAGTCTACCGAAGTGAACTACATCACAATTGCTTTATGGCGTGCAAAGAGCTTCATAAGTTTTGGGATCATACATTAAAGAAAGTCAGGGACGGATTAGCTTATCGGTTAAAGGAGATTCATGAAAGGCATAGGGCCGAAAAAGAGATGGAATTCGAGGGATAAAAGGGATGTAAAGAAGATCATCACACGGATTGATGAAAGATTGTTCAGAAGGGATCAGATCAGAACCTTGGAGAGGTTCGTAGGCGGTCGTCAAGCATATCTTTCACGGGCTACCAACGCCCGTAACGCATTCCCGAGTTATTGCCGGAATACTTGAGACTCGGTACCCTAGATTTGTTTCTCTTATCATATTTTGATGCATGATCTATATCGACTATGGCTTATGCACACATAACAATGTACAACCCGTACTTGTCATGAAAGGACCACGTAGTACGCTTGATTGCCACAATCCTTATAAAAGGAGCGAAAGCTTCTTACTTTTGAGTAAAACTTATCAAAACTTTTATTTTTCAAAGTTTTGCTCAAAAGAACAAGTACTTCCCCTTATGATTTTCAAAACCTCAAAAGTTAATATCACTTGTTGAGGGGGAGTATTTGAATTAAAACTTTGTTCACTAATTGTTCTTCATGGTAATCTTCCCGCAAAACTCAAAATGGACATATTCGATATCAAATTTCGTCAAAAATAGCATTGATATGCCATTTTTGAGGGGGAGAAAATTATCTGATAAGAAATATGTTGTGCATTGCAAATTAATCGTTGTGCTAAAAGACTTAACTAATGAATTGACGAGATCTTAAATGTTAGTAACTCGAAAAGACTTGTCCGGGACGGGTAATAATTTCAAACTAGTTCGCTAGTGATGTAAACGTGTCTCGCAAATGACTTGTCCTAGTAGAATGTACCATTCGAGAAACTCTTGGTAGACATGAACTTTGATGGGTTTGACAACCTTTTGAGGTTTGTCCACACCTTCAAAGTAGTTATTAGAGCAAGTTGTCACCTAAAAGCTAACAATGTAACTCTTCAACTATGCAACGTAACCGTGTCTCGCGGGGAATTGTCTATCTAGAGTTGACCAATTCAAAAGTGCGCGCTCTTCTTTCACCGTGCAGATTTATGTCAAAATACTCAAGCACGTGTGGAGGGGGAGTGTTAGCCTTATTAGTTTTTATTAGAAGTGATGGTCATTTACATTTAGGAACTTTGTAACGTGTGTTAGATATCGTATTAGAATAGTCAACGGGCTTGTGGATTGGACTAAGCTAAATGGCTAGAAGTTATGTTAAGCTAGCCTTGTATAAGTTGTCATCCAATCCAAGTCCAATCCAAGCCCATCCCAAAGCCCATTAGGGTATATGTATGAACTATAAATACCCTCAAAGTCTCATTTGAGGGTGTGCTTCGAGTGTGTGTGTGTGTGTGTTTTCTTTGGAATATACAACATATTGTGTTCATCTTTCTCTCTACACATACACGGTTTCATTACATCAAGTCACCATCTTTCTCTTAATCTTTCCTTCTTTATTTCTACGCATAATTTGTGTTTGTGTTTCGTGGTCTACGCGTAACGTGGTATTTGTGATATAAGGTTGATATATCTAAGGTCCTACAATTGGTATCAATCACCTAACAATGGTTTAGGAGTGTTTGTGTTCATTTTTTGGTTAAAGCTTTTCAAAAAGGTTGCGTTTTTTACATAGAACGAGACCTCTTTGTCATAAAGTTTTGATTTTTACGTGGTATTAAGCTTAAAGTTGTAGACTTTATTGATCTTTAAGTGTTTTGGAAGAAGTTTGTGCAAAAGAAATCGATTGGAAACGTGTTTTGGTGAAAAATTCGTGTTTTTGCAAAAGCGGGCTTTTTTACGCGTAAGCATCTTTTGGTCAAAACCCTCTTTTTACGCGTAAGAAAGTCAAAACCCTAGTTTTCTACGCATAAGGTTTTACGCGTAAGATTTGAATTTTACGCATAACGTACACTCTACGCATAAGTTAACACTTACGCGTAAGGTTTTTACGACTAAGAATTCTGATTACGCATAAGCTTACGCTTAAGCCTAAAGGTTACGCGTAAGATACTGTTTACGCATAAGGAATCCTACGCATAAGCACCAATTCCTACGCATAAGAACAGGTTTACGAGTAAGATTTTGAGCAAAACTTCAAACGGCTATAACTTGTGAACCGTAACTCCGTTTTCAGCGTTCTACCCATCAAAACGACCGTGAGAATGAGGAGAATAGACCGCCGAATGAACTAAACCTTCAAGTCCTAAAAACGCTCCGAAAAGAAGTTATTAAGGTTTTTAAGTTTTTAGACCCAATTTTCACTACAACAACCAAGCTTAATCTTCATCAAACACAACTCCTTTATCGTTGACTCGATCCTACATCAACTTTATCATAACATACCTTCATCAATGGCAACTCAACAAGACATTCATGCAGCTGGTGCTGAAAACCGTCCTCCTATGCTGGAAAAAGGTGGTTATCTTCAATGGACAAGTCGTATGCTTCGTTACATCAAGACCAAACCTAATGGAAAATTGATGATTCAATCCATTACGAATGGACCCTTCATACCTCGACAAGTCCAAGACCACGAAATCTTGATGCAACACCTCCCGTCCCACCATCTTTTCGTGTTCATAAGGAATCGAATACATCAAGAGGATCGAAACAAGTCGAAGCGGATGACATGGCAATTCATATTGTCCAACTGGGTTTACCAAGAGACATCTTTGTTCTTTGTAGGCAGGTTGTAAACCGCTTTCTATATGTGGGAACGTGTTAGACGGCTTTGTCATGGAATGTAAATTGGTCAACAAGATACGGAGAACAAGTCGCTAACTGCATGGGAGAAGTTTACATCTACTCCGGAGAATCCATTGAATCCTACTATGGAAGGTTCTGCACTTTAATGAATGAGTGATCGAAACAAGTTGACACCCGAACTATCGTGAGCAACATCAAGTTCTGAACAATCTACCGGAAGAATGGGAATGATATGTCACTATTGTCAACCAAACAAAAGACTTACATCAAATGAACTTTGATCAACTCAACGATTTTACGAAACAAAACCAAAATGAAGTGAATGAAGTCGAGGCAAGAAAGATTAGCAAAGAATCATGATCCATTGGCACTCATTGCAAAAACTCAAACTCAAAGTGAATACACAACAACAAGCTTCATCATCTTCCACTAACAACAACTCGCAACAATACATCCTCAACAACAAACCCGTCCACCGTAACAACAACATTACCAGAACAAGGAATCACCGATCTTGAAATTGAACAAGAACAAGCTTTGCTACATGCATTTTCATTTTGGGTAAAGCATTGAAGGCGCTATTCCACACCAACTAACAACAACCAAAGGATTTCATCAAACACTCACACAGAAAATCGCACAAATAGGGTGTGAACATGGGTCATCAAGGACAAATGGTTGGAGTTATTGCGAACACACGAGGATATGCCACCGGATTTCGGATGGGTAATCAGCGGTTCGAATCGGGGTAATTAGTTGGGTCGAATGTTGGTAATCGATGGGACGAAATGTTGGGAATAAGCGATGGGTAATCGAATGGGAATGTTGCGACTCCATCGTTGGGAATTATGGAAATGTGAATCGTGGTAATCGGGTTAAGTGTTATAACTGTCAAGGATTGGGTCACATGGCAAGGAATTGTCCAACTAAGTCGAACAAGAAGATCGTGACTATCTTCGTACTATCTTGTTAGCACGAAAGACGTAAGCGAGGATTACAGGTTGAGTCTTGAGGAAAATGATTTTTCACTATTATGGATGATTTGGAAGACCTCGAGGAAATCAATGCAAACCGCATCTTCATGGCAAATCTTGAGAGACTAAGTGCGACACCGATTACGACGCACCTCCTGCCTATGACGCCAATGCAGATCTCGAGGTACCAATCATCGATCCATGCTATAACAATGTCATATTTGATGTGTTTACTCATGAAGAACGACATTTTGTGACATCGGCACCTACTTATGATACATACCGGACAATCCGAGTTGTAGCAATACTAACTCGAGACTCGGATGTGGATCCTAGTGGAGAATGTGTGGCATAAAATACTGAGACTGATGAGGAAACACGTGCTTATTTTGAATCATTAATCAATAACTCTGGCATTGAAATCAAGAAATTTAGAACGGTCAATCGCGAAGTTAAGGCCGCGAATGCTAAATTGACCACTGAGCTTGAGAGTTACAAGGAGAACGCAAAAGCCTTTGAATTTCATAAAAACAAAGAATCATAATTAGAAATTGGTGATCGAAATCTGGTTTCTAAAGAACATCTATTGCAAATCAAGTATAACACACTTGATGTGAATTTGAACTTGAAAATTAAATCTTTAAACAAGGAAATTTCTGATTTAAATGACCAACTTTCTAAACAAAAGAAATATTTTCGATCTTGAAAAGAGAAGAAGTAGTTGATTCTTGATTTTTCAAAGCGAGAAGATTCTCTTCTTGATGAAATTCTTGATAAAATGAAAAATCCAATCTTTGGAAAATTTGCTTCTTACAATGGGTCATTCACTCAAACAAACAAGATGCTTTCTAATCAAGTAAATCCGCGTTTTCATACTAATCATAGAATGGCACTTGGTAACGACCCTTCTTCGCTTCCTCAAGAAAGCTCGAAACCTCGAATGTGTTAAACAATGGAAATGTTTTACATGAACCTATTATTGTTCGTGATTCTCTTGAAACGTTAGAACTATCTCGAGGAGAGTAGATCAAAATGAAACAAAAATCCGAAATCAAACCAATTGATTATAACAAATGGAACAAAATTAACGGAATTACTTTTGTTAATCAAAAGAAAAGTCAAAGTTTTCCATCACACCAAGTGTTTCAAACAAAGAGTCAACACATGTTTCAAAATCTGTTTCAAAACCGGTTGTTGTCTCAAATTCTCTTCGAACATTGAACAAATGTCTTCAAACAATCCTTTTAACACAAGTGATGCGAGAAGTATTTTAGAAAATGTGAAAACTAGAATTGCGGATCTTCAAGACCTCGTTAAAACTAAAACCAATATTACAACAAACATCCGGTTTAATAGTTTTGATAATGAAAATAAAAAGTATTTTGAAACTCAAATTGCCCTCACCGAATAACATCAACTCAAGGGTAATTCATTTTGAACAAGCGTTTTGAAAGAAACAGTGACTTTGTCAAGGACCATAAATCCCTAGTAAAGCAAGCTAATGATTGTGTGGAACACATCAAATTTTGGAAAATTTAAATGACTCTCTTGAAGATGTTCGACCATCGATATTATGTCCATTATTTTACAAACATATTGTTGAAGATCATGAAAGACTCGATCGAGACCTCCAAAATTGTTTCAAAATATGAAAAAGCACTTGAGAAACTTGAAAAGAAAATGTCTCATATTTTAAACAACTTGATCAAAAAACTAAGGAATGCAAGTATGACAAACTGTCGTATGAGCGTGCCTACAATGACATGAAAGCGAAAAATGATCTTTTGAGGGCTCAGCTGGAATGTCAAAAAGGAAAGGCAGTGGATACTAAAATTTCAAAACCATTGACTGAGGAGAAAGCAAATGTTCCCAAACCGGTCTTAAAACCAAAAATGTCTGTTTCAATGCCTCCTCCAAAAGTCAACGAGAAAAATGAATTAAAACCAGTCACTCCACCTGCCTTGCCTAAATAAAATGTTGAAAAAGGAAAAGCGGTTATTGAGAAACCAAAAGTGTTAGCACCTGGCCTTTTTAAGATAAGTACCACTAATGCGTCTGCCTCCACATCTAAAACATATGGAACAAACGACATAATTTTAGAAAAGCTCGCTAAAGAGACTAGGAAAGCTGAAACCACTTCTCTTGATAAAAATGTGAATCCTAATGAGTGTGCCTTACCTTCTACAGGACTAGGAAGCACCTCTAGGAGCAGCAGACTAAAGCCTAAGAGCAATACAAGGAACAATAGAGTCTCGCTTGCCTCTAAGAGTAGTCGCTTGAATAAAGAGAACAAAGTAGAAGCACACCCTAGGAATTTACCGCTTTGTAATAAGAAAGACATTTCATCTGAATGTAATGAACGTAGGAACTCTACTAAGTTTAATGAATGTGTTGAATCTCTTTGTTTAACTTGCAAGAAATCTTTAACTAATGTTCATGATGATTGTGTTTCTAAGAATGAGATTGTTAAGCATGTTCAGAAGAACGTTCCCAAACGAACTTATGCTAAACGAATAGGAAGACTAGTTGCGAGACTTAGGCTTTACACTACTGACAGGGAGCATAATGTTTACTTTAGGGATGGCATTTGGAAACCCACGGGTAGAACTTTCACACTCCAGAATGGTAGAATGAGTGATGAACCTATCTTACCAATAGATAACTTCTATGAGTGTGATCAGGATTTTACCTCTAACCCAAAGGAACCAAAATCAAAATGGTTTCCAAAATCTTCTTCTTCAGTTATTGGCAGGTTATCGAAATATGTCTTTGGATCGTCGACTCGGGTTGCTCCAAGCACATGATTTGGGAATCTGAAGTCCGATCAATTTAGTTTGAAATTCATGGGAACCGTACGTTTGGAAATGATCATGTAGCGACTATCATGGGTTATGGAGATCTACCTTTTGGAAATTATTTGATCACTCGGGTTTACTATGTCGAAGGGTTGGGACACAATTTGTTTCGATCAGGCGCCTACGTGATGCGATTTAGAGGTTGCTTTTAGGAAAAATGCGTGCTTCGTTAGAAACTAGAATGGCACTAATCTCTTAACAGGGAATCGTGATACAAACTTGTATGCTATCGACATTAACCAAATGGCCTCTTCATCACCAATATGTCTTATGACACGAGCATCTGGAACAAAGTCCTGGTTGTGGCATCGAAGGTTATCCCATCTCAATTTCGACACCATCAACAAACTGGCCAAAGACAACATCGTCAATGGACTTCCAAAGTTCAAATGCACCAAGGATCACTTATGTCCATCATGCGAACAAGGAAAAAGCAAAAGAGCATCATATAAACCCAAATCCGTACCTAGTTCGGAAGCAAGGTTGCATATGTTGCACATGGACTTATGTGGCCCAATGAGAGTTGAAAGCATTAATGGGAAAAAGTATATTCTTGTTATCGTCGATGATTATTCAAGATATACATGGGTTAGGTTTTGAGATCAAAAGACGAAGCACCGTGCATCATCATCACCTTCACGAAACATATTCAAGTACTTCTTCAAGCTCCTGTAAGAGTTGTAGAATGCATAACAACGTAATTCACAAATCGAGTTAAGAGCTTATTTTGAAGATGTTGGTATAACTCATCAGACATCAGTTGTTAGAAATCCACAGCAGAATGGGGTAGTTGAAAGAAGAAATCGTACTCTTGTGGAAGCTGCTCGCACAATGCTAATTTATTCTAGTGCACCATTATTTCTATGGGCCGACGTTGTTGCCACTGCTTGTTTCACTCAGAACCGATCCCTAATCCATCCAAGATTCAATAACCCCATATGAAATAGTGAACAACAGACAACCTGATATCTCTTACTTTTACGTGTTTGGTGCTTTGTGCTATCCGACAAATGACAGAGAAGATCTAGGGAAACTGAAAGCTAAAGGTGATATTGGAATCTTCATTGGATATTCAGATAGCTCGAGGGCATTCAGGGTGTATAACCGGCGAACTAGGAGGATCATGGAGACGATGAACGTGAATTTTGATGAATTTTCACAAATGGCTTCTGAGAGACTCGCTTTAGAACCCGCACAAAACCCGCAGACTTCCGGACATATCAGTTCAGGACTCATACATCAAAGAGCTCCATCAACTTTTGCTGGCACTCCTCATGAACATGAATGGGAGAATTTCTTTGAGTTAATGTTCGATGAATATTATGGTGGAACTTCGACAAATGCATCAAACCATCATTCCGCTGCACCCACTCAAAATCATCCACCACCACCAACAGAAGATGCATCTACAACGGTCGAAACCAATGCACCAACTCCATCAACATCATCTACATCTACTCCAGCAACTCCAATTCTTCAAACAGTTTTACCAGCAGTTGATGAGCAAAACCAAAACATATCATTTCAAGAAGAACCTACTCAAAACCAAAACAATGCAATGTTAGATGAAGACTTATTTGAAAACCCGTTTGCTACGGAATTAGCTGAATCGTCTTCAAGCTTACGAGAACCATCTAACTCGCACTCGCATAATCTACGGTATCCTTCTACTCTGAAGTGGACAAAAGACCACCCAATTGAACAAGTTATTGGTGAACCTTCACGGCTAATTCAGACGAGACGCCAACTTTCCACCAATTGCGACTTATGCATCTACCTTTGCTCAATTAGCAATATAGAGCCAAAGAACATTCGCGAGGCAATGGCAGAACCCGCATGAATAGAAGCAATGCAGGAGAAACTTCTCCAATACCGTCTACATGACTCTTGGGATATGGTTCCAAGACCAATTGACATTCGCGTCATTGATCTCAAATGGTTATGGAAGAACAAAAGGGATGAAGAGATGAGCGTAATTGCAACAAAGCTCGTCTTGTGGCCAAAGGATACGAGGCAGGAAGAAGGGATAGACTTTGAAGAGTCATTCATACCGGTAGCTAGACTTGAGGCGATCAGATTTTCTTAGCCTATCACTCACAAAACATCACGGTTTATCGGATGGACATTAAGACCGCGTTCTTGAATGGAACTACGAAAGAAGAAGTGTACGTGAGTCACCGAAGGCTTCATAGACATGGAACATCCAAACTACGTCTACAAACTCAAAAAGGCAATCTATGGTTTAAAGCAAGCTCGAGGCGTGGTATGAAGAATTGTCCTCTTTCCCGATTCTAAACAATTTCACCAAAGGAACTGCTGATCCTACCTTGTTTACACAAAATGCAAAATGACATTTTGATTGTTCGATTCGTAGACGACATCATCTTTGGGTCCACTAATCCGAATCTTTCAAAACATTTTGAAAATCTCATGAAAAGTAAATTTGAAATGTCCATGATGGGGAACTAAATTTTTTCTTGGTTTACAAATACATCGGTCCCCACGTGGAATTTTTATTAATCAAGCTAAATATACAACCGAGATTTTGAAAAATCATGGTATGGATAATTGTGACTCGGTTGGAACACCAATGGTAACATCACCGAAAATTGGAGCCGATTTGTTTGGGAAACCTATTGATCCAAGAAATATCGGAGCATGATTGGTTCTCTCATGTATCTTCTCGCTAGTCGACCCAATATTCATTTTGTTGTTTGCTTATTAGCACGGTTTCGTGCTAAGCCTACCAAACCGCACCTCAAAGAGGTTAAAAGGATCTTCGGTACACAAGACATCCATTCACAAGGGTCTTTGGTATCCAAGGAATCGGTTTGATCTAATTGCCTTTTCGGATGCGGACCACGCGGTGACCAAGTTACTGACAAAAAGCACATCGGAGGAGCACACTTTTGGGTGAAAAGTTAGTAGTGGTCTTCAAAGAAACAAGATTGCCTTGCACTTTCAACCGTCAAGGCGAGTATGTGTCTCTATCTGCGTGTTGTGCTCAAGTTCTATGGATGAGAACACAACTCACGATTATGGCTTTACTTTCGATAAAATACCTATGTATTGTGACTCGAAAAGTGCCATAGCCATATCATGCAATCTGTTCATCGGTCAAAGACTAAGCATATCGAGTCCGCTACCACTTCATAAAAGAACATGTGGAAGAAGGTACCGTTGAGTTATTTTTCGTGAAGATGACAGTTACCAACTCGCGATATATTTACTAAAGCCCTTCCAAAAGAAAGGTTTGACGATTTAGTTCGACGAATTGGAATGCTGAAGCCTAACCCCGAGGAGTTAGAACGTCTTCTCGAATCTTCTTGAAAATGATTTTCCAAAAGCTTCACCAGTAAATATTTTTGAAAACAAAATACAAAATTTGAAAAACCATCAAAAGCAAAATATAAAAATATAAAACTTTCAAAATACAAAAACAATAGAAAATCAAAAATCCAAAATATTCTTCTCACGACATGTCTCTCGTATAATCGATATTCTGTACGTTTCTAGAAATGTCATTCAACAATGATACGGGCATGTACAGATGCTTGAGCAAGAGTTCTTTAAATTTTTTCTAAAACATGTCGTTTCTCAAATTTTCTTCAAAAATAATGGCTTTCGTATACTTCAGTACGAAACCCGAACAAAAATAATGACTTTTGATTATTTTTCAAATCAAAACTCGTGTTTTTAAAGAAAAAACCAGTGTACGCTTCAGTGCACTACATCTAAAACTGGTGAGAAATCATCATCATCTTGAGCACTTTTTTCAAGATTGTTCAAAAAGATTTTTAAAATCTTTCAAAATATTTTGTGCTCAAGATAACTCCCTCTAAAACCCTTTAACTGATTATGCTTTATTAAAGGAGGAGTATAAAACAAAAATGTTCCGAATTTATGCTTAAATCAAATCCGTTTGTCTCCCCAAAAGATTCTAAAATGTTGTTTAATCCGTTGATATCAAAAATATCATGAATATGCTATTTTTGAGGGAGAGGAGACGTGATTAAAATGTGATCCAAAAGTTTAATGATCGTTGTTTGATTCTCAAAAGAGCTCGACTCAATCGTAACCAATGAATTGACGAATAATGTACCATCTCGAGAAACTTTCTATGGACTTGACCACGACGGGTAATAATTTCAAGCTAGTTCTCTAGTGATGTAAACATGTCTTGAATCGGTCTAGCTCATTTAAATTCGATCAATTCAAAAAGTGTGAACTCTACCCTCTATGTGCGATTACATCAAAACTTATAAGCACATGTGAAGGGGAGTGTTTACGAAAATATAAAACTCTCGAAGTGTTCCAAACATGTTTTCTATCAACAACACTTTGAGAGATTTTCAAGAAAAATGGTTTTATGGCAACAATAGGACAGTCATGGAGTTATAAGGTGACTAAGGATAGGAAATTCGTCCTATAATCCGCCAGAACCGGAGGGATCTACCCAAGGACATCACCAATAGTTTAGAACTAGAAGTCCTTAGGTATGATTGAAAAAGGAGTAATGTGAGAAAGGGGAAAGAAGGGGTTGAAGAATTAAAAAGAAAAGTAATGAAAAAGGGTTAAAAGAAATAGCCCTCCATATTCAACCTTAGGCGTAAACCGAGTTCAATTCATCTCACTCGGTTGTCACTAAGGTGACACTGGTATTGAATACAAAGACGTCATGGACCCAGTGACGCACTGCACTAAACCTTCTAGCCACTCAATTCCTCTAAAAAGGGATTTGTTTCATTCTCACTGGGAACCCTACATAATCTATCGACTTTCTCTTAGAGATTGTTGGTATTGAAGAAGGAGACCCTCTCCCTAGTCTTTGCTCAGAAAAACCAAAATGCACTATTGAGTCTAGAGCCACGAGATTTTTTTAAAAGATCTCATAGGAACACATGACATGACATCGCTTGTTGTTCATCAATAAGGACACAAGTGATATATTCTAGAGTCCTACGCAGATCTTAGCAATCTGTCGAGAACATTTATGAGAGGTTCACATATGTGATCCTCAGTGATTGAATGGAAACTCTGCCGTGGTCAACATCAAACGACCACGGCAGTCACTTCGGTAACTCCACGTGTATTACGCTTAGTGTGTTTCAAACGGTCTCTGATCATAGAGTGATGCTTCGTGTACTTCAGCGACTCATCTGAATTGTAGATGTACTTCGGTATATCGTGTTATCTCACTTGTGGGACTCCAGTTCAGGAACGGCCCTTGTGTGAATTAGAGACTTGTTTTCACAATATGCTGTTAACACACTCGAAATTCAAATTTGTAAGTGCCGGAATCCGCTTATTACTAACCTGTTTTTATGTTTTCTTCTTATGGAAGCTCCGAAGTGGATTGATCGTGCAGATTCTCCACATGCTTATACCAACAACACATGAAAGTTCTCATCAAAATCAAAGGCAACACAAAGTTTAAGATGATTCTTCGTCAATGTCAAAGAATCTACAAAGTTTAAAGACTCGAGAACTACATCGTTGGTAACCAAAAGACAAATAGAAGTGTGAGCATGGTGGAGAAAGGCGTGGAGACACCTAACCAACGAAGTTGACTACGGCAGACAACCACATTAATTGATCACAAAGCATGAAGGAACAAAGAATCAAGACTATTCTATATCTACACGCAAAGTTCAAGCTCAAGGAAAGTAAAGATCTTATCAGGTGGAGCATCTTTTGAATGACCACCCCTTAGAGGGAGATTGTTAGCCTTAATAGTTTTTATTAGAAGTGATGGTCATTCACATTTAGGAACTTTTTAACGTGTGTTAGATATCGTATTAGAATAGTCAACGGGCTCGTGGATTGGACTAAACTAAATGGCTAGAAGTTATGTTAAGCTAGCCTTGTATAAGTTGTCATCCAATCCAAGCCCATCCCAAAGCCCATTAGGGTATATGTAAGGAACTATAAATACCCCTCAAAGTCTCATTTGAGGGGTGTGCTTGAGTGTATGTGTGTGTGTGTTTTCTTTGGAATATACAACATCTTGTGTTCATCTTTCTCTCTACACATACACGGTTTCATTACATCAAGTCACCATCTTTCTCTTAATCTTTCATTCTTTATTTCTACGCATAGTTTGTGTTTGTGTTTCGTGGTCTACGCGTAACGTGGTATTTGTGATATAAGGTTGATATATCTAAGGTCCTACAGGGAGTATTTCTGCAAAATCCTTAACTCTCAACAGTGGTACATAATGCTTTTAATCATAACCAATTTGAGAGATTTTTCATGAAAATGGTTTTATGGCAACATAGGTTAGTCATGGAGTTATAAGGTGACTAAGGTTAGGAATAACCGTCCTATGATCCGCCAGAGCCGGAGGATCTACCCAAGGACACCACCAATAGTTAGAATCTAGAAGTCCTTAGGTATGATTATTAAAAAATAGAGAAAATGAGAATTGGAGAAAGAAGGAGTTGAAGAATGAAAAAGAAAAGTAAAAAATAAAAAGGTGAAAAGAAATAGCCCTCCAGATTATTCAACTTAGGGCAGACACCGGGTTCAATTCATATGCTACTGGTTGTCACTTGATGACGCCGGTATTGAAGATCAAATTCGTCATGGACCTAGTGACGCATGCACTAAACCTTCTTAGCCACTCAAGTTTCTCTCAACAGAAGTTTGTTTCATTCTCACAGGGAATCCTAAGTAAACTATTGGCTTTCTCTTAGAGATTGCTGGTATTGAAGAAGGAGACCTCTCCCTAGTCTCCGCTCAGAAAACCAAAGCGCACTATTGAGTCTAGAGCCACGAGATTCATCAAAGATCTCTTAGGTACACTTGACAATTCATCGCTTGTCGCTCAATAATAAGAACACAAGTGATATATTATCGTGTCCTTCACGGATCTTAGCAATTTGTCAAGAACATTTATGAGGGTTCACAACCGTGATCCTCGGTGATTGAATGGAAACTCCCGTCGTGGTCAACATCAAACGACCGACAAAGAGTCACTTCGGTAACTCCTTGTGGGTTACGCTTAGTGTGTCTCAAATGGTCTACTGATTATGGGGTGATGCTTGGCGTACCTCGTGACTCACCGAATTGTAGGTGTACTTTGGTACATCGCGTTATCTCACTTATGGAATCCAGTTCAGAACGACCTTTGTGAGAATTAGAGTCGTGTTTTCACACTATGTCATAACACACTCAAGTTCAAACTTGTGGCTACCGGATTATTTCTAACCCATGTTTTTATGTTTTCTTCTTATGGATGCTTGCGAGTGGAAAAGATCGTGCTGATTCTCCACATGCTCATACCAACCACATTATATATGAAGTTCTCACAAGATCAAAGGTAACACAAAGTCAAAATGATTCTTCCTCAACTTAAGAATCTACAAAGTTTAAAGACTTAGAGAACTACATCAACACTGAAATCCAACGTTAAAGAGTGTGTGAGCACGTTGAAGAAAGACGTGGAGACACTGGAGCAACGAAGCGGACCTGATGCAGATAACCACAACATACTATCACTACCACCACAAAGAACAAAGATCAAAGAACAAAGATTATGAAGACGTCAAAGCTGAAAAACTTCAAAGTAATCAAGATCCTTACATTGGGGAGATTGTTCGAATCAAGACAATTCTTCTCCCAAGAAAGAAGAATGTCAGAAGACGTCAAAGCTACTATTATATCAGCACCTACAACGTTATCACTCATATCATTAATCACCAACACTTAGGGGGAGATTGTTGGAATCACTCCTAAACTAGATTACAAGTGTCAGTAATTAATATGTAATAGTTAGCTTAATTAAGGCTTTTATGTTAGTAATCAAGGCTAGGCTCATGTAGAAAGCCCATGAGCCTATGCAAAGCCCAATAAGGAAAGGATGAGAACTTGGTGTGTTGCCCTAGTTCCCTTCTATAAATACCCATGTAAACCTTCATTTGAAGGTTGGTTGTTCACATTTACATTTTACTTATGCTTAAACTTTCTCTCAAGTCCTACGCGTAGAGTGTGTGTGTTTATCCGATCCTTCCTTCATCTTATGTCTTCTATTGATGCTTGTGTTATATAAATGGGAACCTAACATTTGGTTTGCCATGCTATATTCTTTTTCAGTTACTTCATTTAATTCTGATATTCGTTCAATATTCCTACCTGATACATGTGACTAACATGCTTATACTTTTGTTTGGTAATTCCGCTTGTTATGATATTTGTTCAGCTTATTAATTGTTGATTGTCTAACTTGTGTGATTGCCATGCTTACATTCTATTAAGTTGCTTCCGACTGCTTATGGAATTCAGTTTAACTTATACTTACCTGATTATCTGATTGGTTGGTTTGCCAATATTTATGTTCAGTTGTTTCTCTGGCTGATATGCTTGTACATTGTTTGGCTACTTGTTTTGGTAATGATAGTTGTTCATCAACTCCTATTTGATTATGTTTTGGTATTTGTATGTTTAGATATCTATATGTGCTTATATTTGTCCACTAATATGTTGCCTTGCTTTGGTCTCCTTTGATTTCTGTTCCTTCTGGATATCTGTTATTATTGTATTCTGCATGTTCCTCATAGACCCATTGTCCTTATTCATTACGATCTCGTTATCAGTTTCATTTGATTCATTTTTGTACTTTTATTATGTTTAGCTTTCGTTTTTTCATATCTGTTCACTGGGCTTTTTAAGCTCAGCCGCATTTTCTTTTCCATGCGGCAGATACCAAGTGAGATGATGGGCTTTGATGGGCTGAGAGTAGGAACATTTGACAGAACCGACCCTAGTTTCCCTTATCATTTTGGACTCATTTTGAAGAACATTTTGTAACAATTCTCATTTTTGGGTTACTATTCATTTTTACTATTCACTCCCAAAAAAATTATTTCACATTCTCGTAAGTTAACCTATTTTCATGATTACCCGAGAGTTTGACACCCGTCGGGTCATTTTTGCAAATTTCACACAACCGTGTCTGAGATTTACGTTTAGGTTTAAATGACATTTAGACATCCCGATATGTCCATACAATATTACAAACAAGAGAAATATAGGTTTTTCACACCATACGATATTTTCATAAGTTTTGGATTTTTACATTTTCTGGTTTTGCATTTTACGCATTTTAAGCCTACGATTTTAGGTTTTTACGACTTTAAGCATCTCGATAGAACTTATCACTCATTTAATATGCTATTATAGAGTATATTGATAATTTTTAACATATTTATAAGTTTCATATTTTTAGGATACCCAATTTTAAGTTTCGCGACTTTACGACTTACAGTTAGCTATTAACGGGACCAAAACTTACTCCGTAACTTATATAAGGCCAAGATTCATCCACCTAGTCCCTCCCCCTTATCCATGAACGTGTATATGATAGCCTTGGTGGCTTGGTGAGAGCCATGGAACATTTAGAGCATCATGTGTTACATTAGGAGCCATAGAAAGTCTTAAGGCTAAAAATCAACCAAGCATGCATCATGTGGTTCATTCTAGACCATACCTTAGTATAAAATAACCTCCTCAAGACCCTATAAATACTCCCTACCCCTCTCTTTGTCGTTCATAACCTCACACACACAAACACTTTCATCATTTGATTTCCAACTTCAAGTATTATCCAAGAGATTCAAGCTACAAGTAAACTACATCGAATTCCTTGCAAGTTTAGGTGATCTTCTTGAGTTTAAATCCACTCAAGTCACCTAAGATCTCATCACAATCCCTTCAAGAATACAAGAAGTGTAGAAGGTTGCTAAGGTGTAGGAGAGTGCTCAAATCCTAGTTCTAGTCTTAGACCTTGTTTATTTTCCTTTCTTATTGATAACCAAAAGTTGTAAGAAAGCCTAACACACTCTTGATTAACAGCATTTACATGTTTTCTTAGTCTTAATCTATGCTATATATGTCTAGTTATATTGATCATATGATGTACAAGTCCTTAAAATTCAAGTTTAAACTTACATAGTGTCTTATATTATCAAATTAGTACAAACTAGTCATATTATACATGTTTGAGCCATTAAACCATTTATCTATAAACTTTTATGTTTGCATATTGTTAGAGACAAGATCAAACTAAAAACGTAGCAATTTGAATCACCTCAAATGGACGAACAAGTCAAAAGTTATGATAAAAAGAAGTTAGTGAAACTTAGAAACCTAAAAACTACCAAAAAGCCCACTGCCGAGATCTGGAAAATTTTAGAGGTAGTTCTGCTCCGATTCATCAAACAGTTAAAAGACGAAAGTTGTCCAGAACGATGTTTTACGTCTTCCACTAGAAAACTCGGCTTGAAAACACCAAACAAGGGCATTTTTCTGCCTTAAATGGTAAGGACAGTTTTCGATGTCAACATTTGGTTTTCACAATACAAGTAATTAGGAACCATGTAACCACTTAATCTATATGTCACAAGCAAAATGAATGTTTTTTTCTTCATATTGAGAACTACAAAACTAGGGAGCTTCATGTGAGGGGTTTCATTTGGGTAAACGTATCGACGAGTTGCTGGATTTACGAATTAAAGTGTCCTAGCTCCTTGAACGTTTACTATATAACCTCTGGATTATGATGGCCCAAACGGTAGTACGAGATATATAAACTATGAATGTTTCATAAACTGGTTTTTATAAAACAAAATACACAAAACTACCAAGTACTACATCATGATGAATATAAGGATATATATAGACTCGTTTATGTTTTCTGAGACATTATGTCAAAGCCTAAGACGCAATAAATATTCTAGGTTGCTCCTAGGATTCTCTCGGCCTTCCATCATCATACTTTAACTATCACTTTGATTTACTGTGAGTATTCACGAACCCCTTTCTCTAACCATTTTAATCATTTTAGGGTGGATGTATGAACAATATTTGAACTAAATTGATTACTATTTTATTAACTCTTTTGACTTGAACTTTTGAACTTAAATTAAACTCTTGAATTTAATTACGGACTTATAATTTGTTTTGAACTCAATGAACCGTACGTACTATGACCTAAAGTCTCGCCTTATGGGTGGAGCGTGCAAAGTTTCGCCATGTCGGTGGAGCGTTCTTGACCTAAAAGTATCGCCTTATTGGTGGAGCGTGCAAAGTCTCCCATGTTCGAAGCGTTCTTAATTGTGTATAATAGTTGTATGATGTACCGTTCGTACATTCGCATTGTTAGTCTCCTATTAGTAAGTAGTATGGATATCGCTATTAGAGGTCGGCCAACCTCTCGTTCACTATGTTACGGGATGCATATAATTTATTCTCGGGGCTTTGCCTGGCATACATTATTATATACGTAGTGCTTATATTTTGTACTATTATGACTGCGTGTGCTTGACTACCAAACATACGACTTTTTATGCAATGGGTTGTGAACACATATGTTACAAGTCTTGTATGGGCGAGACTTGCAACTGAATGGATTGACATCGCCTTTACTTTGTGGACTTTTCTTAAAGATTTTGAAATTACTTTTATTATGAAAATATATATGAACTTATATGTTACAAGTCTTGTATGGGCGGGATTTGAAACAAGATAAATTGATAGGATATTTACCATATGAACTTTCTTAAGAAGGTTTTCTTATTATAAAACGTGTTTACTCACCAACTATATTCATAGTTGACCCGTTTTCTCTCATGCATTTCAGATGATCGTCAGTAAGCTTTTCTTCAAGGTCTTTTGCATAATGAAGTTTTGATATGTCACTACTGATCATTCTGTATTACAAAGCTATCTTTTGGGAACTAAAGTTTGTATTTTAATTGCCGATGTTGGCTATAATAATGTTGTAACGATATATTTTTCTTTTAATATAATTATAGTATTGTTCTATATCTCTTTTGTGATAATTATTGATTATGTTGCACTCTACGTTTTCGCTTTATCGGGGTGTTACAGATTTGTTTCGATATTTCATTTCTTTTTTACATGTTGGATTATGTATTTCCTTTTGAAGTTATTCGTTTATATGATTTGGTAATTTATTTAATAAGACTTTCGCTTGCGTTTATATGCTTTGTATCACACTATAATGTGACATTTTGCCCCGTATCGAGTTGAGGTGTTACAAAAGCGGTTTTTGATCTGGTCCGATTTTGATCGGTTCGGTCTGACCGTGCATGCTTAGCCACGTTACTAGCAGAAAGAACTATATATTGAGACAAGAAAAACACGTATAAATCCATGTTTCTCCAAACCACTACACAGAAAATGATGTAAGCTTCATATTTGTCAATTTGTGTTCATTGGATTCCATTATTATTATTTATCTATCAGCATAGTTTTCAGCTATAGTGTTTCGTTATAAATAACTTACATTACTTTTGTCAGTGTCCGATCTCAAAATTATGATTATATATCGTGTTTCTAAACGACAGTGACATACTTGACATACATGCATATAGCTACATAAGCTAATGTCGATGATTATGATTTACACACACTTATTTTTGTTTTCATACGAAATAGATACAAGGAGTATGTAACACATGATACAAATATCAACAATTGATATGTTTCGTAAGAAATCAAAAGATATGCATTTACTCATTTCATTTAAAGCTGCAGTGGTATTTAATATGTTAAGAGTACAGGAAAGCGAAAATAGTTACTTGAAAAATAATGCATGTAGTACAAAATGGTAAAAACTGTAAAGAATAATAATCTAATCCAAAATCCAAGTGTCCCGCACTTTTGGAGAGACCCACCAACACCATTTTTACTCGTCTTAATCATTTCGTTAATTAGCATGTTCTTGCTTTTATTTTCATCTCAACGGTTCAATAACAAATATTAATTAGTTTAGACTTAAAAAAAAAAAACATATTTTGTCATGGTTAGATGCATGACACTCAAGTTATATGAGACAATGAGACATGGAGCAAAAACCGAAAGTTTTTAATCATGGCATTACGCGATATATCTATTTCACGTCGATAATGAAGCCATCAAGTGAAAACTGATATCGAAAATGGCGTGTGCAAATAAAATAGAACATTTTGATTGAAATTTTAATCGGGTTTTGTGTTTTCTAAAGTTGTAATGCCAAAAACTTAGAATACTAATATGATATTTGAAACTTGAAAAGAATAGACAACGAACAAAGGACCCACGAAGAGCATATAGAAAATATAAAGCTAAAAAGTCGTAATCTTCATACTAACATCTCAATTCATATGATCTTTGGGTATCCATCTCGATGCTCTCACATTATTATTCACACTACCTTTATATCTACTAATTGTTTATTTCTTTCTTATACTAATATATATTACTTTTAATTTATAAAGTGTACCAAAGATAATAAATTTATCATAACTAAGTACGTGATTAGCACAAATTTATCATAACATTTCATTTTCTTATATATAACCGAACATAACTGCAAACGTCGATAACCAATAACGCTAATTATTTTGCACATTCTACTCAAAATAATATGTGAAAGACGATATTCAACTACACATAATACGTTCATGTTACGTTTAATCAATTTAAACAAAACAAAAAACATATAAAAAAAATCATGCATGAAAACCAAATTAAAAAAGTAGAGAAAAAAAAAACAGATTACTAAAATCAACCCAAAATACAAATCACGACAAAAATAGTCATAACAAATTATTTAACCTCTAATATACTTCAGTAAAAACCCACACCAATAGTAACTAAAAATAGTAAATAAAAATAACCTAATAATAACATTTTTGTGCATTTTACATAATGTTCATATTAATACGAGTTGTTCCATACACCGGTAACTCATCACCATATTTTTCATTTCCAATCACCGCAAAATTCTCGAGCTCGAATAAGTCCGAGCTCGCGTTACTAGCGTCGTCATCATCGTCGTCGTCATCGTAGCTCATTTCAATCTCATTATGGTCTTTCACATTGTTTGCTACGTAGTTTTCGAAGCATTCGACTTTTTTCTGGTAGTTTTTTAACAAATTTCTTGCAGCTTCTTCGATTTTACATGTTTTCTCGCTCGAGTGACGTTCGGTTTTTTCGGATTTGTGACTATCATCGTCTACAATAACGAAACGAACTGATCTGCTTTTGTTATTATTGGTTAATTTGCCTCTGGATGAGGGTGTGTTGCTTAAACACGAGCGCGAAAACGAGGAGGCTGATGAGCATGTTGATGCATTAACGGATTTCGACTTGTGATGATCATAGGTTCTAGGGACTGATTTCGTGTTTTTCGCGTTGTTAGAAGTGAAAATTGAGTTAAGGAATGATGCTAATCGGCCTCCAGGTGAGATCGGTTGTTTCGCTTTCTTTAAATCACCGTAGATCTTCATTGCGCGTGATTTCGTCTTCACGAATTTGCTTTCGTGTTTATTAGGTTGTAGATCTTCCAATTCGTATCTATGACTATACGAATTGGAATGTTTTGTGGCTGTACGGATCGGTTTAGGCCTAGACAGGCCGTAAACCGATTCTGTTTCTGAGGATGAGAATCCTCCGCCACAGCTCGAGCCAGAAGAGCTCGAGCTGGAAAAATTAACACTCCTTTTGACATCCACAAGTGATCTTCTCCTAACCATAACTTTTTCACGTTCATACTCATTTAGAAAACATCTATCACTTTTCGCGTAAAAGCTTTTCTCTTTTTCGTCGCCTGGTTGGTCGATGGATCTGTAGATCTCATCGAGCAACGACGACGAAAAAGAAGGGTTTTCCATACCTCTTCTGTACATGCTCATCCTCTAAAAGGAATTATGAAATGAAAATGAAATGTGTAGCTAGTGTGTTGAACACATTTTGAATAATGAAAGGTAGTCTTATATAATGAGTGAAAATTGGAGATTGGGGAACAAAGTTGTCTAAGAGGGAATGATATGGGGTTTAGAGATGAGATATAGACACTAGAGTGAAGTTGAAAAATAGGGGTTTGTTTGATGATGATGATTATGAAAAAGAGAGTGTGAGTGAGTGTTGATGGTTGGTGGTGGTTCACTTCAAATTATGTTATGTTTGGTTGGCTTTTTATAAAGGGAATGAGGACGTTGGTTTGATACTACGGCGCAAGAGACATTTTTGTGTTATGTCATCTTAACCCCCTCTACTATTCTATCGTTGGTAGAGTTTAGTGTGGATTTGTATATACGTTAAAAAGTACTACCTCTGTCACTGAATAAGTGTCCAGTCACTTTGACTTTATATATTTTTGCGAGTGTTATATAATACTTAATGCAAAATATATGAATTGATTGGGTTTTAAGTGTATTTTTTATTGGTATAGTTTTTCATCAAGTATTATATAACACACAAAAAATTACGGTCAAAGTTGAACTAGTTTGACTCTTCAGAGTCAAACTGGACACTTATTTAGGGACGAAAAGAGTAATAGAAGTGGTTGAGAGACACACAAGCATACATAGAAGTTTATGATGACATGGAGTTTAATTCAAGGTTTTTAAGAGTGAGATCCTATTTAGGATCTTTTTCGTTTTTGTAAGATTGTGATTGTAAAATCGGATCAAAATCTTAAGATGTTAATATAATATCATTTTTAAATGATTTTTGTAATAGTATTCAAATCTACAAATTATTAATGTTATAAACACGAAACTATATTAATGTTTCATAAAAATGTTGTCCTAAATTATAAATATAAAATGTTTAAGAAGAATCACATATTGTTTTTTAAATTATATAAAAACATAAACCATAAAGTTGTAGTTTTTTAGTTTGCGGTTTGAGAAAAGTAAGATTGTATCGGAGTAGATCTCAAGATCATACGGTCAAGATTGAGATCTTATAAGATCTTAAATTTGTTAAGATTCTACGTAAGATCCGGATTTACTTTGTAAAATCGTAAAATCTTAATATCAAAATCAGGATTTTAACAACTATGGTTTAACCCATTAAACTTTGCATTGGAAGGGGAAGTTTACAGGGGTTTAAGAGATGTGAGAAGTTGATACATGAGAGAGACTAGTGTGGACTCATTTATATTTTAAATTTTGAAACATAATGACTCAAATATAAATTTTGTGAAGTCTAAGAGTAAAAGGGTAGATTTATATGAGTCAGTGGTTTATGAAAAACTGGCATGGCAGACTGGCAGTGCTATAAACTTGTGATGGTTTATAGTGTAGATGCTCTTTAAGATAATCAATTAGAGGTTGTATTATTAGAGCCCCACTCTGTAGTGTCACATCATAGGAAATATTCCTTTGATTCCACTTTTTCAATCAACACGCTTTTTTCGGTTTACATTCGTAT
This sequence comes from Chrysanthemum lavandulifolium, assembly GCA_022545495.1. NCBI lineage: Eukaryota > Viridiplantae > Streptophyta > Magnoliopsida > Asterales > Asteraceae > Chrysanthemum > Chrysanthemum lavandulifolium. The sequence goes on along the minus strand of CM040238.1, from coordinate 51,185,200 downwards.
TTTTTTAATTTTGTTTATTAAACTTTATATTTAACCCGCATTTTCACGCTTATAGTTTTTGATATAAAAAAATTATAAAATAAAATAAAAATAAAAAAAAAAAAAAATGCAAAAATTAGAAATTAATCTAAAATTATAGCATCAAAAAATAACCCCACCCTTCTTTACATGTCAAAGATTATTGCTAACAACTAGTCATTTGACAATTGACATATGACAAGATCAAGCTGATCGAGGTTCATTTGACAATCGTCATTCAGTCCGAGCTGAGGTTCATTTTCTTCTACGACACGTACCATCTTTGTGATTTAGGAAAACGAAAACAATACTTTTCTTTCCAACATTATTTTATAACAGTAGCATATTCTTTGCTCGAACTTTTCTACTTAGTCGATTTGTTAATATTAGAGATGCTTTGGTACTTGATGATACATATGAGTTCATTGCCACCCAAAGTTTGATGGATTGGGAAGAAAAGCATAAAGAGTGCCGTACATAGTGGGCATGTATTGTAATTTTATAGTAGCCTTTGAACACAAGTAATATAAGGTGTTGCGCATGCAACACTCTCTTAACTTTAACACATATATACAAATACATCATGTGTGTCCGTGTGCATGGGGGTGAGGGGCTTTTTGGAGCTAATACTAGCTAGTTGTTGTTGTATCTAGTCAGTGGGAATATAATCATACCACTCGTGGCTTCTCTATCCCTTTGAAATTATTAATTTCACCAAAGATTGAGATGCCATTTCAATTCCCATTTTAAAGTATACATACTTATTATATAGTAATATGCATTGTTACTTTTGATGTGTTGATCTATAATATGATAAGCTAATACTTTTGCTTTAGGTTGTCATAAACGTGTGATCTAGAAACATATATAATAAATACTTACAAAAAAATTAACATTTTTATGTATGTCTATACTACCATGGTCATATATCCATAAAAGAAAGAAAGTCTTGGGGGTCAGAGTGAGAACTAGCAGCTCTCTAAGCTGTCTAACTCTCTGAAAGTATCTTTTTTCTGGGAACATGGTCAACCAGAAATTCGGGGTGTCTTTTGACATCAGTCATTATACACCCTACAAGGAATAGCTCCGAGCAACTTTCCTGGCCTAGTGAGGCACCAACTGGAGTGAGCCGAGACTCTCGAACTCTTGAACTCTTATCCACAAAGTCTCTCCAGTTAGTTCATAGATTTTACGAAAATGAGTACCCATTTAAGAGCAAAGTGCTAGAGATGGGATTCGAACCCGAGTCTATTAACTCAAGAATGAAAGTCTCACTCCACTGGACCAATGCCCCAGTGGTTACCATTGTCATATATAATAGAATATCAAATCTTGAAGAATCACTATGAAAATGTCTTCGAGCGTCACAAATGTAAAGTAAGTAGGGGCGCAGCTAGCAGGGTGATTAGTTGTTAAAGTGAATTTGTTTAGTCAAGCGGAATGATGTGAGTATCCTCTAGTCTTAGTCTTGAAGAGCCCTTCGAATTTAACAAACGCGTTAGCCACGTCTCGGGTGTGACCCCGAGATCAAACTCTTATGTAAGAGTAAGTATACGAGTTTAGCCGAAAGGGAGAGGTAATAAATGTGTGTGTGAGTGCAATAAATACTAGATGCGTGTGAATAAATGTGGGGGTATTTATACTACCCCAAGAACTATACCTTGTTATTGTTCTGGCACTATTCCCGACACATAGTGGTGGTGAGCCGAGCTATCCCTAGACAAGGTGTCAGACGTTCAGGAAAGGGCGGTTTACCTCTGGTCAATAGTATTAACCGCTGTGTTAAGAAGTTTTCTGGATAAAAAGATCCTTTGGAGTGAACCAGGCCTTCCGGATGATTGGTCATCCGATTATGGGCCATTCGGCCATATACGTCATCACTAGTGGTGTTGAGCCACCCCTAATCAGGCCACTTTATACATTAGTTATTCGCTCTAACAGTTAGTTTCTTAATAACTTTTGCAATCAACCCTAATTAATCATATAGTTATCTTAACTAAAGTTACAAACTAAAAGCATAAACAATCAATGCAACACTAAAACGAATTTATTTGTCAAACTATGCTCTTTAAAACATGGTTTGAAAGAAAAAAAATCATTGATATAATTGAGCATTTTTCATTATAGTTTTACATTAAGCTCGGCATCCCTTAACTTAGAATTCTTGCTCCGCCCCATCAATACAAAGCTTAGATCGATTAACCACAAGAAAGTCGACACACACAAAACCAAAGCAAGTCGACAAATGCGATAAACACGCGTGATATTTTTCTCAAACGTTTAACTATTTATTTACCAATAAACACGCAAGAGTTTACAAAGAAGAATGTTTGCAAAACAATAAGCTAATGACACTACAAGAAAAGCATCTATAAATTAATCTTCGATAAATTAATAACCTTGATAAAATTAATAATTTGTCGGTCCCAACTTTGGACCAAGTCAAAATTGAACACGTCGATAAAATAATAAGATAATAATTTTTTGAAACTTGATTGTATATATATTGGTCCCAACGAGATATAAATTAATAATTATTAAAATTTTCATATATATATATATATATATATATATATATATATATATATATATATATATATATATATATATATATATATAAGTCCACATAATTGAAACTTGTATGAATTCAATTAATTCAATTAAGGTTATACATAATTAAAATTTGTCCGAACGAAACTAACTTTTAACTTATTCAAAACAATGAAGTTAACAAATTTAACTAATTTATGAATGTGAATTTATAAAATGTTAATTGAAAGTTGTTTTTCTAATTTATTTTCATCTCTAACTAATATACGTTATACGAGTATGTTAAACTTAGAAATTTAAAATTAAATACGTGAAACATCTTTAAATTAATAAATTATTAATTTATCGATATAATAATATCTCGCTAAATTAATAAAATATCGTGGTCCAACATCATTAATTTATAGAGGTTTCTTGTATTTTATAGAGGATGAAATACCTCTCCACTATTCCTAGTCAATTTAGGCTTCTAATCCCCTAAAAATTGAGTTGGGGTAGATAACTGAAATTTTAAAACCAGAGGTGCTTATATCAACACATCTACTCACGAATGGGTCGATTTTGGATATGATTTCTCCCTAACACAGAATTTTGTTAAATGGACACTGGTAAATAGGATTTCTCCATGTCGTTAGTTCATAAGTTGTAGTAACAAACTACCTGTTAAAAGAAATGATTTTCGGACAAAAAGGATTTCAGGTCACCCAACCCGACTCAGTTTGACCCGTAAAGTACCTATTTTGACCCATTGCCTAAACCACCCATATTTTCATCTATTTTGAAACAAACTTCTGGCAGGAAGGATGTAAAGAAAGCATTCCACCAATGCGAGGATGCAATATTCAAATAACAAAACAGGTAAAGCACATAATAGTGCACAAAGAACCCAAATAACTGAAAAAGTAAAGGGGTTACATTTTTCTATTTACAAAACCAAGCAAACCCTTTTGCAGCTGGAGAAAAGACTCCTTGCAGCATGCATCAAAGAACATGGCCATGGGCATTTAGCATTTAAATGTAAAGGACACCTAGATTCTTATGGTGGACCTTCTCATTCTTTTAACAAATTATGGCATGGTTATGAGATTCTTAAAGAGATCGTATTTCTTTTGCTTTTGGGACTCTAGGGAATAAATTTGTTTCAAGACAACAGACTGCAATCCCAAGGTTAACTAACGGGCTCTCTCGGAATAGAAACAGCTGTGTAGAAGAAAAAAAACAAACTTCATAAAGACATCACTTTTGCTTTACATCACATGGTTACTGGTTTTAAAAAGTGTATAGATGCATGACCTTAGGTGAAGAATGCTCAAGTAGCTAATCTTAAATTAGCTAACGGTCTAGTCTAACTTGCACTTTTTATGCATTCAGGAGCCCGTTGTCCCAACAGTTAAGTGATTATTAGTCGGCTTAACAAGCAAAAATGTGGTTCTTCAATATATGGTAAAAGGGAGTCATCACTTATCAGGGGTTATGAACAGCTTAAGTTTACTCATATCAAAAGCACATGTAGTGTCTTAACTATAATTATGTAGACAAGGATATACTTCAAAGCCTTTACTATCCAAGGAAATAACTATAGACACCTTGTGTCCCACCATCCCAGTATCCCACAAACTTCAATTCTACGACTAAAGAGAACATTTTTTGAATGCCTGAAGTGTCGCTTTAGTACTGCATATCGGCACTCTACCATTGAAAATACATATTATGAGATGAGAGCATTTTTTTTTTTTGGGCACGAATGAAGTAGAATGTTCACAACTCTGTTCATGGTACAGTCGGAATTTAACTTGTGTTCTGCTTCAGAATCCTTTATAAACTATAACCTTTAATCCATCTAATAAAAATAAACTAAAGACAGATAACAACTAAAGAATAATGATCTAAACCTCTTTGATTAGAGTAATGTATGGCAAGGAGACGTTTGGTTGTCTGTTTAAAGTGATTATTAGCTTCAACTATTTGACCAAAATATAATTAGGAGTCTTGATTTGATAACTTATTGTCAAGGTAAGCAGATTCAGGTTAAAGGAAAACTAAGTATTGACATACATGTAATTTAGTTAGCTTTTGAGTCCGGTGCAGCAATCACTTTAAGACTGTGATCCGGAGTCTTGTTATTTGACTACTTATGGTTAAAGTAAGCAGATTCGAGTTATAAGAAAGCTGATTATTGACATATATGTAATGTAGTTGCCTTTATGTAGTTGCCTTTAGTGAGAAGTTGCAGTAACTTTTTTTTACAGCCTGCAACACACCTCCCCCTAAATATATGCAGATGTGGATCTAAATCTCGTTACAACAGATATATTAATATTTAAAATTATTTGAGATCAACAGAATACACAGATAGGATTATATGTTCACTAGTTGATAAACTTTGCAAATCACCATCAAGAAACTAAACGACGAAACGTTTTGATCTATCAGAAAAAAAAAAGACCATATTGCCTATGGTTGAAACATATTTACAGACCGTGTCTGAATAGACTCTCTATAGACCAAAACGTAGATACGATCCAACTAGAAATCTTACCATCCAATATATTTCTAGAAGTCCAGTCACGAGTTAAAGTTTAAATATAAAATCCCCTATTAGCCCGTAAAATCTATTACAAAAATGTTCAAACTAAGCATCTTCAAAAAGGATATAACTGAAGCTTCAATTCAAACACGTAGTTTAATATGATTTTCAAATGAATGGTGACACGTTATATTCACCCAAGATGTCACATCTTTGGAAAAGAGAAACAAAGTCACCACAAAAATTGAAAATTGTCGAGTTCACATACACCACCTAATTCGTAACAAACCATCTCTTATCACAAGTATTGCTCTTGAATTCTGGCTCGGTTTTGTTCCCACCACATCCTTGCATTCATTTCACCAAACTTTTCTCGACTGCAAAATAAAATATTCACCCGTTTAAATCAATCATGGTTACAGAAAACTTTTATAATCAGAATGATTAATAAATAATTTTCTTTACCTGAATCTAACACGTCTCAGCTCACGATTGCCACCTGGCAGTGCTCTGATGGTGATGTACACACCTGGCTCATCCTGCTCCACCCATTCAGTTTCCACATCACTCGCATTGCTCATAGAAAGCTCTCCTGATTGATCATCCTCTCGGGAAGAACTACTTCTAGCAGAAGCCAGGGATGATGTTTCTGTTTTGGCTCCACTTATGCTCGACAGTGCAGGCGTTGATGCGAGCCCGCTAGAGTCATTAGGGGGTTGTTTTGGGTAGAAATTTCGAGGTGGGGGCTCCTTAGTAAGTGGTGGTGTCACTGGACTGTTCCCAAAAGATTCGATTTTCGAGCTCTTCTGGAATAAAAATACATACACACACATATCAATAACGGAGGTAACAAGTTTAACATTCATATTATTTGATTCATTTGGGTGACAATTTAGTAAAATGCCTGTCACACAGGTCACAACCTCCCAAATCATTTTATTTAGTAGAAAAATAAGATTACTTAATAATAAGTTTTTATACGTATTTATACAAATACAAATTATTAAATTCAAAATACATATTGGTGAGCTAACCCAACCTGACTCACACGACCAGCGTTAATCCAAACCATAATTAACATGTTGCACAATCCCCACCCAACCCACCCATTTTGTCACCTTTAATCAATCATGCACAAGCTCACCATGACTGATTGCATATTATTAGACAGATAAAAAGCATCAGTTATAGGTTGCAAGGGGAGATTTAAGACTAACCTCGTCTTCGGATCTTGGTGGAGCCGGTTGTGGACCTTGTGGTACACCTTGATGATTGAAACGCTGAACATTATATAACTCCATGACCTTGTCACAGTTCTCAGCCCACCACCTTTGAGCTTGCCTTTTGTTGAACATCTCACGGCTATAATAAAACACCATGAAAATTTGACAAATCAAAATCTTTTTCACCAAAAACTGATTGACAAGCTTTCTCTCTCAGTATGATTAGTATGGATCACTTAGACTATTCAAATGACATAAACGTAACATATTTGTATATGGAAATGATGATGTTCAGCAATGTATACATTTTCTCATAAATGTGTTTATGAAAAAAACATGAGAACAGAGACGAAATAACAGTAAGTCTTTAGGATTAACGGATATAACTAACTACCGTTTGTGTATATGACATTGTCAGAATCATTATACATACCTTACTTTGTAGTCCATTCAAATATTAGATATCTAAATAATAATAACGAAGAAAATGAAACGATGAAACAGCTTATTGCAAAATGATCGAAAATGATGCACAAAAAGGACTCCTGCTTATAATAAGAAAACCTACTCATTTGGTGAAAAGATTGTGATGTAATTTACCAATTCAGAAGCCTGATCATACTTTTTAAAGGTTCATAACACCCATAAATGAAGGGAATGATGCCTATAAGGGACTAATATTTAGGTTAAGTGTATCTATCAAGATGTGATCTATGATAAGAGTATCTCCTCTTCATTTTGAGTGAATAACTAATATCGAGATTAACCATATAAGATACTTGATTATATTATTATAATGTTATTAATTAACACCCATCTAGCACACACACATACACAAAAGTTTAAAATATAGGATGGTCCCGTAAGTTTTCAAGGACAGTGGTTCACATTATCTCTATATCATTTTTGGTGAAAGTTAAAAACACCATTAGATCTGATAGAAAATTTGACAGGACCCCCATTGCATTATTCTGGGCCTTAGTAAACCAATTATGCTGAACTGCAGAATGATGGGGTCCCCTAAGTTCAATATCCAGAGCATAAGGGTCATTGTCTAACAATGACATGGTGCATGGTAGATAACACCACATACATTTACAAGAGACAACTTTGCTATCTAACATAAACATCATATGATGCATAGTGGTGTCCTGCTACTTATGCTTTAAAAAGGTGAAATTGCTGCATCTGAACCATCCTGCATATTTCGATGTGGGAACACAATTTAGGATATAAAGGGGCTCACCATGTGATGCTAGCAGCAGCAGCAAACATGTGTATTTGTTTTTTCATCATTATAGTAATTAATAAACTTTTGAAATAGGTCAATCTTCAACCATTGTGACCCCGTTCAATGCATCAGTTGCTCGAATCTTATTCAACAGATACACAATACAATATGAGATTCTAAGCCATCAATTTAAGTTTATCTTAATTACCTAAAATTTGTTAGCAGCCGCAGGAAACATGTGTATTTGTTTTTATCATTATAGTAATTAATAAACTTTTGAAGTAGGTCAATCTTCAACCATTGTGACCCTGTTCAATGCATCAGTTGCTTGAATCTTATTCAACGGATACACAATACACTATGAGATTCTAAGCCATCAATTTAAGTTTGTCTTAATTACCCAAATTTTGAGTTTGCGAGTCTCCTCTATGATTCTATTCTATCATTGAAAAAAAAGGTCCCACGATCACATCTTTATTCAGTATTATAACACACAAGCGTACAAAGGAGACTGAAAGTGATAATTTTAGATGACTCAAACAAGCAAACCCTTATGCGCTAGCCATAAGATATACTAGATCCAAGAAGAATGAGGATCTATTATTACTGGATTTAAGTTTCATTGGTTTATGTTGTTTCCCTCGATTCTAATTGTCTGTTTTGCGGGTGTCATCTTTATTTCTATTACATCATGTAATGGACCCACAATCACGTCTTCATGGTTTCACGGATCATATAAGCATACAAATGAAACCTCGAATGAATATGTTAGATGACTCAAAGCAACAAAACATCATGGTCAAATCAAAGGATGTAATGGACCCACAAAGAGGGTTTGCTGACTGTATCTTCCCTTTATCATAGTTTATATTTGTCCACCAATATCATTTGTTATGTGTAAAGAACAACCGGTTACCGGTATTGCTTATGTAAATTCACACTCAATTGGGGTCCAATTCCAGAATTTCAGGCATAATGCGACCTAAGTGTCTATTTCACATGTGACTTACAATTTAACTTTTACTAACAAAATAATAGATGCCAACAGCAAACAAACAGATCAAATTATCGAAAGATAAAACTACAAATGAACTTTAAATCAAACAAGAACCAATACCTGAATCGAATGCGCTTTAAATCATTCCCGCCTTGCGGCAACGAATTAAACGTAATAAGAACCCCTGGTTCAACCTGAGCTACCCATTCTTTAACCTCATCTTCCTCCATAAACTTAACCGATTCAATTCTATCACTATACGAAGCTGGAGTACTACTACCACTCGAAAGCCCCTTCAATCTCGCCTCCATTTCTTTCCCCCAAACCCTAGGTGTAGAATGACCAGTCCTTTGGTACCCAATGTGAAACCTATCAGACCCCGAACCACCTTCAGAATCAGCATAACCACCATTCGCCTGACCCCTATTCGATGATCCCGTACAAGGCTTACACGCTCCAGACGCCTTCACCGCCATATCCTTAATCTAAACCACCATTAAAACATTAAACCATCAATCATACAATAGAATGATCACGATTTGATACCTAAAAAGTAGATAACACTAAAAACAACCTTCATGACCATATCTTATATCTAAACAAGCATTAATATTATTAACATTTTGGGATCACATTTTAGGAGTAATCATACTAACGCGTAAATGCGTAATCTATCTAACACCTAAAAGCACGAAAAAAAATTTCCACGCCACATCATAAATCCAAAACAACACAACAAACACATTAACAAAAGGTGCAACTAACTAACTAACTAAAAAACACAAGATAAAAAAAGTTTCACCTGCGATGTAATAGCCTTAATAGCAGCAGGCTTACTACTTCTAGGCGTAACACCAACACTAACACCATTATTTTCCTCGTCATCAATTTCATGTATAGATCCACCAGTAGTATTAAGCTGCTTAGAACAAGCAACACAGCTCAACATATTCTTCGATCCAAATTCAAATTCAAATTCAAATCCAAATATATAAATATATATGTATCACCCCGATCTCAATCACATAGAGCTGAATTCACTCATACTACCTAACAAAAGTAGCCGTTACAACTAACTCGTTTTTATTCAAAATGCGAGTAACAGAATCTGTTAGGAAAATAACTGAATCTGTTACAAATAAGTTTGTTACTAATAAAACATTAATTTGATTAAAATGCGAGTAACAGAATCTGTTAGAAATAGTGAGAAAAAAAAGGAGCCATTACCAAACAAATTAAAAAAGGCAAGTAACAGAATTTGTTATTAGTAATGAAAAGGGATGTGAGTGAGTTAATTATGATGAGTGTGATTTGGTATGATGGAGTGAAAGAGGGATTGTTGTAATAAATATTTGGAGTGTGAAAATATGAAGAGAGAGAGTGTCATGTGATGTGCGCCAACTTGTTGGTATTGGATATTTAAATAATGGACGTACCGTTGTACGAGGCGACGGCCAACGGTTGTAATGTAATGTAATGTAAGCCGTGAGGTGTTTGTTTGATGTAGAAGTGAAGTGAAGCTAGTTATACTTTTTGTTGTACTGCTACTAGTCTACTAATCTACTCTTCTCTTGGCTGCTGCTTGTGTATTGTGTAACGTTTTAAACGACTTGAATTTAATTTTAGCTATCTAGTCAGTTTAGCAAAGAGCATACGATACTGATGGTTTTGTTTTGTTGGTGTCGTGAGAAAAATGTTGTTATATTATTATTTTTTTTCTGGTTAATTGTCTAAAAATGTATCATATTTGTACTGTTTTGTTATTGTGTTTATTGAATTGTAATACCCCGATCTTTATAAGTTTCATAAATAAAGTTATATATTTCCTTTAGAAAAATAGAAAGGTTCTTATGATTGTATTTTATAAAGATAAGGACTTAGAATGCAAGATAGTTAATGAAAAGAACCAACGACGCAAAGATCTAACGACATGGACTAACATTGCCAAATTATGAAACTTACAAGATAAGCTTATATATATTTCCTTGCCATGAAGTAAAACACATAACTTAGCCACAAAAATACACGTATTGTGTGTTGGCATGGAATGTGGCATCACAAGATCAACAAGTGAGGAAAATTATTAGTAAATTCTATTATCATATCATTAAGACAAGAATTATAGAAAGGATTACAAGGATTTACAAGGGTTTCAAGAATCAAGGAGAGTTTAAGGAAGATATTATCAAGAAGCTTCAACTTGTTTATATGGTTTTCCTTCAATTCTAGTGTATAAGAGTGAATTCATGTTACAAGGTTATATTAAATTAAGCTTATGAAAACCTAGTTTTGATTATGATGAATAATGATGTAATTAGAATTAGAAGTATTATTGTTATGATATAAATGTATTGGGAATCATGTACCCAAGTTATGGTTAATGATATAGAAAGATTCATAATGCTAGTTGTTGTTGATAATGAAGTATGTCTAGTTAAGGATTGTTTGAAACAAATTTATTAAGTGCTTAATTTGGCAAGATAGCTTATGGGCCTAATGAAATATGATCTTAATATGTCAAATAAGCTTTAAAATAAGTTTGGTGTATAATAGAATAGCTTATCATGAGTTTTGGGTCGTTTTGGTGATATTTAAATTTGGGAAAGCAAGGTTTTTCAGAAAATGCGCAGACTTGAAAGGGCCGTGGAGAATAAACCGTTCGTCGGATTAAGATGAAATCTAAACGAAAGTTGTAGCCCTCTGAGTCTACCTTAATTTTTATTCTTTAAGTTTTTGCTCGTTTGAAACTTAAATTGGTGTAAAGTGCGAAATACAACATCAACCCAAGAATTACGCACTTAAAGTGTTTTTGAAAAAGTGTGTTTAATGATGAAATAGCACCTTAGGTGATCATGTTTGAGTTGTTTAGACCCGATACATGTTAGATGAATGTGTTAGGAAGTTCTAAAATCATTAGAATGATTATTATGTGATTAGGTGCTCGTGGGAAGCTTGTGGATCACTAAACAAGACTTAAAGGTGAGTAACGGTTCATTAGCTTCTTGTTACTAGATTAAACATGATGATAGAAATTGTGCAAGGTTTTGGAGATAGTCGAAGAAATTCATGAATAGTATTATCACAAGAAGCATGATTTAACAAGTTTAGAGTGCCCAAAAAATGCACTAAAAGTCAAGTAGCGTGCCTAAGAAGTGCATGATGTAGAACTCCAATAGTAGCATTCTAAATGGATGACACGTGCTTTTATAGTAGCATCCTAAGTGGATGACACGTGCTTTTATAGTAGCATCCTAAGTGGATGACCAAGCATCCTATGTGGATGACTCGTGCTTGAAAAGCACTTACGTCCTAAGTGGACGACCCATATCAGAAAAGCACGTATAATAAATTTAGAAGCCGTTAGAAGAGTACTCGTTGGCTATGGAAGTTCTCACTCATAGCAGGATGACTAAGCATCGTCTAGTTAGAGTGCACGTGCTCAAATATCATGTCATGATTAAGAATTCAGAATAAGTCTCAGACTCATGTACAAGGAGTAAGATGACTATAAGTCGTGCCATTTATAGCATTTGAAATACGTCTATGTTTAGAATTGCAAGTTTCGATACAGATATAGCTCTAGATCCATAACTATGCTTATACACCCATGCAGAAGCTCAAATAGACTATAGCTCATGTTTGAGATTCAGATTCAGATATAGACTCAGACCCGTTTACTCACTAAGTCATCAGGACTTACCGTTCTCAGTTTCCATGTTTTGCAGGTTAAAGTCTTAAGGACGTCGGGGCTTGTAGATTAAAAAGTCGAATTAGGAGATCGGCATTGCTCGCGTATATAGGTGACGAGCATCTCAACCATACTTTGTTATTCAGCTTGTTAACGCCCCAAAAATTTACGATTAAGTATCAGTATTGTATTTTGAAATGGGTCAATTAGGGGTGTTTGGGTTAATACCCGCACTAGTTGTATTTTACGCTTCCGTGTCACAATTCTCAAATTCCGGTCATTTCTTAAATTAAATATTCATCATATTAGTTCATGCATGATTTTTCATTTCACGTTAAACGCATAATTTCATATTAAATAAACGCTATCGCGTAATTAATTATTTAGAACATTTGATCCGCTACTTCCAAAAATTATTCCGATATATTTTTATACTCATATTAAGATAATAAAAATAATATTATGAATTTACCTTGTTTTAAATTTATTTTGTATATAAACTGTAATAGTTATATATTTGACGGTTTAAATAAAATCAACACGATAAATATTTATTCACCAATTCTTATGAAATGTATTTTTATAATTTTATGACTTCAAAATGTTTTATTTTGACCCGTTAAAATTTATTTTTAGCTAACGCCACCCTAAAAGCTCAAATATTATACAAGTTATTACTTATGCTTATACAAATACACATTTACCTATACATTTACTTACATTACTACCTAAAAAAAAAAAAAAAAAAAAAAAAAAAAAAACTAGTCACACCATCAAGTCTCCTCAAAATGGGGATCTTGTCTTGCAAAGATATTAAAAAGGACCAACCAATAATTCATTCAACTCACTTTTTACGCAACATTTGGACAAAATCACCATCTTTAACCTTTATTATCTTTATGTTCGGACCCTATACATAAAACTCCCGTACTAAAACTTCTAGATTTTGATACAAGCTTTCCAAAACCGTCGAGTTCGTTTCTAACGTTCGACGACACCATTTTACTACTAGTTTTTCAAAACCATTTTGTCACTTTCATGAAATTTCCACGACATTATTTCTGACGAAAAAGTTATAATTTCACAATAAATCATTACGAAACTATTGTAGGATGACATTTTGACGTAAATACTTGTAAAGTAATTTAAGAATGGTCAAGACGTCAAAAGAGTATTTTTCGACGATAAGTATTATTTTTCAAAACTCGCAAATGGTATAAATAACATACGAAATGCATGCATATCATTACATCATAACTCATTACATATCATATCATTCGTGATAGGTCCATATTAAAGTTTCACTTTATACCTCGGTGTACTCACTCTTGTCATCATACTAGTTTATCAAGTGAGTAATCACATCCCCTTTTACCGTTTTTACTATATTTTGGGGCGAAATGCATGAACCTTTCTTGAGCTAAATTGATCACTACTTTTATTAACTTGTTTGACTAGAACTTGTGAATTCGAATCAAATCCTTGAAATTAATTAGGAAATTATGACTTATTTGAACGTATTGAACCGTACATGTTATGGCCTTGACCTAAAGTCTCCCATGTTCGGAGCATCACTATAAAGTCTCCCATGTTCGAGCATCACTATAAAGACTCCTATGTTCGGAGTATATCTTTGGGAAGAGGCACCAGTATATCTTTGGGAAGAGCACCAGTATATCTTTGGGAAGAGGCACCCAACATAACTTTGGGTAGTGGCACCCAACTTAATTTGGTTTCATCGGTAGCATACCGAATTATTATATTCATGGTTCTATATTGTGAACTATTATGACCACTTATACTTGACTACTTCATACGCTATATTTTGTGCAATGGGTTGTGAATACAGTTGCAAGTTTTGTATGGGCGGAACTTGGGCCGAGTGGATTTACAATGCCTTTAACTTGTGGACTATTTTCGTTGACCGAAAGCTTTGATTATTTCTTACGAGTTTTCTTATTTTTGCTAAACATGTTTACTCACCAACTATTTTCATAGTTGACCCGTTTTTCTCTCATGCATTTCGTGGTCGTTAGTAAGCTTTTTCACTGTGTCTTGCATAATGAAGTTTTCACTTGTCACTACAAATCGTTATGTAATAGAACGCAATATTTTGGGAACTAAACTTTGTTATATAATTGCCGATGTCATTAAACCGGTATTGTAATGGTGTACTCTTTCTTTAAATATTAATGTTGGTATGTTCTATTATCTTGTGCTTATGTTCCTTTCCGTTACACCTCGCGTTTCGCCTCTGGCGAGTGTGATGATTGGTATCGAGACAAAGGTTATAGAGAATGCGATTTTTCAAAAATAAAAATCACGCCTATAACCGGAATAATTTTATTTTATTTTATTTTATTAAACATTGAACATCATCCAAGGTCATCTAGTCCTATCGTTGCATCGTTAATCATAAATTATACATAGCACGATCAACTATGTCTAATTTATGAAGAACCATACAATGATAAGAGTGGTAGTTTTAAATTATGTTTAGTCGAGTCTTTTGAGTGCTGGTCACCAAGTTGCATTGGTCGGGTGGGTATGCATAGCATGTTTTACGTTCACGTCTACATTAGCGTATCTTGTTTATATCTTCTCTTTTCATCTTTCGACTTGTTAGACATAGCATGTCCCCGATCCCGTCATATTTCGATTCACTATAACACACATTACCACCGTTACGCACCTCAACTCGACTTGTTCGAATGTCGTTTACTCAACCCGATGTTTTGGTCCATTTGTGGGATCATGGTCGCAAGAAACACACGCCTCGTGAGGCAACAACAACGACAACCCAAACAACAATGACAACCCAAACAACGACGCTGGAATAGCGGATCTACTCACCCAATTATAACACATCTCGATGCTAGGCAGACCAACAACGGAGAAGGTACTTCAAACACCGGTCGAGGATGCGCTACAAAACTTTCATGACATGCAAGCCAATGGAATTTCATGGTAGTGCGAGGTGCCATTGAATTTTGCTAACACGGTTCGAGAATGTTGAGTCGAAACTTAGTATCACGAAATGTCTTGAAGGAAACAAGGTTGAGTTCTCTCATTGGTCTACTACACGGTCGAGCATTGACACGGTGGAACAACCAATTGCGAGACTAGAGGAAGAGGGTCGCAAATGCGTTATCTTGGGAAGCATTCAAGAAACTACTAACCGATGAGTACTGCAGAAAGATGAAGTCTGAAGCTAGGCGGAATTTTGGAATCACTTGATGGTTGGAGTAGAGATCGACAAGTACACGATCCGCTTCCACGAGTTAACTAGGATGGTTCCTCACATGGTTTCCACGCGAGAAGTTGATTGGCCGATATATACGGGATTGATACGTAAATTGGAGGGATGTCACCGTCGAACCCAACCACTCTGCAAGCCGCGTGAGTATGGCGTATCGCTTGACAAATGATGTGATCAGTGCGGAGAACTAACAAAAGCAAGCGACAATGGACGAAAGCGGCAGGAGGATCACCGAGGAAGCGAGACCGAATCGGCAAAACAAGAGGCGAATAACCCGTAACTATGGGCGACCACCCAGAGCGCAAAGGATATCTGTCCACATCCTTTGTGTACTCGATGTAATTATCATCACTTAGGAGACCGCCAAGGTGCGACAAATGTGGATGACGGCCACTTCGCGAAATTGCTCAAACAGGCGGAAATCAAGGATGAGAAAAGCATGTTACGAGTGTGGAAGTCAGATCACCTTCGCAATACCGCCCAAAGTCGAAAGAACTCCCAATCAAGGAGGTAATCGTCCAAACTGGCGTTGGCAATAGAGGCCCACAAGATCGAACATTGAAATTCCTCCCGCACGTGGTCGAGCATTCTATCCGGGTACCGAGAAGCCCGCAACGCGTAACGGTACATTCCTTGAACAACCACTTTATTTCGCACAACATGATTTTGAGTGCATAACTTCCTTCCAATTCTTACCACGCTCACGACATTGATTAATTTGAGACCTATTGATATCGATCTTAGTTGTTATATATTTTGTTGATTTGATTTGATTTGTAAGCAAATCCAATATCGAGCGAATCTTTCAAAAGACTTCATTCAAAAGACTTGTTTCTAGCTTGATCTAGTACGGTTCTTGTTTGATGAGTTGCGAAAGTCGAGCTAAGAAACAAGTTTACTCAATTCACTATCTAAAGGTCTTTTGAGGGCTACGCTCGATATTGGGTAAGTTTACCCCATCAAATCTAATCACGGGCATGTATTTAGTTGGATGAGGAACCCATATGCATGAGCATTGACATGATCATTTAGACTATTCGATGAGCATGAACTCTTAGAACTCTTGTCGAGTTCTAACCATAGTATCGTTAATCGAATCACGAGGACGTGATTCCGCTGACATGGGAAGAATGTCACAATTCTCAAATTCCGGTCATTTCTTAAATTAAATATTCATCATATTAGTTCATGCATGATTTTTCATTTCACGTTAAACGCATAATTTCATATTAAATAAACGCTATCGCGTAATTAATTATTTAGAACATTTGATCCGCTACTTCCAAAAATTATTCCAATATATTTTTATACTCATATTAAGATAATAAAAAATATTATGAGTTTACCTGTGTTTTAAATTTATTTTGTATATAAACTGTAATAGTTATATATTTCTGACGGTTTAAGTAAAATCAACACGATAAATATTTATTCACTCAATTTTTCGAAATGTATTTTTATAATTTTATGACTTCAAAATGTTTTATTTTGACCCGTTAAAATTTATTTTAGCTAACGCTACCCTAAAAGCTCAAATATTATACAAGTTATTACTTATGCTTATACAAATACACATTTACCTATACATTTACTTACATTACTACTTAAAAAAAAAAAAAAAAAAAAAAAAAAAAAAAAAAAAACTAGTCACACCATCAAGTCTCCTCAAAATGGGATCTTGTCTTGCAAAGATATTAAAAAGGACCAACCAATAATTCATTCAACTCACTTTTTACGCAACATTTGGACAAAATCACCATCTTTAACCTTTATTATCTTTATGTTCGAGACCTCTATGACGAAAACTCTGTACTAAAACTTCTAGATTTTGATACAAGCTTTCCAAAACCGTCAAGTTCGTTTCCTAACGCTTCGACGACACCATTTTACTGACTAGTTTTTCAAACCATTTTGTCACTTTCATGAAATTTCCGACGACATTATTTTACTGAAAAAAGTTATAATTTCACAATAAATCATTACGAAACTATTGTAGGATGACATTTGACGTAAATACTTGTAAATTAATTTAAGAATGGTCAAGACGTCAAAAGAGTATTTTTCGACGATAAGTATTATTTTCAAAACTCGCGAAATGGTATAAATAACATACGAAATGCATGCATATCATTACATCATAACTCATTACATATCATATCATTCGTGATAGGTCCATATTAAAGTTTCACTTTATACCCGGTGTACTCACTCTTGTCATCATACTAGTTTATCAGTGAGTAATCACATCCCTTTACTACCGTTTTACTATATTTTGGGGCTAAATGCATGAACCTTTCTTGAGCTAAATTGATCACTACTTTTATTAACTTGTTTGACTAGAACTTGTGAATTCGAATCAAATCCTTGAAATTAATTAGGAAATTATGACTTATTTGAACGTATTGAACCGTACATGTTATGGCCTCGACCTAAAGTCTCCCATGTTCTGAGCATCACTATAAAGTCTCCCATGTTCGAGCATCACTATAAAGACTCCTATGTTCGGAGTATATCTTTGGGAAGAGGCACCCAGTATATCTTTGGGAAGAGGCACCCAATATATCTTTGGGAAGAGGCACCCAAGATATCTTTGGGAAGAGACCCAACATAACTTTGGGTAGGGCACCCAACTTAATTTGGTTTCATCGGTAGCATACCGAATTATTATATTCATGGTTCTATATTGTGAACTATTATGACCACTTATACTTGACTACTTCATACGCTATATTTTGTGCAATGGGTTGTGAATACACAGTTGCAAGTTTTGTATGGTGGAACTTGAACCGAGTGGATTTACAATGCCTTTGCTTTGTGGACTATTTTCGTTGACCGAAAGCTTTGATTATTTCTTACGAGTTTTCTTATTTTGCTAAACATGTTTACTCACCAACTATTTTCATAGTTGACCCGTTTTTCTCTCATGCATTTCAGGTGGTCGTTAGTAAGCTTTTTCTACCAGGTCTTGCATAATGAAGTTTTCACTTGTCACTACAAATCGTTATGTAATAGAACGCAATATTTTGGGAACTAAACTTTGTTATATAATTGCCGATGTCGGCTAAACTGGTATTGTAATGGTGTACTCTTTCTTTTAAATATTAATGTTGGTATGTTCTATTATCTTGTGCTTATGTTCCTTTCCGTTACACCTCGTGTTTCCGCCTCTGGCGAGGGTGTGACATTCCGCTATTATAATTCATGTACTACGGTTATGTATTATGTTAATAGAAAGTATTTTCAGACTTATGTTAATTGTAAATGATTAAATCTGATTTTATTTTCGCTAGCTTTCCAAGAGGTCGATCGGTAGATAGGCGTAACCTATCTGACGTATCAAAAAAAATCAATTGAGTCACGGGCGTTACATGAATTTTTTAATTTTTCTTATCATGTGTGTTGAACTTTCAAATTTCTATTATTGTGTGTATTTTGTGAACATTTTACTCTTACTTTTATCAACATTTGAAGGATAAAATGGTCATTTTACACGGCTGAATAGTCACAAAATACACACAATGATCGAAATTTAAAAGTTCAGTACACACAATAAGAAAAAAATTAATACGCACAATAATAAAAAGTGACAAGCATAAAACATTTTCAAACAATTAACTCTTTTTTCTCATAATATTAGAATTCATCATAACACTAAAAACACTCTCTTTCTAGTAACACCAACACCTGATGTCATCATGCACCCTATGCCTCACACATAACCCACTAAATACAAATAAAAAACAAAAAAATTACCGGACCATTTGGGTTGGTCGTGACGGCGCAAGACGGGAAAATGCAAATGACGGTGTGCTAGTGGCGCCGTCCAGTCACGTTAAACGAGAAAACGCCAACGAAAACGCTGAGTGCCCTTCTTTCCAAGCAGTATTTCTTTTACTCTCACCGTAAGTGTTGTAAGACAAAATAATATAATGATAAATTTACTCATAACTAACTAGTTTAATTATTTTATAAAACTTCAATAAGCGCGAAAGCCATTGCTTCTTGCTTTCGAGCCCAAGCCTACGTTTGTTTGTAATAACAATTTCAAGTAAGAGCAATGTGGTAAACTATCAAATTTCATAATTTAGGATGGGATTGTTTTCCTAAAAAACCTCCTAATCTGATTCAGTTAGACAGGGTTGAATGTTTAGACTAAAAATATGTTTGTTTTCCCCTTTCATTAAGAGGCGGTGAGAAACAGTTAAGTTTAAAATTAAAAAAAAAATAAAAAAATCCTTCTCATTAAGAGGTTGTAAGAGGTAAAAATCTCTTTTCGAACTAAATACTCACAATATCTCATAGCTTTGCTTTTTTACGTGTTTTATATGTTATGTTTTTATATTTGGTTTTATTTTTATTTTTATTTTATTCGCTTTCGTGTAGAAAGTATGTTTGAAGAAACATCGCATACTTTTTTATTTTATTCGCTTTCGTGTGACAATTCGTGTTGAGATGTTAAATCAAAACCCAAATATGTGTTTAATAAGTCGTGAATATAAACTCAAACCCAACCCGTTATTAAACATAATAACTGTGTCGACCACCTTCCACAACCTTAACCCGTTTTATTATTGTGTTGGTGTCAAGTCATATTTTTGTAGCGGGTGAATACTTTTCACCCCTAATCACATTGTTTATATTTTAATTGTAAACATTAATAATCTAACACATTGAGATATTTTTACACAACTAACATTATTATATTAGTTAGATTCAGATTTCTCAATCACTTTTTCACATTAAGCTGGAATCACATTCAGATTCAGATGTGCGAATCAGACTCATAGTCTCTTAACAAACAATTAGCACATTATTTTTTGTAGTAAACAATTAAATTGGGACAACCCGAAATAAAATTTTAAACAAATAATTTTAGATCAAAAGAGTTTATTTTCTCCGTGTATTACTTCCAACTCACACTCATACTAGCATAATACTCGCCCAAAGTTGCGAATATAATTAGTTGTTTACATCATTACTACTCGGTGTTACGTTATTAAAAAGGTTAAGCACTAGTCTCGTTTTGCAAATTCTCACAAACCTCCTTCCCATTTCCTACGTGTAATCACTTTGGCTCAGCCGCACCACCATGGATGTGAGCACATGAAAATCAACTTATTACAACAAGCGGTAGGAGTGGTATATTCTCTCTCAAAATTGTTAAAAATCAAATAATACTTTTCTTAACAAAATCAGAAGTACATAGCTTGGTTTAAAAATGTGTCTTACGATTGCGTCAAAGATCTCTGAGATCGGTGCGAGAAGCGTGACGCAAATGCGAGCATATTTTAAACGCGATGCTAATAATTCAAAAAGCATAGCTTGGTTTTCTACCAAGTACCATATAAATTCAAACAGCAAGTTACTCACATACTGAAACGATGCTATACTACATATAATAGAGGAATGAATCTCTTTCCTCATGGTTTTAAAATTAAGACTTACAAAATACAAAGCCTATTTTAAAATACACAATGCACCATTAACGATCTTTTCATCAATCTTAATTTTAAGACTTACAAGTCTTGAAGAATGTACAAAATACAAAGACTATTAATGTGGTCAATATATTTAATGTAGTCAATTACTTGGTGCTCAATAAATACAATTAATGCAGCTTATTAAACACCCTACATAAGAAGTACAAATTATCAAGCATATTGTACAACCAAATTAAAAACAATTCTACATTAATGTCGTATGTCACTAATACAAATAATAAAGACATTATACAAATATTTAAGCTGAACAGAAGCGGACCAAATGGGCTCGAGTTCGAACAGACACGGTTAAACCAAGCTCGAGTTCGAACGGCACGCCAAACAGACTCGAGCTCGAATTACATGCTAAACCAAATTCTTGATATC
Organism: Chrysanthemum lavandulifolium; assembly: GCA_022545495.1. NCBI lineage: Eukaryota > Viridiplantae > Streptophyta > Magnoliopsida > Asterales > Asteraceae > Chrysanthemum > Chrysanthemum lavandulifolium. Next base: position 51,163,840 of record CM040238.1, on the reverse strand, counting down.
CAGTAATTTATTGTCAAAAACGTAATAAACTAAAATACATAATTCACCGAAATTTTTATTTCACGTACCGCCAGAACGCTACGCAGACTCGCTACCTATTCTAAAACAAACAAGTCAAAAGTTATTGATATCTTACGAGTTCTTATTTCTTTTTATTACCGTTGCAATGCTGCCATTGCACTACATACTACTAAGGCCTTGTTTCTTTTTTTGTGTGGAATAAGTAGATTGTGGGTCCCTTTCTCTTAATGCATCTTAATGGGGAGTTGATGGTTTTATTTGCCTTTGTGATATAGAATATTTAACAAGAAAATATATTAAAATATTACTTGGACCCACTTGTTTTATCATTAAGAGAATTTAACATAAAAAAGAAACACCCCCTAAGTCTACTAGTAATTCATTTTGAAGAATGAATGTGGTAATTAAAATGGGGTGGGTTATTGGAGCAGTCTAGTTTTTATTGGGACCCCTATTTTTATTTTTTATTTTTTTTTATAATTTTGTTTATATCAAAAGCCTATAAACCCGAAACGCTGGCTGTAGAATATAAAGTTTAATAAATTCAAACGCTTAAAAGCTGTAAATACTGAACAGAACCGACAAAACTGCGTTGATTGAAAAAATAAGGACAAAAGGAATATTCCTTATGGACGTATTTCATAGGAGAGGTTCCAATAACAGATCCCAATTAAAATATACTGTAACATTAAAACATTATAATTTGACAGAGAGGTGACAACCGGTAACTTCAATACATTCCTCTGATGCTATCACATGATAGTAGTAAATGCCAATCTTTATCAAACAAAGTTACAGTCAACTCCATTTCAAGTCAATATATTTCCCTTTTCTTTTAAAAAAATAAATATATATTTCTCTTTTTAGGTGGACGTATATGTTAGCTAGTTTAGTCAAATCAAGAACCCCACGACGCAGAACAACCTGCTGTGCGTCATTTCTTTCTCCAAATGACCGAGACAACCCGGATGCCCCAAATGACGACCCAAGAAATTTATTTTTTTATTTATTTTTATTTTTTTTTTAATTCAAACATTTTAACATTAAATTTAAATTTCACTCAAATTAAAAAAACATTACATTCTGAAATTAAAAAAACATTACACTACTGAATTAAAAAAAAAAAAACATTACAATACTAAATTCAAATAACGTTAAAACATTACAAAACTCTTCATCGCCTTCGTCATCGCCACTATCGACTTGATTCATTTCTTCGACGTGATGTCGACGATTTCTCCAAATGTGTTCGACCAAATCGATTTTAAGTTTTGATGAGTTGTTGAGTCCATTAGCTCCGAGAACCACCATTGATTACGCATGTGTTGCCAGGATCATGATCTTGGTGTCCTCATTTTCAAACCATGTAGGACATATCGCCTCATTTCACGTGTCCGGATGATCATATTATGTAATATGATACATGTATACATAATATCTTGGATATCATTTCTAAAACCCTCGGCGAGAACTTTAAGCATTTTCCACTTTTTCTTCAACACACCAAAAGCCTGCTCAACATCTTTCCTTGCGGCCGCTGCCTCTTGTACAAACATCTTTACGATCGGTAGTGGGAGGATTTGAAATAGACTTCATGAGAACGGACCATTGTGGATATATCCATCGGTGAGATAATATCCCTTTTATAAGCCACATCGTTAGCCTCAAATTCAAGGTCCGTGCTCTCCCGGTTTGATATCATTGAAAGCAATTGAGCGACGTAAACGTTTACGTCGTTATTCATTCCGGAGACACCAAAGAACGCGCCAAATCCATAAATCACGAAGCGACCGCCCAACAAAATGAATGGATGTGGCGTGATCACCCCTACAATGTTGAGCTCTCTCACTATTCGGCAATTCTCCCACTCCCAACTTGTACAATCAATGCTTCCCATCATCCGTGAAAGCCGTGCTTATGCTCGTGATGAGCATATATTCTTTCAAGGTCGAATCGTGGGCCTTCGCAAATACTCGCGACCATATAACTCCATGATAACCTCGCAAAACTTACGAAGACATTCACGGTGTGGATGCGACAATCGCCGTAGTCTCGTCTAGAGAATCGAGAACGTGGCGTATCCCAATCGACGAATGGCGGCAGACACTCGACCAACGGGTAATACCGAATGCGCCTCTAGCATTAGCGGTTTGTCGAAAATAAGTAGAGTGATCGGTTATCTCGAACAATTTCGTGAATAGCTCTCGGCTCATACGGGCCGCCGAGAATGTTCTTCGTCGAATCTGCGGGTTTTCGAGAAGTATGCGCCACTAAACGATTATGAGCACCTCATGATCCCTACGTATGTACCTTCGTCGGGTTTTGGGTGTGATGCTTTGTAAGCCTTCCAAGCGAAATCAGAAACTCCACAAACTCACTAAAACTTCTTCCTCGTCGGAAGGCGAAGAAGAACCGAATAAATCTTTCGAATGACGACATATTAAAATTTGTGTTTCGTGGGTATTTCGTTAGAATGGTTTATTGAATATAGATGAGAAATGTTGAGTGGTGAATTGTGTTTGAGGTGAAGTGAGTATTTATAGATGGGTAGATTTGGTTTTAAAAAAAGTTTTTTTTTTTTTTGTTTGTTTACCAACGTTCTAATTTTGAAATAATACAAACGAAAGTGACAAAACGTTCTAAATGAGATCGGTTGAATTAGCGCTCGATGTCCACTTTTTCCCTTGCACAACCGATGTGGAGACCGAACTCCACATTGGCCACAACCGAATTTCAGATCGGTCGAACATGAATTTTTACGTTGCCCAACCGATGATTTTTCACCCACTGCGACAAGCCTTATGTAGGCGAGGCATTTTATTTTGCATACTCAAAAATCCTTACATAATAAGGGATAAACCCCCACCTTTCATTTAGTTTGATCTAATAGTAGTGATTAACCTAAGATTTAATATGTCTAAACCTAAGTTCATGTTTTTTCTTGTCTTTTTCTTTACTCATTATTTGTATTTTTTTTAACCACTTTTCTAATTTCACGTTTTTTTCTTTTTCTTTTTTCGTCGGTTTTCATACGTTTTTGTCCGCTTTTTCGCTTTTATACGTTTTAAATCTGCTTTTATCGTTTTCCTCCGTTTTCTTACGTTTCCGCTTTCTTACGTTTTAGTCGCTTTTCTTACGTTTTCGTCCGTTTTAAATGCTTTTTCTTCGTTTTCGTCCGTTTTCTTACGTTTTCGTCCGTTTTGTTATGTTTTTGTTCGTTTTAAATCGGTCTTGTTACGTTTTAAATCTGCTTTAAACGTTTCGTGCTTTTCTTACGTTTTGTCCGTTTTCATACGTTTCGTCCGTTTACATACGTTTTCGTCCGTTATCATCCGTTTTTACATTTTCGTCCGTTTTCTTACGTTTCGTCTCGCTTTCTTACGTTTTCATACGTTTCGTCCGTTTTGTTACGTTTCGTCGGTCTTATTACGTTTTCGTGCATTTCGTACATTTAAATACATTTTGTACATTTTAAATCCGTTTTCTTACATTTTGTCCGTTTTCATCCGTTTACATCGTTTTCGTCCGTTTTCATATATTTTCTTACGTTTCGTCCGTCTTCATACGTTTTAAATCATTTCTTACATTTTCATACGCTTTTGTATACATTCTCTACGTTTTTGTCGTTTTAAATACATTTCTTACGTTTTTGTCCGCTTTCATCCGTTTTACTTTGTTTTCTTACATTTCGTCCAGTTTTCCTATGTTTTGTTCGTTTTCGTCCGTTTTCTTACGTTTTGTCCGTTTCATACATTTCTTACGTTTCGTCCGTTTAATACGTTTTCATCTGCTTTCTTACGTTTTTGTCCGTTTCTTACGTTTTCATCAGTTTTTATAGGTTTATAAACGCTTTCGTCCGTTTTTTTACGTTTTCGTCCATTTTTAGACGTTTTCATCCGTTTTCGCATGTTTTCTTACATTTTCGTCCGTTTTCCTATGTTTTCGTTCGTTTTCGTCCGTTTTCTTACGTTTTTGTCCGTTTTCATACCTTTTCTTACGTTTCGTCTATTTTAATACGTTTTCATCTGGTTTCTTACGTTTTGTCCGTTTTCTTACGTTTTCATAGGTTTATAAACGCTTTCGTCCGTTTTTTTACGTTTTCGTCCATTTTTAGACGCTTTCATCCGTTTTTATACGTTTTTGTCCGTTTTCAGACGCTTTTTTCTGTTTTCATACGGTTTTATACGCTTTTCATTCGTTTTTATACGTTTTTGTCCGTTTCATACATTTTCATCCATTTTTTTGCAGTTTTTATACGTTTTCGTCTATTTTCATATGTTTTCATGCTTATTATTAAACTTTATTATATTTCATGTTAATATCAATTGTGATATTTTATTATAAAAAAGTTAATGTCTAATATCACTTGTGATATTTTATAAACAAACAAGTATGTTTTTAACATTTAATATCACCGAGATATTTTATTGCTCAGATATATTTTTATATATTATCACCTATGTATTTTCTAATATTTTTATAATTTTCGATTCTGAAGATAGTTTTGTGCTTTCATCTCAATTGACAAGCGCATATTTTTTAATGCAACCAATGTTATCTATCAATTGTGATATTATACTCTTAGTAGAAATAAAATGGTTAAAGTCTCTTTAGGTGAATTCTTATTTTGTTCAAAAAACTGCTAATTTAATGCAACACTTGTTTGATTTTGAGAATATGTCAAGTTTCTATTTTTATAGTTTGCTTCTTTTTTATTCATTTTGATGTTTTTAAGTGGCACTTATTTATCTCTTGTGATCTCTGTTGTAAAAATCGGCCCAAGCGGTGATTAATCCTAACGTGTCGATCGCTCACTAAGCGCCTTGATTTATCATAATCGGCCTATTTAATCGGTTTGGTCAAAGATCGCTTAAAAATCGGTCAACAAACCGATTAATCAAACAAAATCGGTCAAATCGGATTAATCGAACAAAATCGCTTAAAAATCATTAAAAAATCCCTTAAAATCGATCAACAAACCGATTAATTGGTCAAAGATCACCTATAAATGGTCAACAAACCGAGTAATATCTAATTTTGACTTTGAATTTTGAAGAATTATCTATTATGTTTATATTTGAACACATGAAATATGTAAACTTTGATGCACTATGCTTATTTCATACATATAATATAATATAATATCGAAAATTATAATTTTGTGCATAAAAATTCCAATCCGATTATTCCTCGATTAATCCCCGTCAAACCGATTAATCGCTAGGCCCTACCCAACCGCCTCACTAGCGCGTAGCGATTTTTACAACCTTGCTTGTGATATAACACTGTAAGAAAAATGAAGAGTATTACACTCTTCATCATATATGTGTTATTAGTTGTGATACTCAACTAAGAATATGAAATATTAAATTCATACCAAATGTGATAAGAATTTAGTATTTTACCAAGTATATATGAAAGAAATGATAATAAACATCACTTATTATATTTCTTGTGATGATTACGTTCATTTTTCTTATTTGTGTTTTGAAAATATTTAGGAATTTTGTGTCTTATGATAATATGAAATATTATAAAGGTGTTTAGCGAAACAAGAGATGTTATGAAACTTTTGTTAGACTTGTGGTGGATTTTTTATTTAATGGATACATTGTGCATGTTTCGATGGGTTTTATAGCGAAATTTAAAAATATATGTGACGACAAACTAAAGTTATGGTTGAAGAAAGCGCATCTTTATAAACAATGCGGAGTAGCTCAAACACCGCGATATCACACACGATATCATGGTGATACCACCTCACTTGTGATATCACATGATATCATAGGTGATATAAACCATGATATCACACATGCTTGACCGTAATATCACGCGATATCGCGGTGATATCAATCGGTGTATCACATGATATAACATGTGATATCACAGCAGTGAGTGATATCACCCGTGATATCATGTGTTTGAAACTTCCTCGGTTTGTTTATAAAGATGTATCTTTATCTTCAACCATAGCTTATTTAGTTCTTGATTCAACCATAGATATTTTCAAATCGCTTATAAAACCTATCGAAACACGCACAACGATCCATTAAATAGAAAATCCACAACAAGTCTAACAAAAGTTTTATAACATCTCTTGTTTTCAGTTGAACAACTTTTCTAATATTTCATAATATCATAAAACACAAAAATATTTCTAAATATTTTCAAAAACACAACCATCACATTCTTAGTTGAGTATCACAATTGATAACACATACATGATGAAGAATGTAATGCTTTTCCTCTTCCTTACAATGTTATATCACAAGAAATAAATAAGTGTCACTTACAAATATCAAAATGAAAACGTCTGAAAACGGACAAAAATGTATAAAATCGAATGAAAGTTATATTAAAACGTATGAAAACGGACAAAAACGTCTGAAAACGGACAAAAACGTAAAAAATGACAAAAGCGTATAAAGCGGATGGCGTGAAATGGACGAAACGATAAAACGGATGAAAACGTCAAATCGACAAAAAGTCTAAAATGGATGAAAACGTAAAAAGGGATGACAACGTGTAAACGTCAGCAAACGGACGAATCGATAAAACGGACGAAAATACATTTAAACGTAAAAATACAAACGAAACGTCTAAAGCGGACGAAAAATACATGAAACCTAAAACAAACAAAACGTATGAAATGGCGAAACGGACGAAACGTAAAGCGAGAAGAAAACATATGAAAGCGTAAAAACGTGTGAAAACGTATGAAAAATGGACGAAAATGACAAAACGAACGAAACGTGTAAGCGAACAAAAACGTGAAAATAGATAAAACGTATGAAAACAAGCGAAAGTATAAGAAAAGGCGGCGTGTGAGAACGGCGAAAATGTAAGAAAGCATAAAAACGTTTGAAAAAGGCGAAAACGTATAAAAGCGGATTTAAAACGTCAGGGCGAAAAATGTCTAAAATGGACGAAACGTAAAACGGACAAAAGACGGCGATATAAGCGTGTTTAAGCGTAAAACGTATAAAACGTCAGAAAACGGATGTAAACAGACGAAAACGTCAAAAAAAGGACGAAAACATATGAACATAGACGAAAACGTATAAAAATGAACGAAAACGTATGAAAGCGAAAAAATACTTTTAAAAAAACCGTGAATTTAAAATTAAAAAAATAATTAAAAAAAAAAGACATGAATTTAAAATAAAAAACGTGAATTCTAAAAAAAAGAGAAATAAAAAAGAAAAAGAAAAAAATGTTAATAAATAAGAAGAAAAAAAGACGTTAAGGAGAAAAAAAATACTGATTTAGGTTTCGTATTAAATTTTAGGTTAACTTTGGATCGAAAATAAATGGATAGTGAAATTTGTCATAGTAAGCGTGAAATAAAAGTAAGCATTTGAAAATTCGGTCATGTATTTACATCCGCAAATCGTTTTCATATTTTAAGGTCACACGAGTTCCACGCAAATACTATAAAATCTTTATCATTTTGGATGTAGAATAAAAGATCTCTGAGATCTTGTATTTAATATTAATATTTCGTATGAGTGAATAATGTATGAAAAATATATAAGATGTAAAAAGGGTAACTTTATACTTGTTGTTACTTTTATAGAACATTTTGTGTGAATGGGTATCATAGTGTCATGCTATTTGTTTGGATTCTAAATTTTTAATATTCTTGAATGGAAATTTATATACTTTCAAAAGTTTTGGAAAGCTTGAAAACTTTGTTCCAACTAAGAGTTTGACGACACCTTCTTTAATGGAAATTTATATACTTTGGTGCTTATTTAATTGTATAATTCATGGCAAGTTTATGTGGTTTTAATTAGTGTTTTACTTAGATCTCAATTAAGAGCGTCAAGCAAAGTTGCATTGTTCATGTCAACCATGCCAGCTTTTTGCTTAGAGTTCAAAAGTTTTACTAATTCGTTGACATGTAAAAAAATAAACATGACTTATTTAAAAAATAACATTTTCAGCTTTACATCTTTTTTCTTGAACACAATTCAGCTTTATATCTTACATGTAACTTTACCAAACACACTTTGTTGAATACTACTGGAGCATTGGCTCAAGTGGTATCATTTGTTCATCATAAATGTTTAGTTGATCGGTTAAGAAGAGTTTTGAGGAAATCATTTATACGCTCGGTCGCAACAAAAGGTCACTAGAAATGTCAGCCGGCACCCAAAATAAGTGCCATAGTTTCCCAAAGAAAACAAACATTATTGAGGAAAGTACTTTGTTAATTAAACTTGTAATATGTACCGTTAATTCTTGAACTGAATGACAAACTATGCATCTAAAGTACTCCGTGCATAAGTACTTTTGTGACTACAATTCTTATTGTTTTATCATGGGGTGGTTGAAAAATTAATATCTAAGTTGATGTGAACAAATAAATGAACATGGGTTAAGGAAGATTGGTTGATTGTACGTTATAATTTAAGACAATAAATTTTGCAGATCGATTGCTATATAAAGCAGTTGGGACTATTATTCACATGGTTTAGTTATCTAACAAACCGGTACTTATTTCACAGACAATAATTCTCTGGCTTTTTTTCTTTTTGTTGCAAAATGAAAAAATAAAAATGCAAAGAAATTGGTTAAGAGAGTTAAGATTGATAGGTTTTTGCTTTCTATATGGGCCGAGATAAAGTCCATAACGAAAAACTAAAGGCCCAACTAAAAGATACAACCATTCAACTAATCTGAGACTTTGGGCTTTGAAGGTTTACTCATTGTCAATCTTTTCTATTTTATATGTTGATTTAAACATCAGGACAAAAGTTTTTACCTACTAAGAGATTAATTTTCTAGCTTTATTTTATTTGATTTAATGGATGAGATTAATCTCAACAATTTAAAAACTCACTTTCATCATTTTTTTCAAATATTAATATCTTTCAAACCGTTAATCGTTAAGCGAAAAAATATATCGTTCGACGAAGTTTAATTATCTTTTATAGATAAGTGACTTTGATATCTTTCGACAAAAAATTTTTTCGTATTTTCACGTTTTTTTTTTTTTTTTTTTGTTTTTGGTTTTACGTTCTTGAAATTTGCGTTAAAAATCGTATATGATAAAACACTAATTTGAATATCACGTGTGATATAAGTGTAATATCATATATGATATGTAATATCACGTGTGATATTAGTGTAATATCACATATGATATGTAATATCATATATGATTTAACACTAATATCACATGTGATATTAAACTTAGTGTTTTATAATATACGATTTTTTCACGCAAATTCGAACTTAAAAAAAAAAAAATCTGAAAAAACGTGAAAAAAGCGAATTTTTCTTTTTGAAAGTATATCAAAGTGCCCGTCTATAGAAAGATAATTAAATCGCTCGTCGTAAAGTGTAAATATTTTAACAACGATTAACGGTTTAAGAGATATTTAAATTATAAAAATATGTGAAATAATAAAATGTTTTAATCTCACCAATTGATTCTTTTTAAATGGATGGTGGAGATGAGTCCCTTGGTATGTGAGAAAAGTTTGGTATGTAAAATAACTCTCCTCTTTATATGTTTTATGATTATTAAACTTTTTTCGTTTCCTTTTCCATGCTCTAATAGCAAACCAGTTATGTTAGAGCACTTACAACAATAACACCATAACACCAATAACACCGCCCACGCCGCCACATCGCCTTTAACATTTAACATTAACATCCCCAAAAACACCCATGTGATAACGTCCCAATAACACCAATAACATTTCATATTTTCACTTTCAACCCTAAACTAAAACAAACACTTCATTTTTAAAACACATATCACATTTAACATTAAAACACCAAGTACATTAAACGTTAAACACGGATTACATTAAAACTTAAAAAGCGTACATTAAGCGTTAAAGGCGAATTAAATAAAACTACTAAAACTTAAAAACGAATCATCCGAGTCCCAACCATCGAACCGGTTGGCGGAGAATAAAACTCCCGTTCATGTATCGACTCTCCATGATGTCGAAGAAGTTGTCTTTAGTCTTGAGCTTCTCGTGCTTCTTTCACGACGAAGCGCCCTCTTGCGTCTCGCTTCTTCCATAATCTCCACTACGGTTTCTTCGTCGCGTTCCAACAGCGGGAGGAAGCCTCACTTAACCACCGGGGTGGTTTGAAAATCCACTGTGACCGCTCACGGTGAACTTGGAACAATTGGGAGGTGCGAGATGTTTTCAAACCCACCGGAAAGACATTTTACGGTGGTGTCGATAAACACCGTGTTACGGTAGTGTTGGAAAGTCGGTTTCCTGCAAGTGATTTGGATTTGAAAAGTCGGTTTCCTGAACTTTTCCGGTTGAAATTCTTGAGAAAAATCTTTGTGAGACATGTTTTGTGTGTGAGTTGTGTGTGTAACTTGTGTGTGTTGTGTGTTCTAAACAACTACGGTAGAGTTGTTTATATAAGCAGTTGATTTTGAACCGAATATATCCCTCATATTTAAATTTTAAATTTCAAATTTGAATTTGAATTTATCCATGGCCGACCAAGATAATTTAAATTTGAATTTGAATAGGTGGAGGGTGTAAGTGAAAATTTAGTTGAAATGGTTTAGGGTGGTGAAATGATTTTTTTTAACGTGCATTACAAACACAACGCCCTATAACGCCAATAACGCCCCACTTCCAACGGTATAACGCGCGTTAACGGCGTTATTTGCCTAATAACGGCGTTATACCGTTATTATTGAAAGTGCTCTTATGGTAAATGAGATTTATGCGAATATAATGTGATTTTTTTATTTTATTTTTTTATTATTTTATTTTTTTTAACGCCGGTTTTTTATTAGAACATAAAAATATAGCAAGATGCTAGAAAGCAACAAAAGAACAGTAGGCTTTAGAGGAGTGCAGATGTGCGATTGTATAGGCCACCGCAGGCGCCACCAAATTTTATCTTCTATTATATATATGAACACAATATAAACTAGGCGTTAATTAATTAACGACTACTTATACATATGTATATTATATGTGTGTTTGAGGGTCTCTTTGTGATAATGGCACGGGGCCACTCATAGATCCCAATCTAATCTAAAATTCTTACACCTATTACTCACCCAACAAAATGATAAGCTTTGAAAATCCTTGAAGATATCACAACCGTTGGACTCTTGTAAGCGGAAAACCTTAGTATTTCTGCTTCTCCAAATATGCCAAATAGAGGTAAAAATAACTACTTTGAAGCATTGAAGATGAAATGGCGAGTACATCCTTTTTTCTCGGTGCTCAAACGATTAACAAAATTGCAAACACATTTGTAATCGAGATTTCGAGAAAGAGAGAAACCCCAACATTTAAAAATGAGGTTCCAAATGTTACGAGGCCATGAGCAGCGACCTATCAAATGGTCTAAAGATCCAACATCTTCTTCACACATCGGGCACATAATCGAATGCAAGTCAATATACCTCTTGTCTAGATTACACCTTGTTGCAAGACTATCTTTGTCGGCTAGCCATACTAAAATGTTCACCTTTTTCAGACCTAAAGGATTCCATCTTGTTTTCTCATGAAATAAACTGAGAATCTTCTCATCTAATTTGACGAAAGGATTTAACTATGAATTTTCCGACTCTCAAGAGCCCAACTCAACCATCCACTTAACTTTAACTCTACTCCTTGAATTAAACAAGTCAAACTTTCCAATTCCTCTTTTTCTCTACACAAATAGGTCGATGCCTGTTCTATGCCATTGAAAAAGACCATTCAATTTAAACAAGTGATCGAGAGGTTGCAATCTTTCATGGACTTTAAAGCATATAATCTAGGATAGACTTCAGCTAGCTTGAAAGTATTAAACCACTCTTGGTATGTTTAGCGAAAATTGATTGTCTTTGGTCTTTGGTCTTTATTAACATCTTTGGTCTTGATCTTGTTCTTTGAAAAGATTATAAAAAGAGATTATTTTATAAAATTACGTAAGAACCTTTATTTTCGAGAGATTATGGAAGATTATTTTTCTTATAATCTTTTATAAGTTATGTTCTTAAACAATGATTATTTTTAAGTAAATTATTTTTCAAAAAATAAGATAATCTCTAATAATCTTGTGTCTGAAACATACCGATCTCAAAATTTAATTGAGACTCCCTCACCAAATAATGTAATTTATGTAATCATCAAAATGTATGTTGTAATCGATTTATCTTAATACTCCGTACTAAATATAACAAGCGTGTGGTTAGTCTTTACAAGTAGGTTACGTGATCTACAATGTCTTAATACCATATAGTTCATGTGGTAATATACGAAGTATAAACTCGTTATTGGTTCATATCAAGTTTGCAATTTTATTTTGTTCAAAAAACAAAAAATTACAATTTTATGACCAAAAGCTTGTTATATTTTGTGATAGCATGTGATATGTTTTTTCTTGAGCAACGCTGAATAGTATTCGATAAAAGACCCAACTTTCATAACTTCATATTTTTTTAACATATGCTTTAAAGGTATTGTATTTAGGCATTAAAAACTTGTATTTTGAACAAATATAAGATTTTGATATTTAAGTTAGGTAAATATGAAATTATCCTTCGATAAAAAAAAACATAAATGTTTCTGTATTTACCCATGAAATAAATAGCATGTGAATAACGTGAAATATCATATGCTTAGAGCATCCACTATGATAAACCTATACAAAGGTTTATACATTTAAAACTCCATTAATTTAATAACTTTTCAAATTATAAACCTATTATATATATATACTAAAACACATTGGGCGTGAGCGATGAATACGCGCATGAGCAGATGCAAAAAAAAAAAAAAAAAAAACTTTAAAGAATTCATTCCGTGAATAAAATGATCGAGGCGAACGACTCTGTCAGAACAGCGGGTTAACCATTAGTTTCTACTATGAATAAACCTATTTATGTTTTTCATATCATAAAGACACTCAACATTTACCAAAATCTTAAATTTTGGCCTCTTGAAATCACTGGCGCTATTCACGAACTTAAAATAAATATACATCCACTATAGTTTATACATTTTAAACCTCTTACTATTACACATATATATATCCATATTTCCCGCAAGTGTATTAAAATATTATGAAAATTGAATATTTTATCGGTAAAACATTTGACGCAATTACCTTTTAATAAAGTATGCATTGAATATTAATTGTCGTGACATGAATGGATGATTGAGGAGTTTTTTTAATGACCATGGTACTTTAAAATACGTATTAGTAGTATTTACTAAAATATGCATTTTTAATAATAATTACTCCCTCCGTCTCATATTTATTGTCCACATTACCTTTTATGGATGTCTCAAATTAATCATGTCATTTTCCTATTTTAGTAGAAAGAGAGAATATAAAGATAATATTCCATTTGGTGGTTGAGAGTTATAGTGGTTCCACTTTTATTAATCTTTGTCTTCGCTCTCGACAATAATTTTGAGACGGAGGGAGTAGTAAAATATAATTGTTTTCCTTTTTATTTTTGAACGAAATAATAAAGAACTCAAGGAAGATAGTTTTGCAGTACCCATCATCCTATCATATCTCCGTTCCATCATCATCACTCTATAACTTTTATTTTATTTTATGTGTTCATCCCGATTTTTACGCCGGGCCAACATTGACTTGAACAAACAAATGACAGCCAGCACAGTGGCTGCTATCATCACAACAATCATGATCATAGACTAAGGAACGAACTGTTGAGGTAAAGAAGGAGAATCTACACAAGACCCGATATATACTTGCCATGCACCCTATAAGGTAGGGCCACGCCCAATCATTCGCCCATTATTTGCTTCATATATATATATATATATATATATATATATATATATATATATATATTTTTTTGTGTTTTAATATTTATTTGTGTAGTGTAGTGTTTTAATATATATAGTGAGTATTTATTTGTGAAGTATTTTATATGTAGAGTGTATTTATTTGTATAGTGTTTTTATATGTAGAATATATTTATTTGTGTGGTGTTTTACTTTAAAACATTAAAACATTAAACATTAAAACATTAAACAAATACAACAACAAACGCTACTACTATTACAACGAAATATACCCATACGAAGATTATTAACGCCATCTATAATTTCATAGAGATTCCACTGACCGACATGCGTGATCAACCTGAATTTTGCCAATTCGAAATGATGCTCAACGATTTATTCTCGCCTTCAACAAATTGTTTTGGTAGATAGCGTGTTGATCGTGTTATCTTTAGTTTCATGACCGAAAGATGCGTTGAAGAAGAGCGACCAAAGTGTTAATACAAATAAGTCGTAAAAACGTTTATTTATATTTTACGATATTCTAATGTTTTGCTTAGATAACAAACGTAAAATCATTTTAACGAAACAAATAAAATACGTAAATGGTTTGAACTAATAGTTTCTAACATATTCACATTTTCACATAAAACACTAAAACAAGTATAAGTGATTTTATGATTTAATATTAAATATGTACAACAACCAGTGTTTACATATTTGGGTAAAATATACACATAACTAGTATGTAGTATATTGGGTAATATAAATTGGTAGAAACTTAAGTATCACAACCCATCAAGGCAAATCATTAAATGTAGTTGGAGTGCAACCCAAAGCCCATGACCCATGGAGCTTGACCCATAACCCATTGAATGACATCATGCTTATATCATATATGGATAATATCCATAACCCACGGTTTTGACCCATACCCATGTGACTGGGTGCATTGCACTCAAGAGATCATCAGATCTGGCTAAAGACCCATGGATCAACCCACGACCCATGACCCATAACCAAAATACCCATGGGTAAAGGGCGTCCCACGGATCCCTAGCTTTACGCTAGATGGATCCTCTGTGGGAGGGATCCGTGGGATCCGGGAACATTAGATTTTTCTTCTATAAATAGTGAGTCGTTTCTTCATTGTTGCTCACCCTTTCCAACATACTTTCCCTAGAGTTAAAACTCTCTAACCTCGATCCAAGAGATCTATGTTTGTAGTTTTGTTTTGTGTGATCTTCAGGTTCCTCTTAAGGCGAGATCACCACCTGAAGTCGAGCAAGCTCAAGTCCATGAGTTGCCATGCTTCCTCATCATCAAGACTCATGAAGTATTCTTGTTGATGATTGTTTTCTTTTCTAAGAAGTTTTGAAGACATTTGTGAAAGGTGTCTCAAGTGTCGAGGCGAAGATATTAGTGAAGGTATCTATCGTCCATATCATAAGCACTTGTAGTAGGTGCTTAGAAGTCAAGACTAGAAGCATTATTGAAGGGTGCTTAGAAGTCAAGACACAGACATTAGTGAAGGGTGTCTTGAAGATCTAGTTAAAGGCATTAGTGAAGGTGCCTTAGATGTACATTCGATATGGTGTGTTTCATGTACAAGATAGATTAGTACTAGATCCAAGGATATTGATATCCTTGATGATGTTGTAAAAAGGAGTGGATCTCCTTTGGGATTAGTCGTTGGTGTAGTGTTGGGTAGTAGTTCCTCCATTGCAATGGAACTAGGTGCTTAGCCTAGTACCTAATAAAGGGTAGGCGACGTTGTGTAGGTGTGGTTCACCTTGGGTGAAAGAACCAGGTACTTAGCCTAGTACACGATAAAGGGTAAGCGACGCTGTGTGGTGTGGTTCACCTTGGGTGAAAGAACCCGTGGTTAGCTATCACCAAAAAAGGGTGGCGACGTTGTGAAGGCTTCTCCGCTATAAGGAGATTGGTGTAGTGATTACGAACTCTCGAGTAGGTGACTCGGGGAGTGGAGTAGGGCAAGGAAGGTGTCCTTGTAGACGAACCACTATAAATACTCTCGTTGTGGTTTTGTGCTTCTTACTCTTATATTTCATTACATACCTTTATATGCTTGTTTATCAACATCCAACACACACATCCAAATAGATTGACATAAGTCGATCTAAATAGTTTAAAGGAAGTTTTAATTGGCAAACTATTCAACCCCCTTCTAGTTTTCCACAATTGGCATCGAGCTTCGTTACCAAGTTTCTTGAAGTATATTGTACTTTAAAAACTTGATACGATCCATGGTTAATTGAAAACTACAAAAAAGGTTTTTCATTAAAAAAAATATATATGTCTTTTAAAACTATATGTTTGGATGTTGATTTGATAACAACATTTTTTTTTTCTTATTTACTTTTTCCTTTAATTGCATTAATCCTCTTTGTCATGTTAATTAGTCAAAGCTCACATCTATCAAGCCATAGGATTTTCTTGATAATAAAGATTACCTTCCTTAGGAAGGTATCTTGAGCACAAAGGAGCTGGAATTGTCTTCTGACAGTTGATGTGTCATTTGTAAAGACATTCCTAAGTGCATTTGAGGTATGACTTTCCACTTATCTCAAAATGATATTAGCTTAACAAATAAGTATGATTACCTAGGTATTTATTTGATTATATTATGACATATACATGTTTTACATGTAGCTTCATTAGAAGCTTTTCTCACATACGTGTCACTCTTTCGTCTATAGTCGTGGTTTATAAAACTTGTGTTTTATTTCACTTAATCCAAAAAACATATCTTTCTAATAATAAAACAAAACACAAATATCAAAAATTCCTCTTTTCCATAAATACTCCCACCGTCATCCACTCCATCAAATCCCCACTTTTTCAAATCCTCCAATTTCAAAATTTCCTCTCATTCAAAACTTCATCGTCCTCTCCATTTCATCTCAACCAAACCAAGAAGGATCGTCTTCAATATGGTTTACATCGCCCTCGTGCTCATCGCCTTAACACTCATCGCACTTGTGTTCCCTATGATGAAGTTCACATACGGAGACATTTACTTTGTGTTGTTAATCTACATTGGGGTTATATACCCAATCCTTTGTATCATTCTAAGCATTGAAATGAAATATTATTAATAGTCTAGTTTATCTAGGTTATTATTATCATAATGTGTTTGTCATTTCTTTTGATTTATATGTCTCGACTCTTCGTGATACATTAGAAGTCTTGTATGCATGCTAAAAGAAAATGTAGGCTAAAACACATATCGTGGTACAAAACCAAAACCTATGTTTTATCAAATGCATTTACATTACTAGATCCACGGATCCCGGCAGTGTACTAGCGGATCCCTTGAAAGGAACAACTGCCCCATTGAAAAACTGTTTTTCATGCAAAATAAAAACCACTTTCTTTCTAAAAGTAATATTCCACTAGAATGTCAAAACCATAAGCGAGTTAAGTGTCAATGTTGATAAAAACCATTGTTAATAAAAATCTAGTAAAAACATTAGATAATCATTGGTCGACCACAAAACATCACTTTCTATTAACTCATCATTTCTATAGGTTCAACTATGACGCATGAATATGAGTTTGATTTTTCACTCACTAGCGTCTACACTCCGAACATCTCCCTTGAACCCAACACACCTGGCAATCATGTCCGTGGGTTCAATAATCTCGAAACCGCTACTTCCACGAAGGACGTGTTGTAGACACCTCTCTACAATTCGAAGAAGGTATCAATACCTCCTTCCGAGCCATAGGACTAGAATGTCTTCTTGAAATCAACGAAGATATGTCCAAGGTTCATAATGGAATTCTTCCGTCAAGTTGAACTCGTTCAGAACGAGGATTGCTCTCATCTCTTTGGTTTTATATCAAAACCAAAAGTTTACTTTAACCCTTAGTCATTTTGCTCACATCCTCCGGTTCCAAATCACGGACAATGTGCCTTCACAGAAGATTGGTCTCTTGATTCTCTCTTCAACTTTCGTGAAGAAAATAGTCCATATTGTTCACACATACCCTCCCCGGAAGATTTAAATCGCATAATATGCAAACCTTGACCATATTACTCCGATCCAAACATTATCTTCATATGGGACATCCGAGAAGAGTACAAGCCTCTTGCACTCATCCTGCGTGAGAATGTTTGGAGTCTTAGGGGAAATCGAGAAATCCTTCCCGCTTGTTGTGCTCACATGTTGTACTGTTTGCTAACACAACAACCATACAATCTCGCCTACTTCTTCGCAAGGCGAATTATAAATCTTCAAGGCTCCAAGAATAAACTCATCCCTTATGGAATGTTTGTTGGAATCACTCCTAAACTAGAATTCAAGTGTTAGTAATTAATATGTAATAGTTAGCTTAATTATGGCTTTTATGTTAGTTATCATGCCAAGGCTTATGTAGAAATCCCATGAGCCTTGGCCCAAGCCCATAAAGGAAAGGAAGGGAACTTGCATGTTGCCCTAGTTCCTTCCTATAAATAATCCTTGTAAACCCTCACTTGAGGGTTGGTTGTTCACTTAATACATTCTCTTTACGCATAACCTTTCTATACTATTCGTGTGTTTGTGTTTCGTGTTCATCCGATCATCTTATCTTTCTTTCTTACATATTGAGGCTTGTGTTACAAATATGAGAACCTAACAGTGGTATCAATCGCCAAATAGTTGGGTGAAAAGAATTTGTTTTGAAGTTGTTTTGGTTTCACAGCGTAACATACGGTTCACAAACTTTTCATGCATAAAACTCATTTTTACACTTTCCAATCAAGATTCTTGTACTTTCAAGGTTTTAGGTGTTAAAATTTCAATTTTGGCAAAAACTTTCAAACTTTACGTGTATTTCATTGGTTTTAAGCTTGATTTCAAGCGTGTGTTCATTTCTACGCGTAACGTGTGTATAAGTTTTGGATCATCAAGTTTCACACTTTTGTGTTATTTTGTGATATTGAAGTCGCTTTCATCACAAAAATGCGGTTTAAAACACTTTGGGCTAAAATCTCAGTTTTGGAAAATCCTATGCATAACAAAACCCTAGAGTTACGCGTAAGAAATCCGTGGCTTGATCTTTAGTTTTCTTGGTTTACTCAGTGGTTTCTTGCTTGGATAAGCTGAAAACACTTCGACTTTGGATATCTTTTACATCGAGATTAGTGTAAAGGATTTTTTGGGCAAAACCCTAATTTTACGCATAAGCTCAAACTTATGCGTAGAACTCTTACGCCTAAGATTTTTCTTACGCCTAAGCCTTGTCTTCGCATAAGCTAATCCTAGGCATAAGTTTTCTCGCTCTAACTTTCAATTTACGCCTAATCTTAGTGTTTCTCAATTCTTAGCGTAAGCTAATCCTACGCGTAACTATTTCTTTTACGCGTAAGTTTGGTGTTTTTACGTCTAAGCATTACTTTGCCTAAACTTGGTTTCTACGCCTAAGGACACTTCATCAACAACGTTTCATTCGACTACAAAAATCCATTTTACAACACAAGTTTTCAACATGTCTCAACCCCCATACTCTAACTACTTTCCTTATTCGTATACTCAACAACAACAACAACAACAACAACTTAGTCCACAACATCAACAATTCAATCAACAACAACAAATTTATCAACAACAATTTAATCAACAACATTATCCACAACAAGGAGTAATTCAACCACAAATGGTTCAACCACCACCTAGTCTTCAAGTACAACCTTACACAAACGTTTACAATCAACATCCATCCAGGAATACTATGAAGGAACCGTCTTGGTTTGCAAAGATGTGTGAAGCTTTAAGTAGCCAACAATCCATTCATGAGGCTGGATCACTTGATAGACCTCC